>ML677351.1:3560440-3816924 GCA_007922305.1 Dermatemys mawii
CACAAAAGCATGCAGGAAAAATATATAAAACAATTAAAGATCTATATGCATACTGAACATACGAGAAGTTACCCATCAGTCTTATGGGGTCCTGCAGGTTCTAGTCCTTCCAATCTCTCACTAGAGTTGTGTTCCTTCCTGAATCAAAGATCAGATCCATTTGTTGAATCTCGAAGGAAGACATGTCACTCTAATTAAACTCAGTATTTCTGTCATAAAATGCCTATGTCTCCCGGAAAGCAAGTAAAGTCAGTCACTGATCCTCTCCCTAGAGATCAAGCCTCAAAAGGCTTGTGTGTCTGCTTTGCTGAAACAGCTTTGGGATTCTGCATTAAATCTACCCCACACTGTTTTCAGTTCTTGGTCAAGTTATGGTAACAGATCACTTCTCCCTTCCACCCCCCGAGAGGCATGTATTCTGTAGCCTACAACAATAGACAGAACATTCATAAAATTATATATGGTACGGTCCCCAAGGACACTACACGTGGTTGTGGTCAAAGATGGTATTGTTGGTCAAAATGCCCCAGATGTGGTTGTCAACCTGAAAGCACTGTCAAGCATACAGTGGCTACTGACTAAGTCTCTTGGATTACTACTTAGCCAGATAGGATATGGATTCATGACCATTCTCTGAGGGAGTACAATCTATTTCCAGCTCAGATTCTGTGTGGCATGTCACAAATGCAACTGGGTGCCCAGTTTTTCAACTGGATCTCTGATTTATCTAATCTACATGCAAAGACTCATTTATCCAGATTCCTACTAACTATGTATCTGGGAAGAGTCACACACATTGCTTATTCCACCAAGAGTCTGGAACACCAATTTCTGGCAATATTTTAGCAAGAGATTACCCAAAAATGTTCTCATTTTGCCTTCGATAAACCCAGGGATATACGTGCTCTAAAGAGGAGCAGAAATGGGATACATATTTATTTTTCCAAACATCAGCAACATTATTTAATATTAAGTCTTCTCTTTGCAGGGAATGTTTGTACTCGGTCTCTGAAAAATGTACTGATTACACTAAAAGATGAGCACAGTATTCAGCGTGCATTATTATAGAGAGTATAGATCTTGTAAAGGGTTTTCTCTTCTGGGAAATTTGCTTTTTAAAAACACCTAGCTCCTGGTGAAAGTGGGTCCCTTTCTATGACAAAATAAATTTGCTCTTCAGGAGAGTTTGAGCCCTAGGGACAAGACATCTCCAACAGGAAGGATTTGGGGTACCCAGAGATGGGGTGATTCAGTCATAGGCACAGTTTCCTTCAGTTTGGTAGCAGAAATTTCATAAGGATCTCCTGGAAGCCCACAAAAGCCCCTTCTGTGTAAAGCAAGGGGAAAATAGAGGAGATGGAAGAGGAAAAATTACTCCTTACGGCAAATAAGAGTTTTCAATATCTATCAAAGGACCCTTTCCCACTTCCATTTGCTTAGTATGAAGAATTAGGGGACCCATTTTCAGCTGGTGTAAATTGTCATAATTCCACTAAAGCCAATGAAGGAACCCCAGTTTACACCAGCTGGAAATTTATCCCAGCTAGTGTAACTCAACTTAGCTGCATTGAAGTCTATGAGCTGAGGATCTGACTATAAATATCCCATCATGTAACCATTTTACTTTTGTTTTCTCAAAGTTGTAAATATAATAATTACCATCAGAAGTCAATCATAATTTAGTGGGATAAAAGCTAGTTGCTTGCATACCTACTTCATTAGATTCCTTTCACATGCCTCTTTGCCTCCTAAATTATTCTGTAATATGGATCTGGGGAAAAAGTGGACACAGTCATAGGCAGAGCTGGTGGCAGAAATTTAGGTGGAACAGTTTTCCATTGAAAACTAAAGGGTCATTGAAATCAAAATGTTTCATGGGAACATGTGGATTTTAATGGAAATATAGAAAACTTTTTGATAAGGTCAAAATGGTGTCATTTCGATTCACTTCATTTTGACTTTTAATTATATTGAAATATTTAATTTAATATTGAAATAATTCAACATTCTTCATAATATATAGTATGTTTAATACTTTATTGTAATGTATAAGTAAAAACATGTCCCAAGTCATGAGTTGTCATAATCATTTCACAAAATTGGCTGTTTATTCTGAATCTGTGTATATATAAATATGTTGGATTTCCCACTGAATAGTTATACAAAAAAATTATAATCAAATGTAAGATGACCTAGTGGCCTTGGGGAATGGCTCTTGTTTAAGTGACAGCAGTCACATGTTCAAATTCCAAAGGAATCCTGTACATGCAAATGAAAAATACAATCTGGTGAAAATATCTTCTAGAAGAGAGACTTGTAAAGAGCTCAATCTGTTTAGTTTATCAAAAAGAGTGAGAGGTGATTTGATTACTGTGAATAAATACCTTCACAGAGAGAAAATACTGGGCATTGAAAGGCTCTTTAACCCGGCAGAGTCAGGCATAACAAGAACAAATGGCTGGAAGCTGAAGAGAAGCCAATTCAAATCAGAAATGAAGTACACATTTTTTAGGTGAGGTTAATTAGCCATGGGAACAAACTGCTAAGGGAAATGGTGGATTCTTCATCTTTTCATGTCTTCAGATCAAGACTGGGTGCCTTTGTGGAAGACATACTTTAGTCAAGTTATTGGATTCAAAAGAGGGTTAGCTGGGTGAAACTTAATGGCCTGTGATTCAGGAGGACAGACTAGATACACTAATGGTCTCTTCTGTCCTTAAACTCTATGAATCTATTAATTTTATATGAGGATGTAGAAATCTTCTTTAATAAGATCTTTCTCTTCCAGGAATTACTATACTCTTTCATGCAATAGGTTCTACACTAGACACCAGGATTGCATAAAGTCCCATTGATTACCCTGGGACTAAGAGTGAGCATGAGGTTCCATGTGCATGATCCAACTGCACAATCATGGTCTGCGTTTTTAGCATTAAAAGAGGTTTTTTATTGATAACTCAATTCGTCTAGTTATAAATTGTTGAAATTATATTTTGAACTTGTTTAAACAAACTTTCTGATCAATCAGTATGGGCTTAGAGCTAAATTTAGGTGGTTAGAAAAGATCTGTAATCTCCTGTTTCTCTAAGCTTTCAAAGCTCTTTATGAACATGTGAAAGTAACAAATCTGGAAAAAAATGTTTACTATTCATTGAGCTTTCATCGCATAAATGTATTTCTTTTATTACCTTATGCAGTGAACTATAATTTTTGTTGTTACAAGGTTTAAAAATCCAGCATCCAAAGCAGTGATAAGCAAGCTGGCACAAGATAATTTTTTCCTCAAGAAAGATATATTTTCAAGCTACTGCTGGATGTTCAGGCAACAGATGGTATCTAATAAGTTAAACTATAATTGCAATCAAGAATGAATGATCAAATTTAAAATTAAATTATCTTCACAGAACTATCTTGATATCTTGTTTTGCTGAGGATTATATTTCTGTCTTATAAAAGTCCTAAGCTTGATTCATTTGACGTTGAATGTGTGTGCTTTTATGTTGAAATATATATACTTTTAAATTCCATCAGCTGAAAACAGCAAATTGTGGACAAAGAAAATTAATCTAACACTTCATGCATCTACTGTAAGTATATTTTTTCATATCTTAATAAAATGTAAGACGCTGTTTTGAGGTTCATACCAGGATGGTCATAGACAATGCATACTTCTACACTTTATGTCCAAAATCAGGATATGCAAAACATGTCATCTAGGAGAGGATTGTTTACAGAATCCACAAAGCAACTGCCCAACTTACACTGGTGGTTACACAGAATGAGCTCAAGATTTGCGGGCCATAGTTGTACACTATTTTTCTAATTAGAGTGAGTCTCTGACTTTCTACAGAGTATGAAGGAGTAATCTATAAAACCCAAAGAGTCTTCTCATATGTTATCTGCTCCATCTCCTGACATCATAACAACTTGATTTTATTATTTCTAAATCATTTGTTTTAGATGGAGAAAGTGGGAAATATTCTAGCTTTGATACCTTCAGTAATGACAATTTTACAATCTCCCACTGAAGATTTTCATTGGCTAACTGTTCTTAAAGTTCTACAATTTTTTTCTTACTACTTAAAATACATTTTTTCCTTTTACAACTTATGCTCATTCACACTTTTTAAATCTAGCCTATGCTTTCACATAGGATAGCAAAATTTAAAGATGACCTGAAAGGAAGTGTGATTGGAGGGGGAAGGGTATTTTTCAGTTCTCCCTCCACCCATTCCTCCATTGTTTTTAACATAAGAAAAGATGGGTGGGAATGGAGTGGGAGAAGAGTTGCCACCTACCCCCATTTTTTCCCAGAAGAGTCTATGGATAGTTGGAGAAGTACTAGAATTATGATGTTACAAACAACAACCAAGTGAAACCTGAACTATTTTGACAGGAAAGAGATTGTATTTGTAAACAATTCTGAATTATGCCTATTTATGGCACCACCTATTTAATTGATATGCCTGACAAACAATTATGATAAAAGATCCCTTTGTTAAATATTAGCTGATCATTAATATATTTGGAGGTTTTAAGATAACTTTTTAACAAACAGTCTTGCTACTGTGGGTATTTTACACTAATTTCTACTGTAATGTAGAACAAGGAGGTAAATATTCAGTACAATAGATATCAAGAGATACCAGTTTTTCATCTTGTTCTTCTTTGCTCCAGTGCAGGATTCTTGCCTATAATATATTTATTAGTGTGGTGTTCATTCTGTTTTTACTTGCCTCAGCCAATGTCTTAGTGAAATCTGTTAGGTTATTAAATATTTTCTCAAACAGGAAATTACACCTGATATACTCCACCTGGCATCTTCCCTCTCAAAGTCTTAGTCCTATGACTCTGTGTGTGTGTACTAAACTTAAGTGTTATAAATCTAAATTCAAATATGATATTATCTATATCATGCACTTTTATAGTGTTTGAATTTAACTGCTAGCACTTAAGAGCCAATCAAGGATCAGGGTCCCTTTTGTTACGTAACATGAAGGCAAATAATAAAGACCTACTCACAGTCTGTTGAACTAACCAAAATAATTACTCTCGCTGCTTGGTACTTATAGCCTTCAAATATTTCTAGATTATATTTGTGTGTCCCTGCCATTCCTCTAATTGCCTAGCTAAATTGCACACTAAAGGATAGTTGGGGTTTTTTTGGTTTTTTTAAAGCAATTTATATGCCTCAAGATGCAGGGAGATTCCTAGGCACTTTTGAAAATCCCATAAATCTGGTTCAAATGATTTAGCTCTTTTCATCTTTCCTTGTAAGACAGTGGATCCAGGTACCTAATTATTGTCACTGTTCTTTTCTGGGAATCTCCTACTCCATTAATGGTGTCTCTCAACAATCATAGCTCATCTAGCAAGCTAACTATAGCATGAGTGGAAGTGCTTATCTGGTCCTACTTCTCTGTGGATCAATACGTTGTACTTCCTTAATACCACACATCCAAGAAGATCCTTCTAAGGATTAAAGGGTAGCTCCCCATGAAGACCTAATAAATCCATTTAGGGGTCTCAGCAGATGAGTGAAGGCCACAGTCTTCTTGAATAAAGTTACAGTGGATATTCTAGGGCAGGGCTGTGACTATCTGGACCTAAATCACTGATGTCATTTGGGTGATGTTTATGATCACTCAGGCTATAAATTCTAGGGGGTGGAGGGGAGTGTGTGTTTGCGGTGGTGGTGGTTATTGTTGTTTTTGTTTTTTGATAGTTTACCAAAAAAACCCCAAAACTTTATTTTTTAAAAATTAAAGTTAAAGAATATTTGTAATAATTAATGAATTTCTGTCCTCCCTTCATGAGTGGAGGTGACATCAGCAGGACTGCAGCTTCATCCAAGCTGAACAGAACAGCGGTACAGAGCTGCAGAACTCTTGCCAGCAGCTGATTAATTGTCAGGATTCAGCTTCCTAGATCTCAAGTGATAAATTCAGGTGTTTTGTGTAAATATTCATAAAAGGGTAAGGTGGAGTCAGGAATATCAGCAGGTTATTAATTAAATGTAGACAGGAATGATGGGGTGGGACATCTATGACTGTAAACACAATCTCGTATATTTTGACTCCAATGAAACAAGAGAAATCTGGTTTGAGAGTTTTTGATAATTGAGCAATATATTATAATAATGTAAACAGTACAAAGTTAGTTTGTTCTGTAGCAGTCTCCATAATTCTTGTGGTTATGAATATAGAGTAATATTGGTATATCTTTATATAAAGCTGGCTTATGATTCTTTTATTTTTTACACTCGGATATTTGAGTCCAAATTTTCAGCTATGTCCTCTTACTCTCTACACACCTAACTGTTTGCATATTCAAGCCCACCCCGCACCCTTGTGTGTACAGATGGATATGTCCAAACACAAGTTAAGTAGAATAGGGGGCCAAACACCAATTTGGAGATGCAATATGCAAATAGAAGATTATAAAAGATAGTTTGAAGATGGCTGATACATGCGATGGGAATAGTGAGAGAAGAAGTGGAGGTTTCTTATGTGATATTCACTGACCAATACCTTGTTTAATTTGAGGTCCAAAAGAATCCTTTCTGATTGTTCAAAGGACCTGTTTTGGTCATCTACTTTCCTCAGATGTTCTGTGAGACATAAAGCAAGAGGAGAAATGATAGAACCAGTGATGGAAGTCTGGGGAATTTACCCTTGTTGTGACAAACTGAATTTTTAAAAGTGTATATTGTAAAAGGGTAGTATAGAAATGTTTCTTTGATTCCATTATGGCATTTTCCAAGTCTCACTCAGCAATTCCGGGAGGAGAGTGGGTTGTAAGGTTCTGCCAGCTTCCATGCATCTCTGGAGACTCAAGCAGTGATGGGAGGAGCTGAACATTCGCAGAAAAAGACAAGGGCCATTTTGGGATACTTCATTGTATCACTAGTAATTTCGGGGATGTGATGTTACAGAGAAAGCTCTTAACCAACTCCTCTCATCTCCTTACTGGTGGAGTCACTGGAGTGCAAACAAATTTGTGAAAGGGCACCTGCCTACACTTAATGCTCTGCCAATGTCCTGGTCTGACTGGATTCAACAAAACCTTTCTTTACATCCCAGAATTGTTCTGTATGGATAACAGGCTTCTCACAAATCAGAGATCTGAGACCTGTTTCTATACAGCCCTGCTGTGATTCATCTACATTAGGACATGTCTTCTCCATTTCTTACAATAGTGAAGCTGCATCAGTCCTGTTAAAAACATTGATTCCAATATACAGCATGTCCAGATGCTTTTATCACTGTTACCTAACACTGTACTGAATCTCCTTTTCTTGTGGAACAGGAAGCATATCAGGCATGTTCAATGTGGCACAAACAAAAATCAAACTAGGTGAGCAAAGTCCAGAGCTACCCAAACTCTTGGATACCGCATAGGGAGGCTTTCCAGTGAGTGATGTCCCAATTCTCACAACTACTTGCAAATAGCCTCATCTTACTCAGTTCTGCGGATAGCTAGACTGCGTACCCAATGTCAGCATATTTCAATGTTGTTTGTGAAGCTTGCCCTTGTCGTAAGCACGTCAGTGTGTATCTTCCTCAGGGGGCACACTAATGTGCCATTGTAGAATTTTAGCCTGCAGTTGTTTTGCAGTAATTTGTGTGATTTATCTTGTACAATTTTGCAATAATCATTAAAACTCATTACATTGTAGGTAGAACAACCGTCAATCTGACATCTGGATTCATGAGTCTATTTCACTGGTGAAGCCTGGAGTTTTAATTGCATACACCTTTCTTTTCTCCTTTGCCTTCCAAGGTTCCAGCCCAGCATGTGAGGGAATACACAAACTCAGCATGTTTATTCACCACTTTGTGCACATTAAGGGCCAAATTGTCCAAAATGGAACTGAGGTCCACATGCAAGGCAAATGCACAGTTACTGGTATGACTTCACAAGTGAAATAAATACCTGCCTAGCCATTTGTGTGTACCATTGTTGGAAATGCACCCATTATAGTGGTAGAATTTTTTCCCCTTGAATAGGCTTGCTTGCTTGCTTGCTTGCTTGTTTTTCATGCAAGCCTAAGCTTTTACCTCTTGAAAACTTATGGCCCAATTCACTCTCTGTGATACTACTACTCAGTACTTCTGGTTGGAAATTTTCTGAAGGAATGTGAATTTTACATTGTAAAGTGTTGTCAGTGTTTCAGAATTGAGTGTTCCACAGGAATACATCTATTTGCAAAAAATCTTTTGACAGAAACCAGATCATCCACTCACCTGGCCATCTCCCTGTGCTCTCCAGCTTCTCAACAGACTGCTGGCGAGTTTGAGCTTCCAGACTGCAGGCTCCTTGGCAGTTTCACCAGTGGGCTGCATGGAAAAAAACAGGAACCAAGGCAGGCTGCTTGGAAGCTCAGGGTCCTGGAAGCCCAAGGAACATATTTAATTTTGGAAACACTGAGGAGCTCCCACAGTGGCAATGTTTTGGAGTTTCCAGAACAAAATATTTTGGAATTTCAGTTGCATAGAAAAGTTGGGTTGGTTTGTTTTCTCTCCTAATTTGAAATGTTATTTTTTTTCCTGAAAAGCTCCATTTTCCCCTATGAAATTGAAATTCCATTTTCTGGTCAGGTCTAGTGAGCAAGCATGATAGAAGCTATTAAGGATGTTCTCTCCCCCCCCACCCCCCGACCTCTTCTTGAATACTTCTAAAATGTAATTATTTATTTTTGACCCTTCTTAAGTTATGTCTTATTGCACAATAGCTACATTATTTTTTAAGAACTGTTTTGGGGCTTTTTTTTTGTTCATTATATGTGCAGTATCCTGTATATCTATGTGAGATGCTTTTGGCTTATGAAATATGAACACCAGATGTGGAGTGTAGTATTGGAAGTAGCATGATATTGTTTTATTAAAAATTACTCTTATTCACTCTTCCCAATATGGCACTTACCACATATTTTGCATGAAGTGTTTGTTGGATGTGCTAGATTAGACAGGCCCTACACTGGACAGGAAAGGAGAAGATAATGATCTGTCCAGGAGAGAGAGATTGTGATCAGTCATGACCCATGACACATGATGGCAATTATCAAGTCTGGAGAGATTGAAAAGGGAGGAGTTGTGTGTTAGAGCTGCATTTTCCTGGCTGAAGGATCTTGGCTTTGGAACAGAGAGGATCAAAAAATGGCAGGGGAAGAAACTGTCCCGAACTAGGGACCCTAGAGGTAGTCACCCCTGGGGAAAAGGCTTGAACTGGACTTATTGTCCATTTGTACATTAATACATTTGAACCTTGAAAGGAGGTTCTTGAGTCTTAATCCTATGCAGCATGTGTGCACTTATTTTACAGCAGATGGGAAGGTCACCTTCCCCCACAAGCATTCAAAATAAAATGAACCTCTTTAGAGTTAATACTAGTTGTATTTTCTACAAAATCTGCAGGCTGCTGATGAGAAAATATATCTTTTTCCAATTTTGATGCAGTCTGGCAAAGTTTCATTTATTTTTCCTTCCAGTCATACATTTGTCCCTGAAATGAATTAGGCAGGTTGTATAAACCCAATAATAATCTGCTCTCTCTAATTTCTTAATTTTGATTATTCTGTTGTATGGAAATTGCCCTAGACACAGTTCTTATGCACAGATAATATCTTAACTTTCATACTATGTTGTTACATGAAGAACATTTCAGAGAGAAATAAGGGTGTTAACTTCTATTCAAAATGAAGTTATTTTTATGATGAAAGTTAGTTATAAAGTATCAAGGATTCAAAGCTCAAAGTACAATATTTTAAATTGGGAAATGTGTCATCCAGGTTCCATCACGATGGAACAACAAGATGGACTCCTGCTGCCACTGATGTTGATGAAAAATTTTCCATTGACTTCAGTGCAAACAGAATAATCCATTAATATGGTAATATCCAGATGATATGAAATACTAGGAGTAAAACAGCTTTAATTGACTGATCCTATTCACTGAGAAATTTCTTTTTTGCATATGGTAATCTCTTTTCTGAACCATTTACTTCTCTGTAACAGAAATGATGTTCATTCAGCCAGTCATCATGTCAAGCAAGCCATCAATACAATGCACCTGCCCACTGTGCAGTTCTTCACTGTCAATTAGGTATGCACAGCCTGAAGTTCAAATGCATTCTATGTAGCCATAAACACAGCCCCAGTCTACTCTCTCTGTAACTGCTGGGTAAAGACTAATCCTGTGAACTAAGGTTTTTATTGACAGAAGACTCAAGCTACAAACAATTTCAGATCATTTGTCAAGGATGTTGGAAATGTACACTAACATTAAGGCTGTAAAATTGTGTAATACACACATTTATACGACAATTATCTGTAGTCTTTGGGTTTCAGGCAAGTTGCTAATGCATCCTCTAATTTTGCACAGTGTGGACACCTGTGCTGTAGATCCCTGCTGTAGAGAATAAAGTGCTGATTTGCAGTTTTGGATATCTTTTTTTGGATATTTCATTTGCCTTGTGTTCTGTAAGACACTATAATGCAGTGGTTTTCAAACTTTTGTATTGGTGACTCCTTTCACACAGCAAGCGTCTGTGTGTGATCCTCCTTATAAAGTAAAAACACTTCTTTACATTCAACATTATTATAAACGCTGGAGGCAGATTAGGGTTTGCGGGTGGATGCTGATAAGTCATGACCCTCTGGGGGTCACAGCCTCCAGTTTGAGAACCCCTGCTAAAATGTGTGGGCTGGAGTCTTTTTTTCCCCTTCTCTCACAAAGTAAGATATGGACTCATTTTTTTAAATGCATTGATGATGCTTTTCAGGCTTTGCTAGCAAACATTTTTCATATTTTGTCTTTTATTTCTGTTATGCAATATAGCTGTGCTTGCTATCCCACACAGAGATCCTTTAATTTCTTATGTTTGTTGAAAATAATTTTGGATGATGTGTTATACTTAGGGACATCATAAAGCTGAGAATTATGACAATTCAATTTAGACTATGGGTTTGGAAGCAGGAAGCTAACTTCCAATTTGTAATTACGCAGAAATATGTAAATAGTAAAAGAAAGTTGCTTAATAAGGCTGGTCAAGAATTTCCCATCAAAATGTTTTTTTGCTAGAAAATTCAGTTTCTGCAAATAATAATACAGCACACATTTTCTGCATGGAAAACTTCGATTTTGCTGACTTTAAATTTTTCATTTGGTTATTCATTTGTCAAACTGAAGTGAAATATTTCATTTTGGCATGGTCCAATATTTGTTTTTCATGATGAGGTGATGCAACACCCCACCAATCTAAAGTTTGAGTGTCTCATGCTCCATTTTTAATTAGATTTGACAAAAGTCAGATTTTTTTAAAGTATGCATAATATCAATGTTTATTTTATTTTAAGCATGTTTAATCTATTTCAATTTTCATAATTGCATAAAAGTATGGGATTTAAGCATTTTTTTTGTTGTTAGCTATTTAAATTTTAACAGTTGTGGGAAATTATGGAGAATTCAGACAATTATTTTATGATAGACGTTGAGATTCAAAAAGTGAAAGCTCCAACAGTTAAAACTCAAATTGACAACATTGTTGTCAAAATATAAAAGTAAATATCCATAAACTGTAATGACTGCTCAAGCAGAATTTTTCTTTCTTTGCCTTCTGTAAATTTAGATCATCATTGATGGAAATGTTATGATTGATTTGTATATATATGGTAAAAGTGATCTTTATTGGCATTTATCATAAAAATCTCATCCTTTCAATCTGACAGGAGATGCACCGTGGTCTCTGTTTGAACCAAAAAGATGCATCACGAGAATTATGTTGTTATAGTGCATCATGACAGATGTACTTCAGCCCAAGAGTAGAAGGGAAGCAAAAGGCAAAGATCATCACTCCCAGGAAGGACTCTGGTAGCGCAGGGAGACACTGGTTAATGTTAAATCAAGCCAACACAAAATGTTTTGATTCAGTTCAACAAACTAACGTTAAACATTTTGAGCTGGGTATGTCAAAATATTTAATTCTGTTGGGGAATGTAGACATTTCTGAACTCAATGTTTTCAGAACTTTCCATTCTGTGAAAATTGTTAATGCTTCAGTTTACCCTCCTCTGACCTCCCAGTTCATGACCAAAACAAATTTCAAAATAACAGAATTATGTACAAGAAATTCTGACTTTTGACCGACTGTATTATTTACTCTGTGCTAAAGCACTGAGATCAAGATTTTCGAAACTGGCCAGTGATTTGAGGTATATGAATTTTGGATGCCCAACTTTGAAGCAAGTGAAAGAATTGATTTTCAGTAACCTCTGAACACCCATCCTCTGGCAAAATAGGCCCCTTTAAGGAGTCTCTGGTTGAGCACACGAAATCACCGATCCGTTTGGAAAATCGTGGCCTAAAACTTGCCAATTAAATAGTTTGCAGTTATAAAAGAAAAAAGCTTTCCTTTGGTCTGGCTCCCATGTTTGGATTGGAAATACTGCTTCAGAATATCACTAAACATTGCAAAAGGAATTTTTACCTACTCGTAATACCTTGGGGACAAATATAAATTGCCAGTCTACAATAAGATTTTGCAACAAGTTGTGTGACCATGATCTCTTGACTTTGGAAACCATTCCAGTAGAAACAGCTGCTCTATTTCCATGTGTACATTATCTGCCATTAATGATGCTAATGGTGCGTATACTCATCTGTATGGTTCTTGAGCAGATGTTTTCAGAGAACTATCCACAATAACTCAATATCTCTTTCTTGAGGGCTAACAGCTAATTTAGATCCCATCATTTTGTATTTATAGGTGGGATTATGTTTTCCAATGTGCATTACTTTGCATTTATCAACATTTAATTTCATTTGCCATTTTGTTTCCAGTCACCCAGATCTGTGAGATCCCTTTTTAACTCTTTCAGTCAGCTTTGGACTTAACCATCTTGACTAACTTTGTATCATCTGCAAATTTTGCCACCTCACTGTTTACTCCTTTTTCTAGAAAAGGCCTGAAAGTCTACAATTTGGGATGCAGTATTCTGGCTGGGTCAGCTGCTGTCTCTCTGTAAAGAAGCATTTCATTCAGGGGTTCTCAAACTTCATTGCACCGCAGCCCCCTTCTGACAACAAAAATTCTGACAGAACCTTAAAGGGACTGGGCAAAGCCTGAGCCTGCCTGAGCCCCACCACCCCTGGCAGGGGGCCAGTACTGAAGCCCAGAGGCTTCAGCCCCATGCAGGGGGCTTGCAATCTCAGCCCTGCCATCCAGGGCTGAAACCCTCATGATTCAGCTTTGCCCCTGAGCCCCAGCAAGTCTTAAGCCAGACCTTGTGACCCCATTAAAATGGGGTTGGGACCCACTTTGGCATCCCGACCCACAGTTTGAGAACCCCTCTGTAATGCCTATTCTCCAGGAAGTATGTTCAGATATTGTTGCTTTCACTTCCAGTGTTTTAGGCCAGCCGCTTTTCACAAACTATAACACTGACTGGGGCTCTAGACTCTTGGCAATAGCTGTCTGGTTGGTTCACTAAGGGTTAAAGAGATGTTTCATACATTTTAGAGAGATCCTTCTCTATTTGATGGTGCTTGCATCACTCCTGTTCAAAGTGTTTCTACAATGTATCAGCAACTACTGGGTCATTCAAGGTACATGCTCTGCCTGAACATTCTGTCTCATTATGTGTAGCTATAGTCTTTTTGACATCTCACAATTGCACAGTCCTCGCTGTTTATCAGAGAGACCAGCAGTAAAAATAGTGTAAAGAATCTAATGACTGTCATTGAAATATTTTTACAGAAATTTCACATGGTCATGTGGAAGCAAGTGACCTCTTCTCATTCTGATCATGACAATCTTAGCATTAGTCAGTGTGCTTCAATAGAATGCACTTTGCTTCAACTGACTGTCACCTCACACTGATTCCACCTTCCCATAGCCTAGTTATTAACATGGTTATTGGCTCGTACATTGGTTGGTTTAGCAGCATTATAGAACACTTGTACCTGCTTTTTGGTTGTGATTTGATCATAGATGCTGACACTTTTCAAATATATAGTACTGACAGGTTGCTTATCTGCATTGTTAGCAATTCATGCGTATTCTTTTCAGTCCTGGAATTGAAAAAGAACTGAAGATATTCAGGAGGCTGCATTTCTGTCAAAAGCCTTTATTTTCTTCAGATCTAGGCTGTGCATTGTTCATTTATACCTTACGCCAAGAAGCCTAGTTATTTCTGGGGCACCAAAGAACTATTTGACCTTTCGCAGTTGAGATATGATTTGAAACTGGAAACAATTTATCGTGCTTCTCTTCTTTATTGCCATATACTAGAATGCTATCCATATAACCGACTTCCCCTTTGTGGTATTGCAATATCTCTGTCATTTCATTCTTGACAATAGCAGGTAAAAAAATGGATGTTATAATAATCTGGAGAGTAATCTACTCTCAATCTATGGCATCTCAAAAAAACCTGAGCCAAAATAGGTGAGGTTTTTATTTGTCCTTTTTTTGTTGAAAATTTTGACACATTTTGCCTACCGCGATACATGAGCACCTACTTATCTGAGTATAATGTTATCCAGTGGCAGAATTTCCATCTTTCTCACACACCAAGCTGTTTTGTTCCAGTCAAAATCTATGTAAAGTGTTCCATATTTCACAGACACTGATGATAACTCTCTTCTCTCACTTTCTATTCTATATACTATTCTGTGTAGGTTTTCATACTGCAGTCCTCACCACAGTATCTGAGTATCTTCTAGTAGTGCATAAAGCAATCTGATTGCTCATCTGTAACATTGTTTGTTTTCTCTTCCTCTCCCCAGTAGAGTGGAGTGTCTTGTTTTTATGGATTTTTTAAAATATACCTGTTGCTATGTCTTTATGTTAGAGAAGGCAAGGCCAAATAATGTATTTTGCACTTGATGTGGAAAGTGCTGGTGATTGTGATAGTGAGTTCCTGGGGGAGTTCATTCTTAAATCTTGGATAACGCCTGGAGAAAATTCTGTTTCCCATATAGATGTGCTCTATTCTGATTGAGAGTTCCATTATGCCAGAGGTGTGAAGTTGTCAACCATGGTCTTCATCCCATGGCTTCAAATTGTCTTTTATGTATCCTGGGTCCGGGTCATGTAAAGCTTTGAAGATAAGGACCTAAACTTTGAAATTCTGTGGGAGGCCAGCGCAGAGAGCAGTAGCCAGGTGTGATGTGCTCATGGTAGCTTGTGTGTCTGAGGAGGCATGCTGCAGAATTTTGTACTATTTGGAGTTTCTGAAGTGTAAAAGTTTCAGGCTCAAGTATATTTCATTACTGTAGTCCACCCAAGAGGTAAAGGATGGTGTGAATCAATCAGTCCAAGTCTTCATCTGCTAGCATGGGACAGTCTCCTCACCAACCAGAGATGGTAGAAAGCATTACTACCAGCCATTGAAATGTGAGAGCTCAGCATCAACAAGTAATCCAAGAGTACTCTTAGATTACGTACATAATTGACCAATTGTGGCTGTGAACTTTCAATCAAAAGAGATTGAGGAGTTTGTAGCCACAATGCAAAATACTCTCTTCTGCCCACCAGCATCACTCTGTCTTGCTCAGGTTCAACTTCAGCCAGCTGTTCTTCATTCAAGAGCTAATCTACTTCAAGTACTAGGCCATGGTGGTAGTGGTAATGGTGTGGTTGTAGATGCTGAGCTATGCATCTGATGCATATTGCTGGCTCTTGTGTCCATGTCCTCTGATCATTTCACTCAGTGGTTGCATGCGGATGTTGAAAAGGACTGAAGAACCCTACAAGTTAGAGATCTAATGATGGAGGTGCAGTTTCCCATCACTACTCTTTGGATATGTCCTTCTAAGAAGGACTAACACTTTATCCTGGACTCCTACCACCACTTTCAGGCAAGACAGTAGTATCTCATGGTCAACTATGTCAAATGCTTCAGAGATTTCAAGGTGGATGAAAATGGATGTCTGTCTTCTATCCATTAATAGGAGCATGTCATCCATCAGAGAAAATAAAACACTGAAGTTCCATGTCCTGGCTTAAATCCAAAATGTGCCAGCTCTAGAATATTAGCTTCAGTTAGATTCATTTGTAGCCAGCTTTTGGCTAGCTTCTCTATGAGCTTGCTCAGGAATGACAGGTTTGACACTGGGGGTATAATTATCTAGGACTGAAGTATTCAGGATGTGTTTGTTCATTGTTCATTGGACTGTTGCTTGTTTGAAGGGGAAAAGAAGGTTCCTTCTCAGAACCAGGCATTGGGTATTTTTGTTAGGAGTGGCACCAGTTGTTTATAACTATCTTTCACAAACTAGGAAGGGCACGGGTCACATTTACGAGTCTTGGATGGGATTCCTTTAAGGCGTCCAGAGCTTCTTGATGAGTGGATGTATTGAACTCTGAGAATATGAGTAGGCTGGTTGGTGGGTACAGGCAAAGCAAACCTCCCTTCCATCCACACAGATTAGTCTGACTCAGGTCATCAAGCACTCACGGTCTGGGTCCTGGGACCCTGGTAGGTGGGTCAGAGCCCAAGTCCTACTGTGATTCAGGTACAAGCCCTGTCATTTTGCAGTGTGGACTCAGTTCAAGCCACAGATCTGAGTCCAAAAGTCTGTGTAGTGCAGTAGGAAGAGTTGTGAGACCTGGATCCGGCAATTTTAAACTTAGATTTACAGTGTAGTGTTGGTGCTCAAGCACAATTTTGAAAACATGAAGTCCACAAGTCTGGATCTAACAGATCCAGGTTTACTATACAACGTGGACATACCCTTAAGGTTAACATTTCTTCTTATCTTCATTGACCTATTTTTTCCTTCTCCAACAAAGAAAATGAGTTAAATCTAATTATACAGTGATTTTCCCAAACCTACTGGCATTTTTTAGACTGCTCTTCTCAGGCATGTCAATTAGCCGGGAAAGTCCAAATAGTTTCTTGAAGATCTGCATTGAATACTTCTACTGGTTGGTCCATTTGTACACTGGTTACTATCTGAAGGAAACAGGCCTGTGTTTTTTGTGCCTGACTCTGACCAAAAAAACAGTGTAAATTAAGGGAAACATTGTCAAAATCAATACAGTTACATCAGGGTAAAACTGGTGTGAAATCACAATTGGACCCAATGATGCACATTTATTAGCAAGTGCCGCTGTGCTATATTAAACTTATATACTGTAACTTTTTTTATGAACTGAAAAATAATGTAGATCAAATGATCTAGGTCTTAAGCATAAACTGTTGCAATGCTGCCTCAGTAAGTTATGCTTCTTCTGTAATTGAAAGACTAATCTTGTTCTTCTGACCAAGTCTTTCTTTCCCTAGTGACTGTTCAGTGATAGTGTAATAAGCGCCAGATGCCTTCACAGCAGGTCTTGAATGTAAAGCATCAGCTGAGCCTAGCCAATGCCACTAATTGGTGTCAATACATTTTCACATTGCAATTGGGTATATTTGTGCATGCATCACATGTGGGTTTGTCCATAGTTCTTGCTACCAAAATATAACACAGTGTCCAGAATTCCAAATATTTATTTCCTTTTAGCTTATAAAAGTGAGATCACCAGCAAATGGGCAACTGATCTCTTTGGCTGATTTAAATGAACAGCCTATGTTTTATGGTGTGTGCTTTTGCTTTGTGCTTCCCATACACTTACCTATTTCTGAAGCACTCTAGAAGGTCTATGAAGTGAGCAGTCATTTCTGAATCGTTCAATTTATATTTATTTCATTAGTTACCCAATGTAATATCAGTCAGTGGCCAGTTATTTCTATGCCTAAAGAACTAATCAGATATCTCTTATATTGTGTTCTATTAATTACATACAACTCCTTGTGCCATATTTGGATAATCCTGATCTGTAGACCAAACTTTTTCATAGTGTCAGTCACAGGGATTCTCACGGGCCACTTGGAGATCCATTCATGACTTTCCTATTCTTGGCTGCACAACATCCCTATTATAATTACAGCAAGTGAAAAATTGGGAGGAGGATCCAGCACTATATGACCGGTTGGCTGTCCAGTAACAATCAGCAAGTGCTTGCTATACCAGTTACAGAATCTCTTCCCTTCCGTTCCTTTCCCTTCCCTTCAGTTTATTTTTCACTGCCATTTCTTCTTCTGCTTTGAATCTTGCCAAACAAATAATCAGGATATCTCTTGGAACTGAATCCAGAAATAGCTTATTTCTGAAAATGTATACCATCTAGATAAGACAAATAACTGTTGCTTGAAAACAATTGGTTTCATCATCCAATAATGTGCTAACTCCTGCAACTGTTTCCATAACAAGCATATTGTCGTTGACTTAGACATTTAACATAGTTTTCCTTCTGCCTTGCTTATTGTTCAATAGCATTAACATAGTAACATGGATTTTATGTTTATTTATTGACTGACATTCTCCTAACACACAACATACACTGAGTTGAGAATGTAGAATCTGCTATTCCTTGCTCTGGTTTGGTACTCTGTCTTCAATATCTGCTCAAGTGTTGGAAGTATTGGTCTTTACTCCTGTTATTTCCTAAAAGATTAAAGCCATGCGTGGCCAGTAGCAGTGCTATTAGTTGCTGTAAGGGAATGTGAGTCTGTGTTCTGATCCAGCAGGCTATAGTGGTGTTACGTGGACAGCACCTTTAGTATTACTGCCATTCTCTAGTGACCTCCGATGAGAGGTACATGGAACAATACGAATGGACTCTCTAGAAATCTCTGCAGTGAAATCTCACTAGTTTGTGGGACCCATTTAAGGGATGGCTCTAAACAGGACAAAAAGGTGCAAAGGATTTCTGAGCTCCTA
Organism: Dermatemys mawii; assembly: GCA_007922305.1. NCBI lineage: Eukaryota > Metazoa > Chordata > Testudines > Dermatemydidae > Dermatemys > Dermatemys mawii. The sequence continues at coordinate 3,579,209 of ML677351.1, forward strand.
AAGAGCATGTGCTACATTGCTGAAACCCATCTGCTTTTCCCTCTGAATTTTGGATGCACCCAAATGCTTGAATAGAATGCAGAATAATTTATTTCGATACAGCAACTTTTATATTCAAAATATTACAAAGCACTTCATAAAACAGATAAATTAGATACTGTTAGTGCACTAAATGTGTAAGTATGTATGTCAGCAGTTATGCATTCAGCCATAGCTTATGCTCAGCTTTGTAGCTTAGAAACTCCTTTGTTAACAAGTTTGTTGGCAGGGATTATGAAGTCATGCCCTAACCTTTGAGAAGAGTGCTTTACATTTCTACCTACGTAAGCAGAAGGGACCCCTATACCTCCCATTGGCCCAATGCAGTTCAAAGAGTGAAGTTACAGTCCTTTCTGGTAAGATATCCTTATGCTAATCCCTTTGGGATGCAGCATTTATCACTTATGAGACAGATGCGTAAATACCTTTGAGAATCTGGCCCTACCTGCTATAATCTGAAAAGTGGAACCCAGGTCTCTTGAATGTCAGGATAGCACTGGGCATTCTAGGGAACTTTTACTTTAAGATTTAGGTTTCATGTGTCATACAGTATTTGGATCCTGAAATGCTTAAGTGAAATAGTTCTACTCCTGTACTCTCTATAACTAGGACAAAGTATATGTGATGTTTACCTTTCCAAGAGCAGATCAGCAGATATGATCATTGTGATCAAATCAGATACAGACAAGTAAATCAGCAGGCCAAAAGGAATTATACTGCTTCCACTTCTGTTTCTGCTGAAGCTGAGTAAATCAAATTGCTTTAAGAAATGTGATGATTTTTTTTCTTTCATCCTCTCAGGTGGCTTGCTCCCCTCTCCACTGTCACCCTAGTGCTTCATCTTATTCCTTTTGACATATGTTTTTGAATTCCTTTGATATAAACTGAATTCCATTATTATTCACTAAACGTGGTAGAAGTCCATGTTTTGTAAAGACAGCTATCATTGCTGTATTCAGGGCAAGCAGCAGTGCATTTACTATTTGTGTTGTGATACTTCCTGGACTATGACTTCTGTCACAACCTTATTAAAATATGTATTTCTGCTACCCTGTCTTTAAACAGTTTTTCTTCTTCTTCTTCCATCGATCGTTATGGTTAAGAGAGTAAATCTTTCCCAATGAAAACTTTTTGTCTTAGTGGAGACAAATTTACTTGTTACTTGAAACATTGAAAGGCACTTCTTCTGTCATCATTTTAAATATTAATAAATCTAGTGTAGCAGTGTTCCTGTAAATGCTGATTCCAGCTGATTTTTTAAATTAGTGTCTGCCCTCCCATGTTCTCCTCTTTTAGATAGTGTCACAGCAGGCAGCTCCTCACATCCAACTATTTGGGTAGCATAGATATTACATTGATTGGTGCTCTAGAAATACACTGTATAGATTAAATGATTAGCTATAAAGTCCTCCTCCTTTTGACAGATGTACACCTTAACATCTTTCAATATTTGTTTTTTGTTTTTGATTCTTATCAAGATGTACCCAAAATACCTTGAATCACAAAAAATCAGATTTAAAAACTGGGAGTTTAATGTTAAATTGTACACAATAACAGTGTCCCCCACCAAAAAAATGAAGCTGAGCACTCTAAGGATACAAATTATGACTAAAATATTTAAATATATATACATTATTATTGTCCAATAGTTATTTAATGTTCATAAAATCCGTACTCTACATATATTAATTATGAATATAGAACTGAACATTTTCTCTTCAAAAAGCTTTTTGCTAGATCCATTTAATGAATCACTTTTACACTACTGCAGCAGCATATCCAGCAGATATTCAGAAAGCAGATGGCTAACCTTCTGAATGACATTATTCATGATTCCATAATAGCTTTCTAAAGATCATAATGCTGCACCTGTTCTAACTTTTTCCTTTCTTTTTTTTATTTTTAAGCAAAGTGGAAGTGCAGGTTTTTCTGAGCCTTCAAATGTACATGTTGTATGTGGAAGGCTGATTTTTATTGGAGAAAAAGCTGATTATCAGCTAGTATTACTCTTTTTTTATTTCTATGTGGAGTTGGAGAAGTAGTTAAGTATTAAAGTGTAGTGTGACGGAGTTAGACCAGAAGGGTATAGGAGAGTGCTGGAAGGCAGGTATATCAGTCTCAGGATGTGCAGGTCCCTGTTCCCTGAATAGCCAAACAAAGGCTACTCCAGGCCAATCAAGACACCTGGGGCCTATTAAGAACCTTCTAGAAAGGAGTAGAAACAGCTAGCCTGATTGGGACACCTGAAGCCAGTCAGGGACTGGCTGAAACCAGTTAAAAACCTTCCAGTTAGTCAGGTGGGCTGTGGGTGTCAGCAGCTGTGGAAGGAGGTTGTGCTGTTGGTGAGACTGGGTGGACAACATATCATACTGAAGGAAGGAGGCCCTGAGGTAAGGGTGAAGTGGAGTTTGAAGAAGCGGGAACTGCTGTGGGGAAGTAGCCCAGGGAATTGTGTTGTGTTTTGTGCCTAAAAGGTCAGCCATCTTAGCTGATACTATTAGGGTTCCTGGGCTGGAGTCCGGAGTAGAGGGCAGGCGCGGGCTCCCCCCTTTTCCATCTTCCATACTGGCCTGTGATGAAGGTAACTCACTAGGTGGTGACTCTTGCCAATTATACTGAAAAAGGGAGGTCACTCTGGGGCCTAGATGAGTTTTTGAGGCCCCTAGATCTGCCAGGAAGCGCAGGACCCACAAGTACAAACTTGGAGCTTTGTCACAGTAGATACAGTTTAGTTATTCCCAGTGAGATAATAGATTTGTCTCTTTTCTTTCTCAGGTAACTTTTGAGATTGTGGAAGGTGCTAGGCTGTCTAAGTTCTTTCTTCATAGAACAGGTGGTAGTTGTCCCCCTTTACCCTGCTGGTGTCTTCACTCATCTGCATGGGACTAATTTTAGAAGTTTCTGTGCCCATTCAGTACTGCAGTGATGAGCATGGTGATAAAAAATAGAATAGAATAATCCTCTCAGATGAACCTACAAATAAGTTGGCCAATTGTTGTTTCTTTTTCATGCTATGGGCATCTGTCAAAAAGGCTGGGCTGAGCCCAAACTCTTATCATATAAGCCATACTCAGTAGTTAGCAAATGGTAACTTTGGTCATCTCTCTGCCAGTGTAAGGTGGATTCAGACCAGAAATTTACCCACAAAAACTTTGAATCACACTACCAGTGCCTGTGAGCCACTGTGCTCCCCAAAAGCAACAGCTAGGAAGAGGTAGTCTAGTATCTTATCTCTGGCAGTGGTCAGCACCAGATGCATTAGATTAGAAGAAAGCATACGAACCCCACAGTGGGCAGATGTGGGATAATCCACCCCCCGCCCCCACCCCATATTGGTGTCATCCTGCTTTTGGCTTAGACCTGAAGCACAAGGTTTAATATCACTTCCAGAATCTGTTGTCCGTTATGATAACTAGGTATGCTTGTTATCTATATAAACATGTTCAGTATCAGAGGGGTCGCCGTGTTAGTCTGGATCTGCAAAAGCAAGAGTCCTGTGGCACTTTATAGACTAACAGATGTATTAGAGCATAAGCTTTCGTGGTTCAATACCCACTTCGTTGGATGCATGCGGTGGAAAACTTTTCCACTGCATGCATCTGACAAAGGGGGTACTCACCCACGACTGCTGATGCTTTAATACATCTGTTAGTCTATAAGGTGCCACAGGACTCTGTCGCTTTTATATAAACATGTAATCCTTTGTAGAATCATCTTAAATTCTTGAGCTCAATGATTTCATGAGGGAATGAGATCCACTAATTACATTATGCTAAGAAGTATTTCCTTATGCATTTCAATTTTGAATATCCCATCTTCTTAGTTTCATTGAATGTCCTTTCTGTTTTCTAAGTATTGAACTGTAGAAATACTTTGTCTAGACTTGTGGAGCCCTTTGGATTCACCCATTGGTATTATAGCTCTCTAGTGCCTTTAAACCTGTATCACATGGAGCAATGATGAGAATTCTACCATCTTAAATGTCTATTCTCTGTCACTTAATTCCAGTGAAATGCATAAGAATTATTTTCTAGTTCTCTGCCATAATTAGGGACCCAATGGCTTCATTGATTCCTATTTCACTAAATATTCAGTTTTCTGTTGAACACATCTAGTAAAAGTGTGATACACGGTGGTATTGGTAAAAGACTGGATTTTATTTCCTAGTCTCAGTCATGTGACATGGGTCAAGGGTTGCAAAAGGGTATGTACAATTTGGCCATTTTCTTGTGAACCTAAAAGAGATGTTAAATCAGGAGGATTCTATGGAGAATGTATAGGGTTCTATACAAATTACTCTAAATGCCTGTAGAATTCAGTACACAAGTATCTCCTTTCTATAGGTTATTTTAACTATCCTAAAAAAAATCTATAGGAGGGATATTATAATCAGCTGGGAAAAAAGTTATTAAAAGGTTATAACTTTCTGCTATATTTTATAGCACTTTTCATAAGGGCAGAGTGAACATTGTCAGTGACAGAATCCACTGGAATCATTGGAACAATTTGCCAGGGCTAGTGGTGGATTTTCCATCACTGACGATTTTTAAATCAAGACTGGATGTTTCTAAAAGTTATACCCTAAGAATTATTTTGGAGAGGTTCTGTGGCCTGTGCTATACAGGACATCAGACTAGAAGATCACAATGGTTCCTTCTGGTCTTAAAACCTATGAATTTTTCACTTTTATCAAAGTACTTCCCGGGATGTTTTCCAGTGGCAAATGCCCTCAGAATATTCTGCTATTGTGTAGAATGAGGCACCTGAACAGGAAAGTGGATCTCCTTAATAGACATAGTTTAGATAAATGAAATATATCACAATCATGCACATCATTCTAAGCAATACAATAAAGCTGTTACTCTTACTACAGACAGAAGTAGATAGTGGGCACTGTGCATTGCAAATTCTCGCAGTCTCTGCCTGATGGCCAAACCTGGTTGGATGTTACCAGTGAAATCAGATGACATTTTTATTTTGTTTTTGTATGAAGATGTGGGGGGTTTGCATTTGACTTTTACACCTTAGTGTTCTCTCTCATACAGATGCAACTATACTGGAAAATCAATCCAGTCTCTAGCAAGAAATTCACTGTGAACTTTCAAGCATGCTGAGCCAAGAAGACAGGAGCCAGTCACTGCATGTTGGTATTGTTTATATTATGCCAAGAGGCCCAAAGCAGGAGGCCCCTGCTTTTCCAGATGTACAAACATGTAGAAAGATCTGGTGCTTTCTTACCCAAAGAGCTTACACACTCAGGATGAAGGGAAGGGAGAGTGAACGTGGGTATTTGACATGCAAGTACAATTATAGGGGGTGATGATAGGCAACATATTGTTAGTTCCATTTTCTTTTGCTGCCCCCGAGATACTTGACACATAAAGGAGAGTGAGTATGTGTGTATGTAACATGTTTTTTAATCCAACAGCATCTCATCTGTCAAATTACTTGTATGTATCATGAAATAAGTAACTCTTGAGGAAGGGGACAGCATGGGAGAAAGTGCAGACATGGTTGTGGGGGACGAATGGAGAGAGTTGGTATAAGTGGAACAGTGGATAGAGGAAATTGCAAGAAGATGAGAGAAGATAACCAGAGAGGGCTGAAACAATGGGGAGAGCATTGAAAACAGGGGAAACAAGCTTGGGATTTATATGGTAGAAAAGGGAGAGCCAATGGAGGAGGCGGGACTTGGTCAGAATGACAGGCAAGTAAAATGAGTTTTGCAGTTCATTTTGATTCTGCTGGACATGGTGATGGGAGTGTCAGGGAGCCTAGAGAGGAAGAGAGAGGTGGTAACTGAGATGGGAGGTAATGGAGACTTAGATAAATGCTGAAATATTTTCCCATGGATAGAAAGAAAAGTTAAAATTCTAGAATTATGAAAAAGCATCAGCAAGATTTAGAGCTAGCCCATAATTCTAGTCTAATCTCACCCTGCTAACAGTGAAGGAAATTATGCATCTTGAATTTTCAAATTGCACTTAGAAATGCAGAAAGTTTGGCTGACTAGTGATAATATCTTGTATCATCTTGGTAATCACATATACAGGGCAAATTCACCACTGGCAAGAGTGTACACAATTCCATGATGTGTTTGGCGGATTCCCCTCCCTCATTGCCATTCCTCCCTCCACCTCCACACATACGCAAACACACATTTACTGCCTCTTTTTTTTTTTTCTTCAAAATGTTTTTCAGAGGTGATCAGTAATGACTTTTCCCTCACAGACATTTTTAGTTTTTCTTGTTGTTTCAGCAGATTAAAAATGGATCTATTGAATTGCGGGAGCTAGGTTTGTGGGAATTTTGTGTTTTCAATATGTACTTTTTTAAAAAAGATCTAAAATGTGGTCAGGTTTTATTAATTATATACTTACTAGCAAATATTTTGGGGAGGACGGGGTAAGAAAAAATTGGTAGGAAAATGATTTTTTGGCATTGTTTAAATAAAAGTTTTGAAAGAAGTAAAGGCACAAAACTCCACACACCAGCTTCCCCCAAGTGATTTTTTTATTTACACTATTCACAAATTGGGGAAAGAAAAAGATTTAAAAGCCATTTTGAACTATTTTTTTTCTGTGTTTCCATCATCAGTAATGCTGGAAAAACTAATTCCATTTCTATGTTCACAAAAGACAGTAAAAGAAACTGTTGCCTCAATCCTGCAAGATGCTGATGAGCATCCTCTATTCCCACCAAAGCCAATAGCTGTAATCAGTATTTAGCATCACCAAAGTGTGCTCAGCACTTTATAGCCCCATGTTTTACATGAGGAATTAATGAACTAATTAATAACACATGAAGAATAATACATATAAGAAAAAAGGAAACACATTGTTTTCCTGTGCTTATTTTAAAAAATAATCGGTCTTTTGTTCATTTAGTTACATATAATTTTGGTTGAGATAACTCTTCAATTTTCTTAATGCATTCACTTGTTCTATAAGGACAAATTATGACAGAATTAACCTTGTTCCCACCCATAGTCTCTCTTAAAGACTGGTATTCATATTTGTCAACTAATTGCACTGAGAAATTTGACTGCAGTGATATAATTAATAGTCCATAATGTTTGAGAAGGTGACATTTTCTACTTTCTTTGAATTCTCAGTTTGGTATTTAAAAGACAGTATAAGGTACTGAATCTAGGATATTTAATCTGGAGTGGTGTCTAGATGGTAGTTAACTGAAACTGCTTCCTTTCCCCTAACAGCAATAAAGCAGAAAGGACTAATTACCCCTTTTTATATGTGCAATTTGAACTTAATACTCTAGAGAGAGAGCATGAGCAGTAAACCACTGTTATAGTCAATTTCACCATCTGCACCTTAAAATTACAACCACTGAATCAACAAACAAACCAACAACTTTTAGCACAAAGACACTGTGTAAAGTTTTTTAAAGATTTTAATATTGTTTTTTCCCCAACATCCCAATTCTCAGCCATTTGATTAATACAAAATATTTTTCCAAGTTTCTTTTTTGAACCCAAAAATTTGTTACAAATGTGGCTTGTTAATATTTAATCACAAGTCAATTCAATTATATTTAGTATTATTGTTATATTTATTGTTGTTGTATTATTATTTTCTTCCCAAGTGAATAGCTTTGGGAGTTTTTGTTCTTTTGTTTTTAAAGATGGTGAAATAAGTTTTACTTTTTGAGATGAACCGCCTTCTTCATATATTAACATATTTTAGTTTAGCCTTAATAATTTGAGAGAGAGCTAAAATATTTATATAGCAAAAGTGATGACCATCACCCTTATGGATCTAAGTTTCTGAGTCTAGTTTTATGCAATTGGGTCTCTTCCGTATGAGAAGTTTCTCAGTAGATTTTTTAAAAAAAATCTTTTCTGTTTTGTAGACCTAGTTGAGACCCTCACAATTATAATATTTTTATTTTTATTCTTACACTATGTCAGGGGTGGCCAACCTGTGGTTCTGGAGCTACATGCGGTGGTTCAGAAATTAATATGCAGCTCCTTGTATCAGCACCAACTCTGGGGCTGGAGCTACAGGTGCCAACTTTTCAATGTGCCGCAGGGTGCTCACTGCTCAACTCCTGGCTCTGTCACAGGCCCTGCCTCCACTCCACCCCTTCCTGCCCCCTCCCCTGAGCTTGCAGTGCCCTCACATCTCCTCCCTCCTTCCCCAGAGCCTCCTGCATGCCACAAAACAGCTGATCGAGCGGTGCGGGGGGGAGGGGTCATCTTTCATAATGACAGTTTGCTATTCTCTATAATGTGCCACTATGAATAACAATGAATAATAATTCACCCAGGGAAAAAGCATGAAAACAACTATATAGCCTGTTGGTTAGGTTATCTACCAGGGAAGTTGGAGACCCAAGTTCAAATACATTGTTCTAGAGCAGAGATTGGCAGCCTTTGGCATGTGTCCCATCAGGGAAATCCACTGGCAGGCCGGGGTGGTTTGTTTATCTGCAGCATCTGCCGGTTTGGCTGATCGCAGTTCCCACTGGCTGCAGTTCTCCGTTGCAGGCCAATCAGGGCTGTGGGAAGGGGTGGCCAGCACATCCCTTGGCCCACACCACTTCCCGCAGCCCCCATGGACCTGGAATGGCAAACCGTGGCCAGTGGGAGCCACGATTGGTCAAACCTGCAGACACTGCAGGTAAACAAACCATCCTGGCCCACCAGCAGATTTCCCTGATGGGCTGTGTGCCAAAGGTTGCCAATCCTTGTTCTAGAGAATATTTATAAAAAATTAAATATCTTCAAACAGAACATATCAAAACCCAGTGGTCGGGACACACTCTCGAAACATAGAAGTATGTCAAGTCCATTTTTTTCATATCTGAACACTGGTGACATCCTAGGAGAATTTTTGAAAATATTCTTGATCCGTCGCTGACTTCCCACACACAGCAACTAAGGTTCCACTGAACTGACACAGGCCATCTATTCAGCTTTCTACTGATAGTCCCCCTACTGTGATGACCCAGCGCCATTCCTTCCATGATACTTTCTTGAGATTATTTACATCTCTGTGCCTCCTGTGGCCAAAGTATATAAGTTTGTACCTACTGATTTCTGAAAATGGAGTCCATTTCTCTCCAGTACTATTTCTTTTACATAAGCCTTCATTGTCTTTTTCCATTCAGGAGATATGTAAGAATCTTTGTGAACACCAAATTTCAAGGACTTTATTTTTCCTCTTGTTAGAAACATTAGTTTCCCACAATTCACGTCCATTTGTTGCTATGGAAATTATTAAGCTTTTCTCCAGCTTGACATTCATACATTTTTGAACTGCCACACGTTTTTCCTCTTTTGTAACTGGAGGTTGTAGCTGAGTGAACCATTCCTAATCTTCCAGTTTCTTTGGAACAACATCTTTGGATGGATATGTATCATCCCAGATAACTGAATTCATCTACTGCATCTACAGCTTGGCTGTTGATTGTCATGTCTACTTACATACTTTTTTTGTTATTGTTTGTCAACGTACATACATTATATTTTTGCCACATTCAGGGATAGTCCATATTTTTTCTAACCGTTTTTCCGTCTCCAATAGTCATTGCATTTCATTGACAGTGCAGCAAAGAGCATCATATCACCAGCATATCTGAGATCAGTTAAAAGGGGTCCACCAGTGGAAATCTCACCTTTTTTTACTTTATCAAAACCTTCCAGAGCTTGTCTCATATTAAATTCTTCATATATGTTGCAAAAATTGGAGCCAACATATCCTTGTTTCTCACCCTCACAAGTGGAAAACCATTTGCTGTCACCTGTTGCTGTTTGCACCATGGTCTGTTGACAGTAGAGACTTGTGATGGGTTCAGTTAGGTGAAATCAGGCAGAGGTTAAAATTAAACCTGGGTCTCCCTAATCCCAGGTGAGATCCCAGCTGGGCTAAAGGTTATAGGGAAGGCTACCTCCCCACTAATATTTGTGAATAGCATCTCAATCCTGAAAAAAAATATTTTTGACAGAAGCTATGTGTGAATTCATAGAGATACAAAGGTGGGTGAGGAAATATCTTAGTAGATCATTTGGTTTCATGGTGCTAGGAACTTAAATTAATAACTTTGATCTACATAAAAAATCATGGTCTTAATAAAGACACTGGATTTTAGGCTTATTGCAACAATCTGTAACCCACTAGCTCCCCGTTTTTGTCCTATGACCAAAGGGGTGTTAATGTGCAACTTCATCTTGAATGGTCACTTAGAATATGTGCTAACTACTTGTGCTAAACTATCTGTTTGACTTTGTATTTAGCTGTGATAGTCTGGGTAACTTTCAGAGACTTGAGGAAGAGCTCTGTGTAGTTTGAAAACTTGTCTCTCCCACCAGCCGAAGTTGTTCCAATAAAAGATATTATCTAACCCACCTTGTCTCACTGTTTGAAATGGTAAACCAAAATATAGAATTTTTTTTTTTCTCATTAGTTCATTAGGGTCTGCATGTCAGCTGTTTAATAGCTCAGAATACAAGATGGATCTGAATGGATCTCTCTCCTTGTAAGCAAGCAAACTAAAGAAAAAAAAAGGAAGTTGAAAAAGAAAAATGCAACGACAATTTGTTATAGCATCCTTCATGTACAGTACTACAAAACCCCTGTATGGAGACAGCTGGAATCATCTGTGTCCTGTATCTTGTGGAGTCATGTACAGCAGTGCAGATGGACTGAGAAACACTTCCCTTCTGATTTCTAAGCATTTTGCACCCTTTTTACATTGACATAAATGTCTTCAAAGGTGCAGGATAACCAGGAATGGGGTCCAGTGTTCTACTTAAGTTTTGAAATGATTCAGAGGTTTTGCAGGGCAGGTTGGAGCTCTCTCTCTCTCTGGCCAGAGGCAACTAGGGTGTTTGTCAGAAAGAACCTGTGAGGAAACTCCAACAAATGGCTAAATTAGGGGAGAAAGTTTAGGCTAAGGTGTGTTTAATCACTATTACTTGAGCTACACATATAGCCAAACCCCATAATGAGGGAAAGTTTGCACTGTATGCAATGTGTATATATTTTTACTGTGAAAACTCAACTATCAGATGCTAACATTTCCATCAATTATCTTTTAGCAGGATTAATCTTTTGGCCATGGTTGCCCGTTTTAATGACTGTCAGCTCTCTCAGATTTGATAATACATGATTCTGTAATAGTGACATTAGTGGTTGGGAGGTTAGGGCCCTTATCCATATCCCAAGAAATACAACAAAGGGACACTGTAGATGCCAAAACTACTGGTCAGCAAATCTAGATAGACCCAGCTGCCTGATTTCTAAATAAAATTGGAACCACAAAACATTTGGTTCCAAAATCACATGAATAGGTTGAAAATGTGCTGCAGTTAATACTCCCTTTAATACTCCCTACCCAACTAATTTAAAATTTAATGAAAAAGTATATCAATAATACATTTCCATTGTAATAGGCATCCTGAAGAGATTTACTCTGCATTACAAAAAATAAAGAAATTTTAGATGATACTGCTAGGGAGAAAATGATACAAGCTTCATTTTAAAGTGCTGCAAACTCCAGAATCACTCCAAGAGGAAACATTGACTGAATATTGTTTTCAAAAACAATTCAGAGATTTTTCTGTTAGAGCACTTTATATATTGAATAAAAGAGAAGTTTCAGTATGTCCTGTATTTTTCCTGGAGAATGATTCATCTGCCAATTGAGATACAATGTCATTGGGACAAATGGTTGGCTAAGAACAGAAAGTGCACTGAAATCACAAATATAATTATTCCTGGTCGTGTAATGAGATTATTATATTTTTAATTAGATTAATGAATTACAGTGTGCTCCCATAAGAGTTATCAAAGTTTGTAAAACAATAGCATCTCAGCTTTTCTATTTAATTAATGTATTGATTTATTTGGTATAATAAAAGCTGACTGTACATTAAATTTGTCATAAGTTATTTCAAAGAAAAATTCAAGGGAATGTGTTTTGGTATGAAGCAACATATCTTGTCTGATACAAAATTTCCAAACTAGTTTTGCAGCTGTTATCCCGAGAAGTAAAGTTTGTTTGTTAGAAATGATCAAGAGTTTTCCTATTAAACAATGTATTTCCATTGGAGAATGTTATTGATTTAAACTGAAAGAGATCCCAAAAAAAGGGTTGGGTTGGCAAATCTTCTGATAGATTTTTTTTTTAATTGAAATTCTTGAAACATCCTATTTTGACAATTTTGAAATGAAAGGTTTATTTTTCCAGTTTGAAATGACTTTTCTATTAGAAACTTTAGCTTATTTATAGTAGAAAAAGTCAAAATTGAAACAATGTTTTGAAATTCTCAATGAAATATTTCCGTTGATCTGAATCTTTTTTTCTTTTAATTTTCAATTTGTGAAATGTTTTAAACTATGCCTTTCAGTCTTGATTTGGGCAGGAAATAATTTAAAACTCTCACACATTCTCATGAAATGGGAAAACAGTATCCCACTCAGCTCTGTTGTTTCTTTTTCAGCACCAAATATTGGCCCCAACTAGAGATCTGGGCCCCATTGTGCTAGCCACTCTACGCACTTCTAATAAAAAAAATGGTCTCTTCCCCCAAGGAATTCATAATTTATACATATGGCAAGATACAAAAGTTGGATAAAACACATAAATAAGAGTAGAATAAGTTTGTCACAGTTTCATGGTTAACTGCAACTTTGACTCCATCTCCTGGTCTTCCCTGAGGACACCCACTTAGGTGATGGCTCAGAGCCTGAAACTTATTGTCATGTGGAGACCTAAAGTTCTCTCCTTCCACACCAAGGGTTCAGCCCTGCAGTCCCTCTGCACCTTACTGTGATTTCTACAGCAGCTCTAACCAGGGTCCAGCACCTGTACTTAAACTCACTCCGGGACAATTACAGTATATACCATTGACCGACCAGCCATTGCAAAGCAAAAATACATTTTTTCTTAGAGTAAAAGCATTACAGAGAAAACATTTTTTAAAAAAGGCAATCCCCATACTCCTGCTAAGAGCTTACCATAAGTTACTCATTAGTTTTATGGCGTCCTAGAAGACAAAGTCTTTCCAACTCTTCCACCATGATTGTGGCAACCCCTTTGATGGAAGGTTCTGCCCATTTGCTGGATCAGAAAGTGGGTCCTGCGTCAGTTCATATGTTTTATGACAAAAGCCCTAGCTATGTCTGTTGTTCTCTGAAAAATCTAGTCTGAACCAGTATATGGAAACCTTTCTCAAGAGGTCTCTAGAGATATTTACAAACCTGAGTGATATTCATTCATTCATTTCTCTCTCTCTCTCTCTCTCTCTTTTAGTTCCTGGAGGAGCTATGGTAGCCCTCTTGTTCTTGGAGTTGCATACAATCCTTTATCCACAGTGATTTATATATGGAATATGGTCACCAAAGAGATTGCATGCAGTTGCTATATTTGTCACAGAGGTAAACAGTGAAGCAATAATGACTATTATTGAGTTGTTTCCCCACCATGGTGTTATGGGCCCCTGTCTGTTTTCAGATCCGATAAAATCAAAGTAAGTTCTTGCTCAGATGTGATCATTAAACATACTGTGACATTTTCCAGGAAAAGGCTGTTACCTGTGCTGGAATTTGACACTGACAGACCAGTGTTAATTACCTTCTACTTTACTAAGATCCACCTGTAACTTCAAATAAATATAGTCTTCTTCCTCACTTCCTCCCTCCAACTCTTGTGTAATGAATTGTGATGTTTTGTCCTGTTGAACAGTTGCTGTGCTTCACCCTCGAGGTGACTGTGGATATGTTTATACTTCAGTCATATGGTGTGATTTGCAGCTTGAGAAGACATGCCCAAGGTAGCTTTAAACTAGCTAGCTTGGATGCTGAAGCTGAGGCAGCAAGTTCTTCTGTGTGGGCAGTACAAGTCTGCACAGAACCCTGGGTAATTACTCTTGCAGTTGTCCCACACTCCCACTGCAGTACTACTGTGTTACGTGAGCTACATCAAAGTTAGCTTGAATCCGTCTACACGAGCTGCAATTGCACCCCATGAGTGCAGTACAGAGACATTGTTTTTTTCCAATGGTAAGAAAGTGATCTCTCTGTATAGTGCCCTCATTGTAACCACATTGACTTCAATGAGATATTATGGGAGTAAATGAGGGCAGAAATCGGCCCAACATGTATATTACTAGTTTGTTATATCTGTATAATAAATTGAGATCCCTGGAAATATGCAAGAGCAGAGCTGATCTGAGTCCTTAACTTTATAGTGCTTAAAAATGTCTAAAGCTACACTAAAACAAACAGGTGAATATTATAAGTCATGCATATTAAGACTGATTTTATACAGTTGTGGTACATGGAGCATTAAAGCTGCAAAAAAACCACTCATGCCAGACTGTTACTGGCTTTTGGATGAGCCATGAGGAGTCTGCCCAAGGACTGCTCCCTCTGGCTGTAGTGCTGGCCTGGGTGGGAAGAAGTCAGAGCCATCGTCATACCTACACTGGTATGGGAGTGCATATTGCACCCTCATATTATGATTTATTTGTATTGTGGCTGTACCCAAAGGCTTGATTGTTCTTGCTGCTGGACAAACCTTGGAAGAAACAATCCTTGTATGTTACAAGCAAAGTGAATGATGATCACACATTGTTTTAGTTCCATATTTTTTTAAAAAAAAATTTTTGGGGGGGTGGGTCTTGCGGGGATTATTGTGGGAAGTGATGTGTTGGAGTGGCTGAGGAGGAAGAGTAATAGAGAGGAGTTGAGTAAAGTGGTAGAGAGGTAGAAGAAAGGGTGAGACGTAGTGGGCAGAGAGAGTGAAGTGGGATAGGGGGAAAAGGAGGGGTAGAAGAGCAGACAGCATGAAGCAGTAGAAGAGAGACAGCATGAAGTGGAACCAAGCACTCATGGGCCTACTGCAAATCAGGTGAAAAATCTGGACTCCGTGGTTAGTATGAATGAAGGATTTCTGCAGGAGGGGATGGTTCCTCTCTGCTGGTACTGCTATATCCCTTGTACAGGTGGAGAAGAGATAACAGGGTCCATTGCCCTTCTTTGTTACTCTGGGTCTAGTGTGGAGAAGCTGGTATGCTGCATCATTGGTTGTGCTGATGCCAGCAAGGAATGCTTTTGGCAAAGGAGCCCTGAGGATATGGAGATTTCTGTAAACTGCCTTCTGTGAGCTTATTATATGGTGATATAACAGGAACACTTCTTTTATATGCTGTGGAGCTTGGGGTGACATGTCTAGAGTAACAGCACCTCTGTGTGCACCATTTAGGGCAGTGCAGAACTGCATTGCTCCCCCAGCACAAACCTATGTCTAGTAGGCCCAGTCTAGCCCTGGGTAAACCACTTGCTTGAAATCAATTACTGAGGTGCTAGGAGTTCCCTAAGGGGTTGCACCAGCCCTGGATGTCATAGGGACTTCTAGAAGCACTGTCCCTTTGCAAATTCATTAGCATAACTGGAAGTTACTTTAGTGTTACTAAAGTTTAGATTGATTACATAATTGGATAATAATAATGCTTAGTACTTTAACAATACTTTGTGTGGTCAAAGCATTGTGCAGACATTATATAATCTTCAAATACCCCTGTATGGCAGCAATTACAGATGGAAAAATCTTTTATCAGATCATCAAAGTGATACTACACTTAAGTAAGTGATCTTTGCTGTCCTTGAAGTACTGTTTCAATCCGGGTCTTCCTTGAGGCTGCAAATGGACTTATATGGTTCTAAAATAGTACTGTAACTGTATTTCTCCCTTTTGGTGATGGTAAAATACAGTACCTGCTTATTGACCTTCTCTATTTTTCAATGTTGCTGGAAAATTATACTTTTGAGTTTGCGGAAGTGGGATAGAATAAAGCAGTGGTTCTCAACCAGGGGTACATTTTCTTCTAGGGGTATGCAGAGGTCTTCCATCTAGCTATTGACCTAGTTTTACAGCAGGCTACATAAAAAGCACTGGCAAAGTCAGTACAAACTAACATTCCATATAATGATTTATTTATGCTACTCTATACTATACACTGAAATGTAAGTACATATTTATATTCCAATTTTTTTTATTTTATAATGATATGGTAAAAATGAGAAAGTAAACAATGTTTCAGTAATAGTGTTCTCTGACTAAGTCTGATTTTGTAAGCAAGTAGTGTTTAAGTGGGCTATAACTTGTGGGAATGCAAGACAAATAGGACTCAGGAAAGGGGTAGAGTAGTCTAGAAAGGCTGAGCGCCACTGGAATAAATGATGCTGGTGCTGCTGCAAGATGGATCCTAGAGGTCATATTAAAAGAAGGGGAAAAAAAGAACCATAGACAGAAGAAAACCCAATAACCTTCCCTACTCCCACCAAACACCCCAGAAATATAATCAGCCTGTTAGTTGTGCAACACTGATGCTTAAAAAGTTAGACATCCTTACCCGTAAGGACATACCTTTACTTTCCATCACTAGATCTTTTGATTGTATATATTGTACATTTCTGCAAGTTACTAAGGTAGAAAATCCTTTTAAAAAGTGAAATATTTGCTCAAGATACAACAATAAGTATGATACTAATCTTTGTTGATAGAGTACCGTTTTGGCATGGCAAGATTTTAGATTCACTCTGCTGTATTGCTTTTCTACTAGATCATTGTGAATAGTGAAGAGGGAAAAATCTTGAAGACATTTCTTGACATTAAAACTCCTACTTCATTTTGATGGTATTCAAGGTCTTTTTATTTTGTTTTCCATAAGAATTCACAAGTTATTTTTCTGTTTGCAGTAATGTTCACAGAAAGTGATAACCTCAGAAATGTGTACGCACAAACTCTGCTAAGCCATCTTGAAATCTATTTGATTTCACTTCTCCAGTTCCTTTAAAAATCTCTCATCAAGTCAGGGTGCAAAACCAAACACATGCCTTGTGACCAGTGATACTCCACAATGAGCACATAAATGAGTCAAATAGATACAAACAACTAATAAACTGAAATATGTTCCTGCAAAATAAATGTAGCCTATAATATGCTAAACAATTGTTTAAATATTGTTCTACATCAGTGGTTTTCAACCTTCCCTCATTTGCAGACCCCTATAAAATTTTGAAAGGAAGTGCAGATCTCTTTGGAAATCTTACATATAGTCTGTGGACCCCCACTGGTCTAGACGTACATAAATTGCAAACCAAAGCATGACTAAGGTCATCTTATCATTTATTCCCCACAGGTATAAATGTCATTTGGTTAGCTATCTAAAAACAATTTGCCTTTTAGAAAGGAAATTACCTTTTTGTGACCCCATTATGCATGTTAAGCAAATATAATACATTCTCATCATGTATTTCTTTTTCTGATGTGTTTTCAGAATTATGACTAGGATTGATATGCAATATTTTCAATTTTGAATTCAGTAAAATGTTTTATGTATTGTAGCTATTATTTGTTTGTTTGTTTATATAGTGCAAATTATTTGTATGGCACTTCACCTACAAATAAAGATGGAAGATCCTTGCCTAGAGGATGTGTTAACATCAGCATCAGCAATGTTGATTTCAATAAGATTAAAGGGTTGGGTTCTTTTTCATTTCTTGAGGCTTTCCACAAGCTTTGGCAAACTGACTCTAGTATACACTGTTGTTTTAATGTTACACTTGTGATTACAAGAGGTTGTAATGCTGACCTTTATCAATTAACGTCTGGGCTCATGTCTCTCCCCAGGGAATTCTTGAACTTTACTGCTGTTTCCCTGCTTTAAACAAGATATTTGAAAGTTTGGATAAAATAATATTAATGGAGTACACAGTACATAAATTTCTCTGTGCGTATGCTACAGTACTTTCAAAAACATTATTTTCTGACCCATATTAGTATCTCTGAAACCAAAGATATAAGCTGTAGGAATTGGATAAATAAGCCTCATTTGTGTTACTTTTCCAGAAAGCTCATGTGGGAAAATAAGACATGTAGAAATAGGAAAAATTGGTGTATCAGTCTGAACACAGTGAAAGAGCTTGGCTTGTTTAGCCTAGCAGAATGAAAGCTGAGAAGGAGATATTAATGGGTTTGTATGAATACATCAGGAGGGATCAAAACACCAGAGCAGGAGAAAAGCTATTTAAGCTAAAAACCAGTTTCAGTACAAGAATGAATGGATGTAAACTGGTCATGAATAAATTTAAACAGGAACTAAGGAAGCTTCTATCTCATCAGCGTGAGGTTATTAAACAGCCTCCCAGTAGGAACTGTGGGGTCAAATAACCTGTTAAAAATAGTTAGGTAACTTAATAAGTTCATAAATGGCATTATATGATGGAGTTTCCTGAGAGTGGGGAACTGGATATTGGACTCAGTGACCTAGGAGATCCCTTCCAGTCCCATGTCCTATGCACCCATAATTTCCAAGTAATATCAGAATATAACTGGGAATATAACACTGGAGTAGCATTCAGAGAAACAATTGGTTTGAATTTGCTTTCACACCAGGTTTACACTGATTGTAATCATAGAATATCAGGGTTGGAAGGGATCTCAGGAAATCATCTAGTCCAACCTCCTATTCAAAGCAGGACCAATCCCCAACTAAATCATCCCAGCCAGGGCTTTGTCAAGCCTGACCTTAAAAACTTCTAAGGAAGGAGATTCCACCACCTCCCTAGGTAACTCATTCCAGTGCTTCACCACCCTCTTAGTGAAAATGATTTTCCTAATATCTAACCTAAATCTCCCCCTCTGCAACTTGAGACCATTACTCCTTGTTCTGTCATCTGCTGAGAACAGTCTAAATCCATTCTCTTTGGAACCCCCTTTCAGGTAGCTGAAAGCAGCTATCAAATCCCCCCTCATTCTTCTCTTCTGCAGACTAAACAATCCCAGTTCCTTCAGCCTCTCCTCATAAGTCATGAGTTCCAGCCCCCTAATCATTTTTGTTGCCCTCCACTGGACTCTTTCCAATTTATCCACATCCTTCTTGCACTGTAGAGCCCAAAATTGGACACAGAACTCCAGATGAGGCCTCACCAATGCTGAATAGAGGGGAATGATCATGTCCCTTGATCTGCTGGAAATGCCCTACTTATACAAATCAAAATGTCATTAGCCTTCTTGGCAACAAGGGCACACTGACTCATATACAACTTCTGGTCTACTGTGACCCTTAGGTCCTTCTCTGCAGAACTGCTGCCTAGCCATTCAGTCCCTAGTCTGTAGATGGGATTCTTCCATCCTAAGTGCAGGACTCTGCATTTGTCCTTGTTGAACTTCATCAGATTTCTTTTGGCCCAAATCCTCTAATTTGTCTAGTTCCCACTGTATCCTATCCCTACCCTCCAGTGTATCTATAACTCCTCCTAGTTTAGTGTCATCTGCAAACATGCTGAGGGTGCAATCCACATCACACTCCAGTTCATTAATGAAGATATTGAACAAAACCAGCCCCAAGACCGACCCTTGGGGCACTCCACTTGATACCAGCTGTCAGCTAGACATGGAGCCATTGATCACTATCCGTTGAGCCCGACAATCTAGCCAGCTTTCTATCCATTTTATAGTCCATTAATCCAGCCCATTCTTCTTTAACTTACTGGCAAGAATACTGTGGGAGACCATATCAAAAGCTTTCGTAAAGTCAAGGAATAACACATTCACTGCTTTCCCCTCATCCAGAGCCAGTTATCTCATCATAGAAGGCAATTAGGTTAGTCAGGCATGACTTGCCCTTGTTGAATTCATGCTGACTGTTCCTGATCACTTTCCTATCCTTTAAGTGCTTCAGAATTGATTCCTTGATGACCTGCTCCCTAAATTTTCCAGGGACTGTGGTGAGGCTGACTGGTCTATAGTTCCCTGGATCTTCTTTTTCCCCCTTTTTTAAAGATGGGTACTACATTAGCTTTTTTTCCAGTCATCCAGAACCTCCCACAATCGCCATGAGTTTTCAAACATAATGTCCAATCCATTGACCTAAAGAGTTATTCCTGAATTACACTGTTGTGAGAGCAGAATCTGATCTATCTAGTGTGTGACAAAAATGGTTTGTCCTGTATATGGATGATGCCTACTGTTCAGTTTAGTTATTTCAGTTTCTGTCTTTTGTGCAAATGACTGTTAGTTTTAAACTTGCCTTTCAAAATATTTGGGATTAATAATTCATTTTAATCAGACAGTTTTTTTAATGAATTAATGATAACTCTAGCTATCGTTTTCTAATTTTAACTGAATTGGCTGTCTTAATTGCTAAATAACATTTAATATTGTCCAATTGCATCAAAGGAATAATGTAGAGTTTTATTTTTCATTTTTAAAATGTTAATGAATAGTTTTAGGGAAGGTTGCTAAATGTCTTTGTAAAAATATGGAAAACTTTCAGTTGATGAGCATCAAATTTTGTGATTATACATTTTCTAGGCTTGTATTAATATTTCACAAATATTTAGAAATTCTGTTAAAATTCCAAAGTAGTTGAATACATTTTACTTTTATTTACATTGGAATGTTAAGATGTATGTATCTTTTTATCCTTCTAGTCAGTCTATATTAATGCGTCAATGAGAGACATACCTCCTTAGAACCCCATCTGAGGACAAACTGCCTTACACGGGAAATACATCTATGTACTGCTTTGTTAACAAAACCCCTGATTTCTAACCAACCAATTTTTAAAATGATTAAGATAATATGGAGGCTTAGACTGAAACTGGAACCCCACTGTGGCAGAGTTGGTACAAACAGAAAATGAAAGACAGTGGAATTGCTTACAATTTTACTATTGCCAATCTCATGCATACCAAAGTTATGGGGCAGGACAAAAAAAAATCATGAGATTGGCTTGCATGTTATAATTTTTAAAAATATATTTGGAAGGCTTACTTGTCTTCTGGAGTTTGAACCTGAGGGGTTCACATTTTCAAGGTTTTCTCTGCTGTGAGAAGAGCTAGACATTTCTTTTTTTAATGAAATCTGAGATTCTGGGGACTTCAGGATCTAGAACTTTGAGAAAAATACCATATATTGTGTGACTCATTATAAAATTGGAAGAGTTGGCTACAGACAAGGGATTGGAAGGGAAACAATGGTACAGAATGGTGAAATAATTTTTCCAAGGTCACCCAGCAGATCTGTGGCAGAGTTGGGGAATAAAAAGGACCCTCTCTCCTATCGCAAGCCCAGCAATCAGACCACATTACGTTGCCCCATATTAAACCTTTTAAATCCATAATAGTTTCATCATGAACCAGTGGAAACATCCCTTTCTCACTGAGAATCTAAATGAAATTGTGAGTTGGAGGTGGGAAAACAGCATTAAACAGCAAGAGTTTTTTGTTTGTTTCAAAGGGAGATAAAGGCATTTTATGAAAACCATAGTGTAATAATAGTTCAGATTAGGTGGCTACAGATATTTTTCCATATTACTTTGAATCAGATTAAGAGATTTACTTTGGATTTATTTTACTACGTCTCTTCTGACAGGATGGCACCCTGTCCCAAGCTGTTAGCAAATGCTGCTAACATAGGGAACTATAGGTGAATTGCTGCTGAGTCACTGAGGCAGAAGTAGCTCATTAAAATACAGCCTGAATTAAGGGAGTTGGAAGTGTCTTTATGAAGGAATGATCTAGATACTAGACAGACAGTTTACTTTACAGTAAACTGTGTTCAGTGTTCAAGATTTAATTAACAAAAGAAGAAACAACTAGAGGATCAGCCATGGCTGGGAAAGGAAATTTAGGCTAGATTTCCTGTAGTGAGTATTGTGGAATGACCTTTTCATTAATTAAATGAGATCCACTTGTCCCTCCATAGTAAAAATAGTGCCTTATGTATATACAGTGCAACGATATTTTATCATCCCATCTTTCATGTGTTCCCTATATTATTTAGTGTGATGAAGCACTTAGGAATCATAGGCATATTCTCCATATTTTTTATATCTTAAACTGACTTCAGTGGGACTATGAAATCTTGAACTCTGAAATCTTCTGTGAGCTTAAACACAAAAAGGAAGCTTACAAGAAGTGGAAACTTGCGCAGATGACCAGGGAGCAATATAAATATAGTGCTCGAGCATGCAGGTATGTAATCAGGCAGGTCAAAACACAACTGGAATTGTAGCTAGCAAGGATATGAAGAGTAACAGGAAGGATTTATACAGGTATGTTAGCAACAAGAAAAAGGTCAGGGAAAGTGTAGGACCCTTAATGAATGGGGGAGGCAACCCAGTGATGATGTGGGAAAAGGCTGAAGTACTCAATCCCTTTTTTGCCTCAGTCTTTCACAGACAAGGTCAGCTCCCACACTGCTGTCTTGGGCAACACAGTGTGGTGAGGAGGAGAGCAGCTCTCAGTTGTGAAAGAACAGGCTAAGGACTGTTTAGAAAAGCTGGACATGCACAAGCCCATGGATCCAGATCTAATGCATTTGAGGGAATTGGCTAATGTGATTGCAGAGCCATTGGCCATTGTCTTTGAAAACTCATGGCGATCGATGGAGGTCCCAGAAAATTGGAAAAAGACAAATATAGTGCCTATCTTTAAAAAAGGGGAAAAAGGAGAACCCAGGGAACTATAGATCGGTCCCTGGAAAAATCATGGAGCAGGTCCTCAAGTAAACCATTTTGAAGCACTAGGAGGAGAGGAAGGTGATCAGGAACAGTCAACATGGATTCACCAAGGGCAAATCATGCCTGACCAACCTGATTGCCTTCTATGATGAGATATCTGGTTCTGTGGATATGGAGAAAGCAGTGGACATGATATATCTTGACTTCAGCAAAGCTTTTGTTATGGTCTCCCACAGTATTCTTGCCAGCAAGTTTAAAAAGGATGAATGGACTATAAGGCATTCAGAAAGGTGGCTAGATCGTCGTGTCAGTGGGTAGTGATCAATGGTTCCATGTCTAGTTGGCAGCTGGTATCAGTCCTGGGGCTGGTTTTGTTCAATATCTTCATTAATGATCTGGAGGATGGGATTAATTGCACCCTCAGCAAGTTTGCAGATGACACTAAGCTGAGGGTAGAGGTAGATATGCTGGAGGGTAGGGATAGGATACAGAGTGACCTAGACAATTTGGAGGATTGAGCTAAAAGAAATCTGATGAGGTTCAACAAGGACAAGTGCAGAGTCCTGCAGTTAGGACGGAAGAATCCCATGCACTGCTACAGGCTGGAGACTGACTGATTAAGCAGCAGTTCTGCAGAAAAGGACCTGAGAATTACAGTGGATGAGAAGCTGTATATGAGTCAGCAGTGTGCCGTTGTTGCCAAGGAGGCTAATGGCATATTGGGCTGCATTAGTAGGAACATTGCCAGCAGCTCAAGGGAAGTGATTATTCCCTTCTATTTAGCACTGGTGAGACCACATCTGAAGTATCAGATCCAGTTTGGGGATCCCCACTATGGAAAGGATATGGACAAATTGAAGAAAGTCCAGTGGAGAGCAACAGAAGTGATCAGGGGGCTGGGACACATGACTTACAAGGAGAGGCTGAGGGAACTGGGCTTGTTTAGTCCACAGAAGAGAAGAGTGAAGGGGGATTTGATAGCTCAACTAACTGTTAGATAGCTAACCAAATGACATATTATACCTGTTCGGAATAAATGTTAAGATGACCTTAGTCATGCTTTGGTTTGCAATTTCTGTGTTTCTAGACCAGTGGAGGTCCACAGACTATATGTAAGATTTCCAAAGAGATCTGCACCTCCATTCAAAATTTTATAGGAGTCTGCAAATGAAGGAAGGTTTCAACCTTATTGAATTTCATCCAATTTACTTCAGATCATTTCTCCAGTTTGTCCAGATCATTTTGCATTTTCATCCTATCTTCCAAAGCACTTGCAACACCTACCAGAACAGTATCATCCACAAACTTTATAAATGTACTCTCTACCATTAGGTGGTTTCCACATAGCACAGCTATTTCTGGCTGGAATTGGAATGAAATTATGAAGAGAGGTCTTGAAGACATCAGAGAATTGTGTGTGTATATATAATGATAAAATACCCAGCAAGCAATTTACTAAAAGGCAAATCATACAACTGTGGAATGAAGGCCCACAAGCTTGTAATGGAAGCTCTCTCCAGGCTGTGGTGGCAAGCATTTTGTACATGGGTACAAGACAATGGGACTAGTGTAGACCTTACCAATAGAAAGCTCCAGGATTGTTCAAATGCTGTGCATATTATACAGAAGAATGTGTAATATGTATTGTACAGATTCAGCAATTTTGGAACGACACCTTCCCAAACCTTTGCATTCTGGGATAATTACATCAACATGATTAATATCATAATGTGTCTCATTAGAGAAGAAAGGGGAAAGCAACTGGGATCTGCATCTTGTGCAGTTGCAGAGATGTTGCTACCATTTTTTTTTCTTTGAATGCACCAACTGTGCCTGCTGTGTATCTTTTTTTTACATCACTGATATGAAGTCTCGGTCAGACTATGTCCCTGAAGTTTATAATTTTGTGCAAGGAAATCATGCTGTGGTTTGGTCTAGAAATAAATTCAGCAAAGTCTGAACAGACATAAAAACAGTACACTATGATCGTGAAATAAAAGAGAAGATAGCGGGTTTCACTTTGAAACCAGGAGCCGTGGCCAGATGGTTCATCACACTGCTCATGAGCGTTCAGCTATCACAGCGTGCATGAAGATATTGTGTGAGATGTAGTAGACTCACATGTTTTACAAGAAAAACACAAAAAGACTGCACCACACCCAGGGGTGAAAGTAAGTTAAAGGACTTACCAATACGCCGGAAGTCCTGGTCAGGGGTGGAGCCTCAACCGGAAGAGGCATGGCCTCAACGGGAAGATGCGGGGGCTTAAAGCCTCCGGCCCTTTAAATAAAGATTTAAAGGGCCCTGGGCTCCAGCTGCCACAGCAGTGGAGCCTGGGCTCTTTAAATCACTGAGGAGCCCTGGGGGCTCCCGGCTGCTGTTGCTACCCCGGCTCTGGCAGAGCTTTAAAGGGCCCGGGGCAGTAGCAGCAGGCTAGAGCCCTTTAAATCTCTGCAAAGCCTGCTGCCAGAGCCCTGGGGTAGTACCCTTGGAGCCCCAGAGCCCTTTAAATCCCTTCCAGAGCTCTACTGCCACTACCCCAGGGCTCTGGCAGTAGGGCTCAGGCGGTGATTTAAAGGGCCTCAGAGCTCAAGCTGCCTGCTTCCGGCCTGGCCCTTTAAATCCCCACCAGAGCCCCGCAGCCAGAGCCCTGGGCTAGCGGCAGCAGGGCTTCGGTGGAGACTCACCGCCACTCCCCAGGGCTCCGGCAGCAGGGCTCTGGAGGGGTTTAAAGGGCTTGGGACAGTAGCGGCTGCGCAGTCCCGAGCCCTTTAAATCCCCATGGGAGCCCTGCTGCCGGAGCCCTGGGGAGCGGCAGCGAGTCTCCCTGGAATTTAAAGGGCTCTAGGGCAGCGGTCGGCGCGGGACCGCAGGGTAAGTACCCTTTAGTGACCCGCTTCTTTATTTACCTACCGGCTCTTGCCGTATGCCACTTCCCCGTGGCTCCCACTAGCTGTGGTTTGCTGTCCTGGTCCAGTGGGAGCCGTGGGGAAGCAGCGAGAGCCGGCAGGTCAGTAAAGAAGCAGGTCACTGAAGGGTGCTTGCCCTGCGGTCCCATGCTGAACGCTGCCCTAGAGCCCTTTAAATTCCAGGGAGACTCTCCACCACTCCCCAGGGCTCAGGCCGCGGGGCTCTGGCGGGGATTTAAAGGGCTTGGGGCGGCAGCAGCCACTACCACCCCAAGCCCTTTAAATCCTCTCAAGAGCCCCGTGGCTGTAGCCCTGGGGAGCAGCGAGGAGTCTCCGCCGACGCCCTGCTACCGCTACCCCAGGGCTCCGGCCATGGGGCTGTGATGGGGATTTAAAGGGCCCAGGTGGTAGCAGCTGCTGCAGCCCCAAGCCCTTTAAATCTCCGCCTAATCCATGCTGCCGAAGCCCTGGGGTAGTGGCAGGGGTTCCGGCGGAGATTTAAAGGACCAGGGGCTCCAAGCCCTGGGCCCTTTAAATCACCACCAGAGCCCAGGGGGTCCTGGCTGCTGGTACCCCAGAGTTCTGGCAGTGGGGCTCTGACTGCAATTTAGAGGGTCTGGGGCTCCAGCTCCTGCTGGGAGCCCCAGGCCCTTTCAATTGTCTCCTGAGGAAGCCAGTCCCGGTACGGCGCACCGGCTCTTGCCAGTACACCGTACTGGCGCTTACCGGCTTACTTTCACCTCTGACCACACCACATACAGCATGATGAAGGAGATGTAAGTTAGGTTGTTTGCACCATCACCTACTCGAAGACAAATCTAGCTGATTTGACTGCTGACTTGATAGAATTCCCCAACATTTCAGCTGGCCATATTGCACATGCAGAGGTTGCCCCCAAGCTTGTAACTGTGAATAATACAGGAATCAAAGCAAGGAAACAGTTTGTGGAAGACCAATTAAAATCCAAATATCACTGGATTCTTTCAACCACTGCACAAGCTCAACATCAAGACATTTGCAGCTGTAAGCAAGACAATTAAGACAAAAGTCACTAGTGATAAGATAGTGACTAGCTGTGCAGACAGGGAGTTCTTTTTGTGAGAGCTGCACAAATGAGAAATTGCTCTGAAGCAAGTTTTCACACATGAGCTTTCCACAATTGCCTATGGTCCAGCACACTCTGATGGTACCCTGAACAGAGCTTCAAAAAGTAAGCTATAAATTAGAAAAAAGAAACGGCCAATGTATCAATGCCAGCATCTAGCTTGGATAGCGGGTGGCATGACTGTTATACAAATGGTCATGCAAGGAAGTGCTACTAGCTTTGCAGAACTTGCCTATATGGGCCTCAGAACAGTGTGTCAGCCTCTGTAGAGTTAAAAGAGCTGCAAAGGAGTAGATATCCAAAAGCATTCTTCCCAAAGCCATGAAGTTAATATCCATAGTCCCAAAATATCCATCCCAATGCAGTAGAGAAAGTTCAGTAGAAACTCCAAGAATAAAGCACTTACGTTATTTTTTTTGGTCAGAATCATGGTGTGATATGACAGAAGGTTCTTGTGCCAGATCAGAAAATGGTTATTGCAGGTGGATTCAAGGATGGCCTCATTGCTTGCATGGTCACTTCAGATGGAATTGTAGACCAGGAAGATACATTCTCATCACACACAGAAGCAGATACTTCATGTTGCATATGCTTCAAGAATACCCTTCTGTAGTGGTATGGCCCCCAGACACCGGTTTTGCATTTTTTAATGTATATTTTATTCACAATCTGGAAACAACTCAAGAGCTTTTGGTTTTGTACTGGTGTGAGAGCCAGCTTTATACCAACCCACACCACACCAGCTGAACTTCGCCAATAACTATTCAGAATATTGCCAGCAGTACGCAAACTGCCAGAGTGTGGTTCAATGAGCAAAGTTTGGCAAACCAGATGGAAGTTTGTCAGGAAGAATCCACACACACCTTGAAGACTTGCCAATTTTGGCAGTTTGCCACATAGTCAAAATCAGTAGAACTTCTGATAACCTAATGACTAACCTTTCTGTATGACCCAACGACTTACTCAGTGGATGTAAATTGTGTGTGATATATGCTTTTCTGTTGAAACAGACATGGAATGAGACCCTTCCGTGAACATCTGATAATCTTCTGCACCAGACCAAATCTGCAAATTATAGAACTGTTATCTGGAAACATGCCATAGAGGCTTATCCTGACTTTCCTTCCCCCACTGGAAATGGCTGGTGTCACCACAGGGATGGACACATTTCTCGAACACTAATGATATCAACACATGCCCCTGAAACACTCTTGGAATTCATTGCAATGCATGTAAAAAAAGTCATGTGCAAATGCAACATCAGTTGTTCAAGACAGAAAAATATTTGCACACAGGCTTTCTTTGATGTGGTGCTGAGGACTGTTAATCCTCAGAAAGTTGCCAGTGTCAATCCAGATGAGTCTGAGACCACAGATGTGAAAAATCCACACCTCTGAATGAGATAGCTGGGTTGCTCTAATTTTCTAGACCAGCCCTGAGACATGTCACACATGGAAATTATATTGAAAAAGGCTATCTATCTATAAAAGTACTACCCATCACTGAGAGGGAGTCCATTGGCTAGTAGTGGTTTTCTAGCACTGGGATGTGCAATAGTATACCTGGCTTCCATTGTTATTCATGCACTGAAACTTGTATCAATGAATAACCTGTGCATTTATCAATACAAAATGCAAGGCCTACATTCTTTAAGTAAAAAGTCTTAATAATTTGTGTCAAATTATTTGTATGGGTAGAATTTGAATTTGTGATCATTTGAGTCAAAAAACTTTTCCATGACTAAAATTTCTTTGTCTTTTAAAATAAATTGTTGAAATCCCATTTATGGGCATTTTTTTTTCCTTTCAACTGGTCTTGAAAACTTTAGTATATTTTTATGGCCTTTTCATTTGTGGAAAAAGGTGTTTTGACATGTATAATACCATATTCATCCTAGATAAATACCTAAATAGCATAGTTGTTGCTTTCTGTATGGGGAAGTCTACATTGCCAAAATTTTCCAGCCTGGGTCCCCAGAATAAGGAGATGCTAGCAGAGAAGGAGGAGATTAGGAAGTATGAGCAAAAAAATGTTGTCCAATGGAATTTGACATAAGACTGAGAATCAGTAAGCTGGAGAGATATAGGAAAGTTGTTCCAGAGTCATTAGAATTATCTGAGAATGGGATGAAGTGTTCATGTTTCTTTTACATATCATTCTTAGATTGAAAATATTTTACAGATGGTGAAAGGCTCAACACCACCTATTGCTCAAATACAACTACTTCTGCTGCAGAAAGTGTGGCAGTCACTCTGCATAAGCAACTATACAAAATAAGTGTTTTCAAAGGAAGCGAAGAACAATTTTTTTCCAGCAATATCATTAAGATAGGCTATAATATAATTGTTTGAGCTGGAATTATCTGGGGCTAATTAGGATTGTCACCTTTCAGATGGGCATAAAATGAATGAAACCCATGCCAAATTTCTTATCCTAAACTTGAATTATCCAATGAGTTACAATCCATACCACTAGAAATGTATACTAAACATACCAGGGTACTGTACATAGCTGCATTTCAATATTTCCCAGTATTTATAATATAAAATATGCAAAATAGAAAGTTAATTTATTTAATGTGGGTTATGCCTCAATATCGCTCATTGCCATATTGCAGTTGTAGTAATTTGCATCTGTGGAACAAAGTGTGCTTCTGAAATGAGGGAAAACCTAAAGATTGTGTCCTTTAATTGCCAGATAAGCTGAGACATTAAAAAAGATTCCATCTAGTTCCATTTCCATCCATACATGCCATTTATGTGTGTGCTGACAAAAGAGACTCAATTTCCAACTTCAAGATTTTTCATGCTTCATCTTTGGAATTAGTAAATATTTCAAGCCTGTCTCAGAAATAGAAGAAAATGAAATCTTAATATCTCATGTACTGACAGACAAGTCAAACATGAGCCACTTTTCCCCAAATGTTCCTAGGACAGGTGACAACATTGCTGGAGGGCTCTTTAGTTTCTCTGTGTGTGTGAATACTTCTTATGGAATTCTCTGGAGAAAACAGTTGAAACACTAACAGATTTCTAATTCATTATTTACATTTTAAAGTAATAAAGTGGAGTTACAAACTTTAAACAAATACTTTTAGAAATAGAAAATCCTTAGTGCTGGACTGGGATTTTGCTATCTTACTTGTTTTAAAGTTAGCTCAGGTTACAGCCGCAATCACTAGCATGGAAATGTCCCAGGTGACTTCTGGCTTGACTTCAGTAGATTGACACAGTCTATATCTCACCTCATCTCTTGGACTGGATGAACAGAGAGTATAGATATCACACCAGTGTCATGTTCACATCGTCTCCTTTTCCAGCATGATGTCTGGGCTTTTCCATATTTTTGGCTAGGCTGCAGAACTATTCTTATACTCCACTTCAAAGGCTAGGGTATCCAGATGAATTGCATATCTTTCAGGGATAATGCTGTTCAGCTGCCTGATGCTTTGATTCCCTGATAATATAATACTAAAACCCTCAGTTGTTCCCTTTCCACACATAATCTCTCAGGTGACTGGTTTAGAGAAGGCCTGATGAAAAGAAAGTGGCAGAGGAAGATCTTGGAGTGCTGGTGATGAAGATGAATGCCAAATCCTATTGACTATAACATAAAGAATATTTAGGTTCTTGTGCAATCACAGTGCAAGTTAGAAGTGCATTCCTTTCCTCTGCTATCATGTCTGCAAAGTATAGACTAGACAGACACTCCTATGTGTTAGGCAGCCAGACTGATTCAGACTTTTAGCACATGGACACAGATGCATGACTATCACAATACTGATTTTTCATTTCATAAGCATTGAGTTTATCCTTACACTGCCTATCAAGGACATTGTATCAGGAGTATTTCTATTTTACAGATGGGTTGAAACACAAGGTCTCACAAGAAGTCTGTGGCAATTCTGCATATTGATCACAGGTCTCTTGAATCCCCATCCAATGCAATGCCAGTCTCCTTTTCCTCCTGAAAGAGAAGTCTTTGCCCTTTTTTGTTAGTGAAATGAATGGGAAGATTTTGATTCTGTTGTTGAAAAGAACCGTTTGTTCTGCTGTCTATCAGCACAAATACCTATCATTCTTACCCCCCACCCCCAAAAAAAGTTGGTAAGGTTTGCCCAAGAAACCATTTCTCGATAGTAATACCCCCAGCAATTTGCATTCTGACTCACACTGTTTTTTCTGTAGGGAAAGGCTATCAAGAAACCAGCAGTGATTTAGCTTTACCTTCATTAAAATTCCTCCAAGTTCTAGCACCCAGAATAGTCGAGAGTTACGGAATGGGAACAAGTGAGTGATCAATTTTTTGTGATAGTTAACAGTGTATAAGATGATGTGTTCATTACAGCTGAAAACATGCTTTTGATTGATCTTTGGGACTGGGCAGTAACACCTATAACTCTACCCCTTCCTTTTGGGAAGGACCTAGAGAGTCAAAGGGCACCTTATCTCCCATTATACAAAGGGCATACAGGGTTGGTGTATATTGCATCGCTGAATGGGTATAGGAGTAGGTATTCTACTTCTACACCCCTTGGATCTCCATGAGGGATTTCTCTTTTCTGAGGCACAATTCCTGCAGATCACCCTCAGTCAGAAGCGGAGCTATTGCAGGGCTGTGCCTTAAATACGTAACTAAGCCCAGTGCAGTATTACCAGCCCCAAGTATCCAAAAATCATGAGTTCAGCCTTCAAAAGAGCTGAGATTTAAAAACAACCGCAAAACATTCATGATTATGAAGCAAGTAAGTCACTTATGGTTCTTTTCATTGTTTTCTGAGCCTTTTGGTGCATTCAGATAACATTTTCTAGCTTTGCTCTACAATCATAGGAGCAAGAAACTCTTTTGTTTTAAAAGGTGAGAATCTTCCATCATCTTTTAACTTCAGAAGCTGCGGCTTTAAAAAAAACAGCAAAAATCAGGAGCTGGCATGACTGCCCATGTGATGAACACACAATAAAATCATACATATGATTATAGCATAGTATTCAGGGGGTGAACTGTGAAGGTGAGGTAGTTAATATAATATTATGTTGACTGTGTACTAAGGAGCTATACCTGAAATCATATATGATAAATGACTCTATTTTTAAAAAAGCAAACTCTAAAATCCATGTTGAATAGAAATGGACCAGCACCACAATTGTCTTACACAAATATTTGTGTGCGACAGCAGCTCAGTATACTCTTTTTTTCCCTGCCAATATTTACAGAACCTTGTTGCTTACCTTTTAATTGAACTTTTAAAACTCTTTGCATAATGACTTCCAAGTGTCAGTAGTTGCCATTGTCAGTGTTTTGTTTTATAAATCATTCTTTTAATTGTGACATTAAATTGTGCAAACGTGTGAAGATGAAACAAGGGCTTGGACATAGTAAACAGCCTTTTCAAATTCCACTTTGAACCCTGCTTAAGATAAACTCCCAGCAAGCTCTGCAGAGGATCAAATCTTCTCTGTCGTTTGCCAAATACATTTTCTGTTCTTTCTTGATTTCCAAAAGCTTTAGCAAAATTCACTTGTGGTGCCACAGAGGTGGGGAAATTATTGTATGCAAGGATTTATACAAGGGGGATTGGGACTAGCAGCAAAGTCACTGTTTCTATCTCACATGCACAGACTTTTTTTAAACAAAAGTACTGTGAAGCATCAACATAATTTTAAATAATTTTTGTGAAGGCGACTACTGAAATAAACGTATTATTTTATGTACCATTATATTAACATATTAAATGTATTGTGCTGTGATTCTAAACAAGATTATTTCCCACACAGTACACAAACACACTTCCATGTATATTCATTCATTCTTCCATTGCCTATTAGATTAGGGTTTAATTCTTTGCTTCTAATGTCCCCAGATGTTTTCCTTTCTGTACTGGTATCTTTTAATGCTAGGCAACAAATCAGCAATGAGAAAAAATGTATTTTGCTTCAGGCCCCTGTGAGTGCACCTTCATAACACTTCCCAGGGATAGGAAGTGCTGAATCATTGGCATGGGGTCCTTATTTTTTCCTTCTCAAGTTGGAAAGTATTCACAAAAAGTAGCCATCTGGCTTGGCACAAACGACTCAGAAGCTCACTGTTCATACATGGCTGCCAGAATTGATTCAGGTGTGGAATGTAATTACAATTCTCAAGAGCGGGCAAAGACCATATTATAAAATTCCAAGGTTCTGGATTGGCTTTTATTTATTTACATTTGCAGTTTAATAAAACTAGTATCATAGTTTTGTTAGTACTGTAATGGATGACATAATAAGCCAAAGTGTAATAAGGTCACCACCACTCCTTTGAACTTGTAAATGAGCAAACAAATTTGAACATCTCATGAAAATCACCACATTGTTTCTGTTTAGTTTTTTGTTGTAAACAAACAGTGGATTGAATAGAAAGCCTAATATGGGGAAATTGGTGCTTAGCCTATTATTTGTCACAAGGTTGGTAAAAATTTTGCTTTGAGAACATGCAACAATCAGCCACCACAACATGATTTGCTGTCTACCCTAATTTGCTGTCTAAAGTTTGATGGGTAGCGCAATGAAAATATTTCCAAAGATTAACAAGATTTCGTTTCCCTATATTAGATGTAAATGGAGAAAAAATGGCAGATGGAACTCCCCTTGTTATCATGTTCCTCATAGTCAACATAAAGAGTACTTATTAAATGGCCTACTACGAAAGCTAATATTTTTTCTTTGGCTTCTCTTTTGCCCTAAGGTAATAGATCAAAATGCAAAACAGACAGTAGAATGAAATGTTTATTTTATTTTAAAAAATGTCAGAGCTGCATGGAATGCCAAAAATAAATGTGACTGAGCAAGAGATGATCTTAGTAACTGTTTCCAGCTAAATTCCTGTCTTCTCACATCCAGAGAGGTAATTAGCCTATTACTGACAACTCTGTGTACCCTTTAGTGTGATCCTGATAGACCTAATTTACCACTGACAGTCCTAAAAGGATTCCCCATTTAGTGTTTTTTTCCATTCTCCTGATAACTCATTAGTGAGCCCTATCTTTACTGAATGCTGGCAACACAAAGAGTAAATTGGCTTGCATAAATCATTCAGTAGCTTCAAGGGACAAAATATTTTGGTGCACATAGAGTTCTTCTTGATTTTCTGTTCAATAGATTTAGAGTCCAATTCTGAATTCCTTCCACAGATAGACCCTATGTCTTTCCTGATCCAACAAATACTAAATGCAATTTAAAGTAAAACCATATTAATAGGTGTAGTATTCAAACATAGCCAGTCAGGAAATGGAATTCTGTCAGGGAGACTCTGATGCAACCTGAGACAGCCTATTCACTGAATGTAACAAACATTATACTAAATAAAGATAATGACTTCTCTTTATGGAATATATCACATTTCACCCTACAGACTCCCACAGCATTTACAAAGTACCACTTAACTTCACACTAAAATGAAATATGACCACTGGTCAATTGTGCAGAGTGTTATTACCAAATGCTTTAGAAAAGAAAATGTAAGAATACTGGATGCCACAATCTCAGGGTAACTGCTCCTCTGACCCATCCATGGTTTGCTCAAGGGATGCTCCTCTATCTGGGCAGAGACCTTCATTCCTCTCCCTCCTGCCAAGGGATTTGGCTTCTGGCTCTCTTACAATTCCCTGTGATTATCCCAGCAGGTCTTATCTTATCTAGCACCTGCAGTTTCCCTCTGTTTCTTCAGGAGCCATGACAGTGACAAGACAGTGTCCACAAAGCAATGCATATTTATTTAAGGCCAAATGCAGTACAGAGAAAATATATAATAAAACAATAAATAGTCTAAAGGCATATTAAACTAGGTGACAATCATCTTCTACACAGGGGTCCAGTAAATGTCAAAGTCCTTCAAAATCCTTCAAGCAGGGCTTGTTATCTTGGTGAAAATTTCATGTTAGTTTTCAAATCAAGAAGTTCTGCAGTCAAAGTAAGGTCAATATAGCAAAAGACTTTAAAAAAGAACTAGATAAATACACAAAGGATAGATACATTAATGGCTATTAGCCCAGATGGGGTGGGATGGTGTCTCTAGTCTCTGTTTGTCAGAAGCTGGGAGTAGGCAACAGGGGATGAATCACTTGATGATTATCTGTTCTGTTCATTCCTTCTGAAGTACTTGTCATGGGCTAGATGGACCTTTGGTCTGACCCAGTATGACTTTTCTTATGTTTGTCTCCTTGGCTTCTGGGAACCAGTACAACCTAGTATCTGCAAAAATTCCTGGGGGTGGTATATCTTGGAGTTTTTTTCCTGTCCTAAGTGAAGTGATCATCCCTCTCTATTTGTAGTTATTTGAGGAAAGTTCAGTTTTCCTCTCTGATGCTGTTAGAATACAATCTCAGCTTGCAAACATCTACTATAGTTTCAAAGGTGTGCCTATGTTCATCATATCTGTCACACTGTATCCCTATGTAACTACAAGAGCAATTTTAAGTAGAAAGTAATTATCTACATAAAAAGTCGCTTCCAAAAATTATCAGTGTCATTGCTGAGATGGAATGGGCCCCTCAACTTTAGCTCTTGATGCAGAACCAGTGACATATACCTGGATTTTAAACACGTAACTATTACTCACAAGATCTCTTCTTTTTTCTATCATTATTGAGAAATAGGACATGAGGCTGTGGAAGACATTACCTACTTGAAAAATTGTAAGTGGTTGAGACACTGATGCTCCTGAAGATGAGTCAAAGAGCTAGTCTTGTTAAGATTTAGATTAAGGGTAAAGCTGCACACAGTAAGATTCCCCACATATAAGTGAGGGCAGAATTTGTTTGCATGTGTATCCAAATATAAAATCACTTGAGCATGCTAATATAGGAAGATTTCTAATATTTTGTTTTATATAACTATTGCTATAAAATGACCAAAGGTATCAGCATAATGTTCCTTTGCTGTTTCTCATTAAAACAAGCACTGTTCAATACTCTGAATTTCTGCCCAGTGTATCAGAAAGAGAGAATAGTTTATCTTCCATTGTTTACAGTACACGTGTGCTTATGTGCTCATCCAACCTTTGCTTACAAAATAGCAATTGATATACGCTGCCTTTTCACCGTTATAACAAAAATCTATCTATCTTAGGTACTTAGGTGTCCTCTATTACCGTGATATCTGAGTAGTTCATTATCTTTAATGTACTTATTCTCACAACACTTCTGTGTCCATTTTTTATTATTTATTCTAAAATCCTACTTTAAATGTTCTTAGCTGGCTGAATGATTGATTCAAAATAGTTTGGTCTTTCTTTTCTACAGTATCTCCATCACTTGAAGAAATTGCTGTTTAAAGTAAATTATATTGGCTCCTGGTAAAATGTTCTGTCTAGCATAAAATAATTTCCATTTCTCCCTGGTATTGCCATCATCAACTTCAGAAAAAAGCTAAATGCTAGGACAGGAGAAATCAAATAGTAAAAGAGAATAATACGCTGAGAAATTAACAAAGCATAATAAAGCTTTATTTAGATATTACAGGCCACTAAAAAAACATTAGGTATTACAAAAGGTCATAATCAAGAATGGACCAAAATATTTTTGAAAGAAGAAACATTAGCAGAAAGGTCCCTGGGGACTGCTTAATTTCCCTAGGGTCCCAGGAGGATGACTGCTGACATTCAATGGGATATTACATCGCCACCTAATCAGACTCAGGTTTTAAAATGCTACTAGTAACTGAAAGCCCATGCTGTCTCATGAGCATGGTTGTTGGGCCAAGTAATCCACCTTTATGCAGTCACCCACACACAATTAATAAAATTGTTGCATGCAAATTCACTGTTGAGCAAGGCTGATGACTTGTTGAGTTACCCCTGATATCACAATGGTCTAGGATTCTTGCATGACATAGATACATGCCTTGCCTTAGCTATACATCACATGATTATAATTTGTAAAGTCAAAATGGTTGAAAATTGAAAAATTGGAAGATGACAAACTATGGAATCTATTGATATACTAAACAGAGCTGTCAGCCATGCTTGTAGAAGTTTCCATCATGTCAAGATGACTCAGCAGATGTTCTAGGCTTCAGAATCAGAGAGAGAGTGTGACAATTCTGGAATTTTATTATATAGGGTTTAAAACATTCTTCATTCTTTTGTTAATTCTTAGTGACTCAGATTGACTTGTGGTGTAAGTCTTTTGGCTTTGGATATCTTATATTATGGATACATTTTAATCATTTAAAGGACCCTTCTATGAGCTTTTTGCGTCTTTAAATCTAATTTAAAGATGAGTTTTCTTGACAATGGTGAGCTCAGAAAACAATTAAGTTTCTTCTGGACAAGACTCCAAGACTATCTAACCTCTTTGACCTAGGAAATCACTTTCTTGTTTTAGTGAACTATTGGAATTAACCCCCAATTTGCTTTTCTTGTGACATGTAATGATTTGCTTTTCAACTCATTTTTGGAGATTTTCTATTATTTTGATCCTGAATTGCTTTGCCAGATTTTTTTTCATGCTTTCTTCATTAAGTTTTAAATTTAATATTTTAGGATTTTTTTCTGACATGGAAATTATCTTCCTTGAAAAAAAATAGATGACTGGAAGAATTTCAGGGTTTAATCAACTTTGAATACAAGGATAAAGCCAAATTCCTTAAAAACTTTTCTATGTCTAGGATAGTTGAAGTAGGGCATGCCACTACATTACCTGGTTTATCATATAGTTTATCTGGTTTTCTTGTAGTCTTCTGTTTTAATCTGTTCTATTTAAAACATTTATTGTAGCACCTAAGCAACTTGGCGCTGGTTGAACTGAGCATAAACATATGCTGAACTTAAACCATGAGTATTGCTTAGCTCAAAGGAAGACATGCTTGAATGATTTGATTAGTTGGGGTCTTTATGCTTTACAAATTAAAAGATTACTATGTAATATAAGATCAGTCATCATTAGTAGAACATCAGTGCCCTATAATAACTTGACCGCTGTTTTAATTGGGTTTGCCACGTGTTCCAGACAGAATGGATACAGAAACAATCCATGTATGTTGCCTCTGTTTAGGTTGAAGTTCATGAGTTTTGTCTTACTGTTCATGAAGTTGCTTTGACGTCTGAGTACAGTATTTGCATTGTGTTTCAAAACCCTTAAACTTATTTTGAAAGAGCCAGAACAACTTCTCTCATTGGCTACAGGTGCAAGAGTCAGATGTATTGGAGGTGATCGTCATCCTCACAGATTGTTGCTCTAAAACCATAGACAAGGCCTGGTGCTGTCACTTATCTCAAATAGTTCCTTGGGGGTATTGTTCAAGTGTTGGCCTAGATTATTTCTCAGATTCCACTTGGTCATACTTTCATCAGTGTTTGCTACCCCAGCTCTCATTCAATTTTAAAGTACACCACTTTTTTTTGTTTGAGGTCAGTGCCCAGGTGGAGTTGTTCTGAAGGAACCCAGGTTCTCCAAGATCATCAGCATTTCCTCCCTTTTTTATTCCTCTCCAGCTTTTCACAGTAGTATTGTAGGATAAGGGATATTTTTTTTTAGGCAAATATTTTTCTGGACTTCAATCTCTTGGGAGAGAGAGTGTCTCCATGCAGTGGATGTCTTGGCTCATGCATCTGTTTTGGTCTCCCTTGTTTTTTGAAGGCATCCGGCTCTACTAATGATGCAATCCACACAACGCAGTGTAGCAACAGCATAGAAATTGATTTGAAAGTTGCTGTGATGATCCTATAGGATTGATTCATTTAGTATTAGTTTTGTGTGCATAGCTCAAGTGTAACCATACTGTGCACACAGGGTGAAATTGGCTGCTCAGAGCATTTTGAATCAACTCCCCATTTTGTATTGGCTAGTTTATGGAGTTCACTTTCTTGTACAGCTTTCTACTATGTTTTTTGAATACTAGTGTTTGATTTAATGTGATCAAAAGCTACACTGGATATTCACAGTGTTCAATGATTGTACCATTCTAAAGTCTTTTGAGTTATTTCTCAATCTGATGGTGTTTCTGGTAGAAGTGCACACTTGTGTCTTGTTAGTGTTGACATTAAGGAACCATGTGAGATAATATTTTTCAACTACACTCAGTGAGACAATTAAAATGTGCTCAATGTCCTCAAATCATCCTGGTTTGGTGGAGGTGTCAATATCATCTGCATAAAAGAATGTTTGCACATCGTGGAACACTGGTTAATCATTTGCAGAGACCGTAAGCAACTAGGGTGATAGAACTGAATCTTGAGGCAATCCAGTCCATTGAGTATGCCATTGATTTTCTGACCATCAATCTCTCAGCAAAGAAACACTGTGGGGTTTTTTTGATTTTTTTTTTTTTTTTAGACAATAGGAGATGACCTGGACCGTATCGCTATTTCTCAAAAACTTAGCCAATTTCAGTACAAGTGAACTATGGCTCAGTGTCATAAGCAGCTGACAGATTAACAAACAGCCCCCGTAATTCTTCAGGTTTCAAAGCCATCTTTGATATACTAAGTTAGATTTGCAGCTTGGCCACAACATGAACATCTTGGGAGAAAACTGGCTTTCAGCCTGCTGTCTTTCTGCTATCCCAACATCGAGTCTAGGTGTCTTTCCACATTTCAAAGCTTTCATGTCTATTGTCGGCTCCTCAGCGTTCAGTTGCTGATCGTAACTTTGCCATCTCTGGGGAGTGAACAAAGTTCCTGCTTGACTTGTTTCATTCTGTGCATTGCTTTGTGGGCTGGCTTATCATTTGAGATGAGTCGGTGTGTGACTTCATTGGGAGAGACTGTGGCCATGCTCTTTGGTTGTTGCCCATCAAGATTCAACTTGCGAATGGTGGTCCATACCTTTTTGCTATTTTGGCACAGGTTTGATTCATTCCACTCCCTCCAGCAATCATGTTGCTTCTTTCCAATCTCTCTCATAAACATTTCCCTAAGACCAGTGGTTTCTTCACCAAAGAAATCCAAGTCAAACAGTTCTGAATATGTCTTATAATGCTGGCCTGTCTGTTATGAATACCCAGATACATACATTCAGTATCCAAAACTTCCTTGGGAAGTGCTTTTGTGGAATTTTCCATATCAGGGAGACAAATTCTCCATAGAGCTTGTATGTCTGAGTAATATATTAGACTGATTCATCCACTTGTAAGGTAAAGCCTTCCCAGTCAATCTTTCTGAAGTTGAATTTCAGGAGATACTTCATTTTCCTGTGCTGTACAGCAGCCTCTGTTGTTACTTGCACTGGTCTGTGCTGCAGTCTTGAAATTGCTACCATGACCTCCCTTTTGTAGATGCCTACATATTCAAAGGTTACAGAGGGTAGTTCAGGATTGCAGTCTGTTTGCTTTGGAAGGTACATTTGTCCTTGAAGTTGTATGTGGAGCAAGAGCAAGTTGTTTGTTGCCACCCACTTCACAACTTCTTCCCCATTTTTGTCATTGATGGGGTATCCCCAGATGGTGATATGACTGTTGAAGTCAGCTATGACAAGACATGTTTTTTTTTCTGGCAGGGGAAAGTCAGCTGGTCATCCGAATTGTTCACCTGGTGTTTTTTGTAAACAAAAGCTACTGCTATTTAATCAAGTTCAACCATGGTAAGTTCCATTGTACCATGGTGTTTCACAGGAGAGTTTTTACCCATCTTTTCTCATGTATAACTATTGTGCTT
This sequence comes from Dermatemys mawii, assembly GCA_007922305.1. NCBI lineage: Eukaryota > Metazoa > Chordata > Testudines > Dermatemydidae > Dermatemys > Dermatemys mawii. The sequence goes on from ML677351.1 coordinate 3,619,383, forward strand.
CCAGAGATGTTGCTTTTGATGTTTGCAGCAATATACATACCAGGAATGTTTGGTACTATTGTCTTTCTGTCTCTTGCAAGCACATATATGTTTTCATGCCAGATAAATAAGCTATGGCCATGAAATATGTGGCACGGACCATGACATCTGATCTCCTCTATGAAATCTGGTGTTTTGTGTGTTTTTACCCTATACTATACAGCTTTCATGGGGAGACCAATGTTTATCCAATTAGGAGTCCTCATCCAAAAAGGGAATTGCAGGGGGATTGCAAAGTTATTTTAGGGGGGTCACAGTATTTCCACCTTTACTTCTGTGCTGTCTTTAGAACTGGGTGTCAGAGAGTAGCAACTCTTGGCTGGGTGCCCAGCTCTGAAGGCAGCACCCTGCCATCAGCAGCACAGATATAAGTGTGGCAATACCATACTAGGCTATCCTTACTTCTGCACTGCTGCTGCTGGTGGTTCTGCCTTCAGAGCTGGGCTCCTGGCCAGCAGCTTTCTCTCTCCAGCTACTCAGTTCTGAAGGAAGTGCCACTGCCAGTAACAGCACAGAAGTAAGGGTAGCAGTACCACAACACTCCCTACAATAATTTTGTGACCTCCCCGCCCCCCAACTCCTTTTTGGGTCAGTATGCCTACATTTACAACACCATGAAATTTCAGATTTAAATAGCTGAAATCATGAAATTTATTTTAAAAATCATATGACCATGAAATTGATGAAAATGGACCGTGAATTTGGTAGGGCCCTACAGATAGAATATCAGCCTTCTTTAACAGAATCCCTCCACACTGAAACTGATGATTTTAAGTGCTGTCTTTGGCTAAGACCCTGAAAGGGATCATTTATGCTGACATCTATATCAATGTGGTTTTTTATTGCTATTTTAGAACCTATTGTTAGACTTGGTCTCTCCTCTGGTTAGTTGCAGTGGGAGATTATCGTGATGTGAACGTATCTGACATAACTTCTTCAGGGATGCTGTGAGATGAGATGTTGTCCTTTGTCATTTGGACAGTGAAATCCTTCATCAGTCTCCATGGTTATTTTACATGTTCCTGAAGTGGGATTTAAACCCTATAAAACCCCTCGGAACATAACAAGGGGCAAACTTGAAAGAAGGAGCTGAGTCTGTTGTGATATAAGTGCTTATGGTGTTGTCAAAGGCAGAGTGACCCATGTGACCATAGACAGCACCAGCTAACACTACAAAGGTACGCTCTGGAGGTAGAAGAAGCAGTGAGTTCTCATAGGGGGCAGAAGCAATATTAAATACACTTTTTTATGGAGACCACTCATAGAATCAAGAGGAGTGCCACAGCCAAGTAAGTGTATGACCATCCAAAGAGCAGAATGCTTCTGTCTAGGTCTTTTGTTAGCTATTGAAAGCATTGCTCAATCTTATTTCTCTCTAGGGGAGAAATCCTGCAGACCTTATTCCTTTACTGATGCAAAATTCCAATTACTTTTCCAGGCAATTTAGTTTTAGTAAGGCCTGCAGGGGGTAGAGAGGTACCCCATTAGCAGCTAGTGTTCTGAAATGAAGAGGAAAATTCAGGGAACATATGAAGCAAACAAAAATCCAAAGCAACTGAAATATCAAAATATAATTTCAATGCATAAATTCAACAACTGAACTGTCCCTTTGTAGTCCCTCTTTGCCAGCTACATCGCTATTTTAATACTTTTTTAATTTGTTTGCTTGCTTGCTTTGGCCTACTTTCAACTCCTTGGCAAGGAAAGTGCAAATAGGATGAAATGAAAACTGTTCTTTCCTCCCTCAAGTAAATTGGAGGATGTTGTTTTAACCTGAAAGGTAATATAAAAAAAGAGAAAAGAAATCCAGAACCACAGTACTAAACATCTTCCAAAGTATTATACACAGTATTAAAGACAAAGAAACAGCAACATGTTCTCATTTGACTGATACAAGCCAAATCTGAGAAATCTGATACAAAAGAACTAAGCAGATTTATGTATAAAAACTCTTTTTGAGTATTCTCCCAAATTCTGCCTGCATCAGAGAAAACTGTATTGATTTACCACCACAATCTATCATTCTCTTTTGAATGGACTGCAAGCTTGCATATCAGACCGATTAATTTTTTTCCCAAATATTAAAAAAAAAATTATACTCAGAATTAACCCTACAGCAAAAGTAAATCATCTAGGTGACCTAAATACCCAATATGTATAAAACAAATATAAATTCCTGCATGAGTCTAAGTAATACAATAAAAAGTGGGGAAATGAAATTATATTAACTGAGCTCAGACATAAACTTTTTGTTTCTTTCTCACAGTGCCCGTCTGAGTCACAGAACTTGTTTGAATTTACAGGACCACACGTGCAGAAAAACTTTAATCAACCAATAATGTCATGAGTTCTTAGCACATATACTGCATGTTCCAGACATCTGTATGAAGAGCCTGACCCAGAATCTATTGAAGTCAGTTGAGATTCCCATTGATTTAAACCAGCTTTGGATCAGGCCATAACTCAATCATCTCATATCATTTTGGCCTATCAGGTCAATTATTCACAGGAGAATTCTGTAAGTAAACCTTGGCATGCTAAGTTTAGTCATTATAGATTATTGAGTAAATACACATTTTCTGCCCCCAAAATCCCTGTAATCATGTACTTTTACAGAGACTTTGTCATAAAATGCTAGCTATATCATTCCCATTTTAGAAAACCTTTAATTATGTATTTACAATATAGTCTGTAATGGCTCTGATGGAACTGTTTGCATTAAGAAGGACTTAGTAAACATTTATTCTTTAGTAGTAGTAAAAACAAAAACAAACAAAAAACCTACAGAATGTCCTATCATCTAAATATGTTAAAATACCCCAAAATGTCTAATATAAAATCACAAAGCTATTCAGAAATACAATAAAAAATTATGCAGACTTACCATCCACAGCTCCAGCCATTTCCCCAAGATATATATGCTACACAAAAGGTACACATTTCCCAGACAACTCCCATAATTAGCTCATTGTTTGAAATAAAGGGTCAGCTGTAGTTCTTAGCCTTAAATATAAATCCTCTTTCTTTGTCAAGTTATTCATTTTACTTTGGAATGTTTAAATGCAGTTTAAATACAGATTAACAGAGGGCATGTATCTCAATCTATTTCAGTCATGTAGCTATTAGAAGAGCAAATATCTTAACAAGCAGCACTCCAATGAAACTAGATGGAGACAGAGTTTACGGTCAGCCAAATGCAATTTTAATGTTAGCTGAAAACTTTTTGGATTATGAATTGTTTGTGATTAGCAGCTCGCTGTTTACTTTGCTGAAGATTTGTGGAGATAATTAAGTGATGACTTCCAGGTAGAATTAAGCATCTGATCCCATCTTCACAGGCACTGAGGTGAAACACAGGAGTTTGTGGAGTAAGGATTTATTTCTTAATTTATCTGATTATCACTTATATTGTTTTGTTTATTTGCAAGATTGTGTGTGTGTGTTCTGTTTTAATTAACAGCTGAAGTGAATTAGCCCTTACAGATACAACTGAAAATATTAAAATATTTCTCTTTTCCCCATTTGCTCAGTGTCTCCATGACGCACTCAGAGTGACTGCGTTTAGAGCATGCCTCAGTATTGATGTAGCCCTTCTGTCAAGTGGAATCGACAGCAACCAGGGCCGGGTTCGATATCTAGGGATTCCTTTTTAACAATAATACAGAATTGGCTCAAGCCCCCACTCAGTAACCTGAGGAAATTATATACCACGCCTGGGTGCCTCTGAGAGGCAATACTTCCCTACTTGCAAGCATAGATTCTAAATGCAGAGAAGAAACTTTTAATGAAAGGAGAGAAGTCACCTTACATTAATGAGGGAAAATGCTGCAAGCAGGATTCATAAACATAAAAATGTGAGCAGGACCCCCTCCCCAGAGTGCATGGGGAACAGTCTTCTGCCTCATGTTCTTGATTTCTACAACCAAAAGTTCCTTTGCACAGTGGTTGTGCTTGGTCAGTGAGGACCTTGGGTTCAGAAGGAAAGTCAGGTAACTACAGGCCTGTTAGTTTGACATCTGTAGTATGCAAGGTCTTGGGGAAAAAATTGAAGGAGAAAGTAGTTAAGGACATTGAGGTCAATGGTAAGTGGGACAAAATACAACATGGTTTTACATGGTAGATCGTGCCAAATCAACCTGATCTCCTTCTTTTAGAAAGTAACGAATTTTTTAGACAAAGGAAACACAGTGGATCTAGTTTATCTAAATTTCAGTAAGGCTTTAGATATGGTGCCACATGGGGAACTATTAGTTAAATTGGAGAAGATGGGGATCAATATGAAAATTGAAAGATGGATAAGGAACTGGTTAAAGGAGAGACAACAGTGGGTCATACTGAAAGGTGAACTGTAAAGTTGAAGGAAGGTTACCAGTGGAGTTCCTGACCATAGGGATCGGTTTTGGGACCAATTTTATTTAATTTTTTTATTACTGACCTTGGTACAAAAAGTGGGAATGTGCTAATAAAGTTTGCGGATGACAAAGCTGGGACGTATTGCCAGTTCAGAGAAGGACTGGAATATCATACAGGAAGATCTGGATGACCTTGTAAACTGGAGTAATAGGAATAGGATGAAATTTAATAGCAAGAAGTGTAAGGTCATGTATTTAGGAATTAATAACAAGAACTTTAGTTAAGAGCTGGGGACACATCAATTAGAAGTAACAGAGGAGGAAAAGGACCTTGGAGTATTGGTTGATGACAGGATGACTACGAGCCGCCAATGTGATATGGCCATGAAAAAAGCTAATGCAGTCTTGGGATGCATCAGGTGAGGTATTTCCAGTAGAGATAAGGAGGTGTTAGTACCATTGTACAAGGCATTGGTGGGACCTCACTTGAAATACTGAGTGCAGTTCTGGTCTCCCATGTTTAAGAAGGGTGAATTCAAACAGGAACAGGTTCAGAGAAGGGCTACTGGGATGATGTGAGGAATGGAAAACCTGTCTTATGAAAGGAGACTTGAGGAGCTTGTCTTGTTCAGTCTAACCAAAAGAAGGCTGAGGGCAGATGTGATTGCTCTCTATAAATATATCAGAGGCATAAATACCATGGAGGGAGCAGAAATGTTTAATCTCAGAACCACTGTGGACAAAAGAAAAAATGAATGTAAACTGGCCATCAGGAAGTTTAGACTTGAAATTAGACGAAGGTTTCTAACAATCAGAGGAGTGAAATTCTGGAACAGCCTTCCAAGAAAAGCACTGGGAGAAAAAGACCTATATGGCTTCAAGACTAAGCTCAATAAGTTTATGGAGGAGATGGTGTGATGGGATAACATAATTTTGGCAATTACTTGATCTTTGACTTTTCGTGGTAGATGGGCCCGGTGACCTGTGATAGGATGTTGGATGGGATCTGAGTTACTACAAAGAATTCTTTCCTGGGTGTCTGGCTGGTGAGTCTTGCCCACATGCTCAGGGTTCAGCTGATCACCATATTTGAGGTCGGGAAGGAATTTTCCTTCAGGGCAGATTGGCAGAGGGCCTGGAGGTTTTTCGCCTTCCTCTGCAGAAGGTACGGGGTCTTTAAATCATGACTGATGAACTTCAATAGCTCAGACAGGTTTATTGCAAGAGTGGGTGGGTGAGATTCTGTGGTCTGCATTGTGCAGGAGGTCAGACTAGATGAGCATAATGATCCCTTCTGACCTTAAAGTCTACAAGCCTATGAATCTGTGTAAGTTCACCTCCCACCAGGGGAAAAAGGCACTTGGCTTGCTCCACAATCTGAGCACTTGCTTTGTCTGGCCGCCCCACCAGCCGCTCCCACTGGCCAACTGCTTGCCACTTTCACCAGCTGCCTACCAGTCACTTTCTGCTGCCATGCCTTTCTGCTGTGACCTCTGCAGGGCAATCTCTTAGTGATTGTTAGCTCTCAGCAGACTGGGGAGAAACACTGCTTCACCACAAGTGATTTCAGCTCTTATCAAGTACTTAGAATAACAAAAGGCTCCTAATAAAACCTACTTATACCTATCTTTGAGCCGTGGGGAGGAATAAGTTAAATCAAATTGGAGGACCCTTAAGGAAAATCCAAACCTCCTGGATCGGACACCTGTCCCAACCCCCTCTTACTTTCACAGGGGTCTAGCATTCGATCCCCTGGTTTAGTGAGTTCCTTTTATTTGCGGGTGACCCCTCAACTGGGACAAGGCCAGTACAGTTCTGTTCTCCTGTAGGCATTCAATGAATATAGCATTAATAATATTTCACTACCCCGGTGTTCAGTACTAAAGTGATTTGTAACCCAACACCTTGCAAAGCTGACCACTTGGAGCTACACAGCTCCTGTCTGACAAATACCTATGCAGAGTAGGTGTGTTCATATGAATACAGTTTGCTCCTGAAGTCTCTCCCCCTCCTCAGCTAGCTGTCAGGGGAGAATTCATTCAGACCCTGCTTATCTCAAAAAGAAAAATCTCCACTGAATGGTAAAGTATGAGCATATGGCTGCAAGAGCTGCAAATTTAGCACTAGAACTGAAAGCAGTGGGAGTTTGGTTCATGGAATGTTCACAGGATCAGGCCCTGTAGATTTGGGAAGGATAAATTTTGTCCTTTTTAATTTGAAAGCATTTTGTATTTTGTAGCTCTTTTCCTTGCGTCTTGATTTGTACAATCATAGTCTTCGAGCCAGATTCCAATCTCAGTTACGCTGGTTTAAATCTGAAGTAATTTCACTTGGTCAGAGTCTTTTGTCGTTACAATGGCTTTGTATTAGAATACTCACCCCCATCTTAGCCAGAAGGTGGGGATTGGGGGAGTTTGGTCAGACTAACAGGGTGCTGACTAACTCCCGGAGGGGAGAACTTGTGCCCAGATATACTGTACCCTAGACCTTATTGTTCCTCAAACTGCATGTGGGAGTATGTGTGGGGGATGGGCTTCTCTTCCTCCCATTGAGACACCAGAAGGATTAACGGCTGATTGGCTCTCATGCCTTCCTTTTCCAATTTAAAACTCCCCAGGCATTTGGGAGCCATCTTGTGCATTACTGTGCTGCATGATCTCCCTCCCCTGTAGCTGAGTAACATGGAGCTGTGTTTCCATGATACTGTGGATCTGACTAATGGCCTGTTTTGGGGACCAGGAAGGATTTTTTTTCCCAGTTGGCCATATGGGCAGGAATCTGGAGGAGGGGTTTTGGGTTTTTTTTTTTGGTTGTTTGTTTGTTGCCTTCCTTGCTGCATTATGGAAGCCCAGCTTAGGTTAAAAGGAGTACAAACAGTTTACTTGGAAGGATGAATATTAATAGTAATATTTTTAGTAGAAAACTACCTTTCAGAAGAGATTAGACATTGTGGCATCTTACCTGCCAAATTCAGCCATTACAGTGTTGTATAATCTGTAAAGAAATCTAAACTGCATTTAATCTGCCAGTCAGTTGATTTTGTGTGAGGGACATAGGTGTTAATTAGGGACAAAGTTTGGGGCTCTGATATAATTACCTGTGTCCTGAGGGACAGGTTTTGTGATCCTGTTACAATTTTGATGGGATAAAACAGGGTACTACCTATAGATTTTATTAATAAAAATAAATAAGCAAATGTAAAATTAAACATATCACTGAGCTAACACACATAAACAATGCAACTATTAAAAATCACAATTAAAATGGAATCAATACATTGATAAGTTTAGATTGTATAATGAATAAATTAATACAGCATGTCATTTAAATTAAATTATGAGGCTGACACAAAAAGAATTACTTGATTAATTGTGCATTGAGAAAATCAAAGGAGAAGCCATTTTGGAGTGATTGTCCATTTTAGTTTTAGACTATGGTCAAGCACAACAGCTCGATATAGAGAGTAATCTTGTCATGGTTCACTTAAAGAAAATACAATTATTTGGATGCTTATTAACAACCCCATTTTAATATTTCCTCCTTCAGTGCTAGTGTTGTGTGTTATATTTTCACTGCTCTGAGTTCCCCCATTTCTCTCAATAACACAGAAGTCTTTCTAAAGACTTAACACAGAGATTGTGATTAAATCATACTCAATAGCCTCTTTATATCTGGAAAACCTGCTAACAAATCTGATGACCATTTGCTTTCACTTTTAGGAAACTATTAATGGTGCCGTTTACCTACAAATACATGCATTCATGCAGCAACACACTAATGGAGGTTTTCTGCCGCCCCCCACTCCCCCAAAGGAAGAATTCTCTTTTCTTCTTTCCTTGGGATCTTTAACTCATGTTGTGATGTGTTAGATCCCACTTCTGGGATGCCACTTGATGTACTGGGGTTTCATTCAGCCCCTCCTGCTCTACCATCCTGGATTCCCTCTCCCTGTTTTGCTAAATTAGGCTCTCTGGCCTCTTGCAGCACACACACACACATAGGTAGGGCCACACCCAGCTGCAGATACAGACTGAAGTCAGCTGTGTGAGAGAGGATTCACCCAGCACTCACTCACACACCTCCTTTGGGGAATAAACCCAAAATAATACTGTCTTGTGCTGTATAGTAAGATCTACACAGGGCAAGCTCATAAACTTCGGCATTTCCATGAATGTGAAGAGAGATACGTACAGCTTCTTGACCCTCCTCCCCTGTTAGAAATTGCACAAATTGAGATTAATAAAAAAACAAATTTATTAACCATAAAAGGCAGATTTTAAGTGATTATAACAGAACAAAGCAGATTACTGAGCAAATAAAACAAAACATGCAAACTAAGTTTGAGATCTTAAAGAGACTGGTTTCAAGAAATAATTTCTCACCCTAAATGCTATTTTAGGCAAATTACATAGTTTCTGTAGCTTAGCATTCCAGTTATTTCTTCTTACAGACTGGACCCCTGTCTGGACTCAACCCTGCCTTTCCCCTCAAGTTAGTTCCTTTGTCCCTTCAGGAACTTTCAGCAGTCTTCTTCTTGAGTAGGCAATGGAAGAGTATCCTGTTTGCCGTACTCCCTAGTCTTAAATAAAATTTACATAAGACAGGATTTTTTTGTTTCCCGGTCTTAATGCCACCAACCCCCTTTGTAGTGAAACATTACTAGAAGTCCAAAATAGTGTTTAGTACCAGGTGACAGGACCAACAGACCTGGTAGTGCCATGGCTACATCCCAGGATGCCTCTCAGGAAAGAGAAATATTAGTATCTTTAAAGTCTTATTGTTTCTTCCTAATGGCCCATCAAAACTGATGACCTGTTGTCTGGTGGCTATCTCCCAATATACACACAGTTGTAATTGTTACATAGTCAATATTTCTAACATTAGAATCAGAAATGATACATGCATACTTATTGGATAAACACATTCAGTAAATCATAGCCTTTCCAATGATATCTCACATGACCCCTCTTGATAAAACACATCCTAGTTATGCCATATTTATATCATAACAATATTTCTGTGAAGAATATGGAGTGTAAAGTCACACATGTTGTTGACTGGAACAGGTGTATGGAGTTCATAACATAGCTTAACACAATGTGAATCTCTTGGCGAGTTGCAGAGTAGTCAGGCTGGCATGGACAATGACACACATCACTTCATCCACTGGATGGTCTGTCCATGGAAGGGAAGAGTATTTGGCTTCTAGTGTTGTGGTTGCCACAATAAAGCAAGAGAGAGGACTTTTTTTGGTCTTCAATTTTATAGGGTACGTTTCCCCCAAATTCCACGTCAAGGGTCCTCTTTATGGCTTCAGGGACAAATAGTTATATTCAAGTGTGCTGGATAGCGTCAGTGGCCCTCTCCTCTTGCAGCGGCCAGTCTCTAGGCCTTAGGTTATTGTAAAACATCCCATTTCAAATGTTCATTGGCTTTCAAAATATTGACCACATAAGCCATGGTCTTCCAGAAATACAAAATATAGTATACGTGTGGGGTCCTTTCAGGGAAGGACAGTTTGGAACCTTCTGCCTTGCATAATGGGCATGGAGTAGACATTCCGCAAAAATTATTTCTTTATTTAAAAAACCCCAAACCTATTAGTTTAATCAGAACATATATCATTTGCAGCTGCTCATGACAATTACCTCAGTGTTCTTACTATATTCTTAAAATATTTCACATTTTTTACCAGCAAAGAATTGAGCAACTTATATAGGTAAGTTCATAACAGGCCTACTAATTTCTAAATTAAAACAAGGTGTTTTAAAGTTATCTCAATACTTTCATCTACCATTACAAAATTAGTTTTCCCAGACTCATTTGAAATAGACTTTTACATTTGTTTTGTCTTTCTGAATATTTCACAATTTAAAAATCACTTCAGCTCAATAAAATCCTTCAAATGTGCATCCTTTTTTAGAATGTAGTAAATGTAGGATCAGGCTCCTTTTCTATTTTTTAGCAGCAGTGGCAATCTAGTAATTTTGGACAATCTTTTTAAAGCATGTTTTATTTACAATTTTCCCACTGCTGATATCCCAAGGCAGTTCCACTGGTGAAAGAAATGGTGAGAGTGCTTATATAGACAGTGTTTTATCTATCCTGTTATCTAATTCTGCTCAGACAATGTCTAGATGACTGTGGTTAAAGTGCCAGTTGTCTCTGTGCTTGCACTTTCAGTGTTGCTACAACTAGGGAAGTTGGTGGTAGCAACAGCAGAATTACCAACCCTCAAGGAATTATAATTTTTAATTAAAGACTGGCATATGATGAAATCTCCAGGATTTCGTCCAAACAAAGTCAGCAACCCTAAAGCAAAAGCAAGATTTCAGGAATGCTAGAATAGAATGTGAATTCTCTCCCTATAAAATGGTGAAGCTTTTGTTTGCAGAATTTTAAAGATGCAGCACAGAAAACTTCCTGTGTGAAGAGACAGCAGCCATTTTGTTCTCAAAGTTGCTGCACCTTATAATAGAGAAGACACATGCATGTCAGGTTCTCTCACTGAGATTTAACCTTGATTACCTTAATCAAAACCAAGTCAAATACAGTGGTGATCTTTGTAGTGTTTGTATACGAGTGCAGGTTTCAGAGCACTGGGATAATGTGTAGTATTTTAACTATTATGGCATATTAAGCAGAGTATTCCTGGACCACTGCATGGATCCACTATAGATGTGAATGGGTTATAGCTGTTTGTTCTGATACATATTCAGCTAAAGGAATGCTTTGTTTGATTGTTTAGTCATTCATTAAGCAAAAGGACTGATTGCTGTACTGCACTGGTTTAGAATGGAGTAAAACAGACTGCTCAGTGTATTGGCAATGCACAAAGCATGCGTGTAAGTAGAGTAGTAGAAATTCACAAGAACGCGTATTTTAAACATGTTTATGAGACAGCTTTATTCACTCAAATGATTTCTATCTCTGTGAAAGGTTCATTCACTCAACTATATAATATTCTCTCTGGCTGTGAGCAATGACATAGCACTACACATTTGACTGTGAAACTTTGATCTGCCTCAACAACCGTGGACTATACCTCTCTGTGACTCTGAACAAAATCAAAGTTTATTCTGAGCTCCTGCTCCTGGTCAAAACTAGCTGCTAATTGCAGGATAAATCCCATCCTGGGGAAGGTGGCAGGGACAAACACATGCCCCTTCATATACCATTTTCCCTTTGAGATCTGATGTATACCCCACAGCATTAGCAGGGTATGCTTGCTAATGAGCTTCTGTACATTAAAGAGAGAGTCTTCCCATATTTGCATATTCAGAAGAAGCTGTATACACTCTCTTTTATCCCAGTCTTCTTCAGTAAAAATATGAACAATACAGAGAGTTGTGGAAAAGCTCCAGGTTTCCAGCAACTTAATGTTTTTTAAATCAGTTTTCTATTCTGTTTGGGTTCTTTATACTGTGCCCATCACTGTGGTATCTAAGCACATTTACCAGAGTCAAAGTTTCTACTGAGAAAGAATCAAGTTGCTAATCCTCGTGCCCCAACTTCTTACCCCCTTTTTGCCTGTAAGCAAGGACACCACTGTGATGTGCTGTACCCCCCTGTATTCACCCCCTGCATACTAGTCTACTAATCTTTGTCATAAATTTGTAAGCTGCTGGTCATTATTGTCCTGGTAAAATATGTATGGCAATATTGTATGTGAAGTTATAAGATATCATTATATGGTGGTGTTAACACAAATTCCAAACCACAGCCCTGCCCAAACAGAAGTTGGCAATCAGGTCTGTTTCAAACAAAGGAATGTGTGCTCTGATTAATTTGCATTTAAACAGTAAACAGCGTCATCAAGCAGGAAGGGTAGACAAAGAAACCAACAGCAGATGAGGAAGAACAGCAGAAAACATCCTTTCTTATAGGTTCTCTATCTCCTGAATGTCAGCTGGCAATGTTGTCCAAGAGGGAGACTGACACTATAAAAATGAGGGACAAACACCTCACGGTACTCCCACTCCTTGTGCTCTCTCTCTTTCTCTGTATATCAATTCACTTCACCATAAGGAACAAAGGAAGCAGCCATTAAACAGAGGAAGAGGTCCCGACCTAAGAAGTCTGGCCAATCAGACTGTAGAGAGCATGTGGTGAACACAAATTTGCTTTGAATCTAACCTAGTTTGTTAAGTTAGGCACTAGTTGCATTTCTGACTTTATGCCTCATTTCTTGTACTTACTTAAAATCCATCTATTTGTAATTAATAAACTTGTTTTATTCTTGTATCTAATCCAGTGTGTTGGAATTGAAGTACTTTATTTGTGAAACTCCTTTTGGGATAACAAGTTATCTATGCGTCATTTTTAGTAATAAAATGACTGACTTTATATACTCTTGTATTGTTCAAGAGAAGGCAGCATGCAACATACATTTCTGGGGGAAAATCCAGGACTGAAGGTGCATTGGGGTCATTCTGTGATATAACCAGCCTGGTAAGAGCCAATGTGTGGTCAGCTGCAGCACACACACAGACATAGCTGGGGTGATTTGCATGCTGGAAGCTGTATGTGAGCAGTCCAGGACTTGAGGCTACAGCAGCAAATCCTTATAAATGGCACATTGGTTGGAGGGGAGGGGTGACGCAGCTACTTATTATTCTGGATTGTACCCTGGGTACGTTACAACCACTGTCTGGACTCTTCAGTCAACATACACCTCAAAATCTATTGTTGACCATTTAAACATGGACACTGTTAATCTGATTCTTCTTTGATGTTATTTATTGAGTTTAAACTAATGTTAGCACAAAGTATGCAGTGCATATGGATCCAACAACTAGTGGCTGGAAAAGTAAAAAAGAGCTCTGAAGGGGAAGAAAAGCAAAGAATAAAAATCTCATTGTATAAAATCCTTATTATTGGGTCAATAGACATTAGGCCTAAAGAAAATAGTGTAAAGAGTATTAATTGATTAAGATACTGAGATTGAAACAATAAAATGAGTCGAAGAAGGAAAAACTTTAGTTTTAGGAAGATTATGCACTAACAAAACTAAACTAAAAAAATCTGGAAAGGGGTGGAATGCTAACTGATTATAGTACAGATATTAAATACAGTTCCCAGGCATCTACTAAGATTAATCAACTTTAAGCATAATAAAACTCAACAGCATAATATAACTAAGCCACAAACATTCTACTTTAACAACTCTATGTGTTTCTTAGATTGCACTAATAAACGTATCCTAGTAGCATAGCAATCATAAATAATCATGTTGTCTTCCCATTGGCAATTAAACACAGGTTGGCCAAAATCAAAGCAGCAGTGTTCATTCCTAGAGAAACAAACTCACTTTTGTAGGTCATTAGTTTTTTCTTCCATGTTAGTGTTGTCTAGGCTAAATCAGGAAGACTATACCTGTTTTCTTTAAAGACAGATAGCATCTCAGCATTTCCACATCATGCTGATAATACAATTTAATAAAAATCGCACTAGCTGTTGTTCCCCTTGTGATATATCAAAGTTTGCCTCTCAGCTTCATTTCACTCTCCCTATATGAAACAGTCAAAAGCCTTTCATGGATTAAGATATTTACATTGCATCACACAGGGGCAAAATATCTATCTTAAACTTAAAACGGCGGGATTCCTTACCCACTCAGAGTGCACTACAAATGCTCTCCTGGTTGTCCTAACTGAGCACCTCAAAGAGAATGTGCTCTCTGTGTCCAGGGCCTGATTCTCCATTGCAATCTGACCTGCCTGTCATCCCACCATAAAGATGGTTCAGAGGAAATAAATCTTGTTCAGGAGGTCTCTTTCTCCAGCAAAGAGCTGGTATAAGGGGCTCTTCACCACCTTCATCTCACTGTTAATGTAGGGAGCACATTGAGGAGGCAGGGAAAGGAACAGGAGAAGGGTAGCAGGAGTACAGTGTGCTAAGCTCTACTTTCTACTACCTGTAAGGAGCAGTGTGAAACAAAACATCGTTTAAAGCAGCTCTGAGTCTTCTCTGACTTACACCAGACAGAGGGCAGGTCCCTCCATGTCCTAGAACATGGAGAACATGCATGTGGAATAAAAATTCTTCCTTTCAGCATTGCATCTATCTGCATGTGGGTAAACACGAGCTGGCTGTTTTTCATTGTTGATCTCTTGCAGGCAGTTACATTAATGTGGTGAAGTTTGCTGCATCTGCTGACTAGGTCTGGTAAATCTGGATATCACTGACGTTTTGCAACATCCTTCAAAGTTTTCATGTGCTTTTTACAAAGGGATGGGGAGAAGGATAATCCAGGTATGAGAGTTTTGTGTATGAGAAGCAAATGCCAATCACAATTCCTTGGAATCTGTTTGAGAGGAATGATTTGAAGCAAGTTTAGTTCTACCCCATCTACTCTGGTGATGTCTTTATTGAGGACAGGAACATCAGTGATGCAATGTGTCAAATGCGCTGCCATAGCTGTTTCCAGGAGAATGGTCACAAAAGTTCTTTATGTTGGTGGAGAGTAGGCGGGGTTGAAGTTTAGTTGTCACTGCTTCTTCAGTGATTTAACTACAAAATGGAGGCTGGAGATTAGATGATCATTTGTAAGACCAATAGTGTCCGATATAAGTTTATTGAGAAGAGGTCAGACTATTATATGCTTCAGGGAAGCAAGTTGGTTGTCGTCTTTGAAGGGAAAGAGATTAATTTTGATCTGCAGTGGTTCTAGTTACTGGTGTTTGTTAGTCAACAGAGGCAGAGGTATGTAGTCACTTGCCATGGAAATCACACAAGGCCTACTTCCTTTACCTATAACTCCAGTAAGACAAGTGATTCCTTCTTCATATAGGAGTATGAGAAACACAAATCAGAAAAAAAGTACTGAGGGAATAAGAGAAAAGCATTAGGATGTTTCATCCATCCTATGAAAAAAAGCTCTGTATGTCCTTTCTGTATGTAAACTATCCACAGTTTTCCCTCATTCCTTCCAATAAAGCTCTTCTTCCCAAGGCCTCTGAGACCCCTGGAATACTGCAGTTATATATCATTGCTGGAGCTGGATCGAAAATAAACCTCTCAATGAAATTTCAGTAACTTATGGACAAATGCACAAATATTTTCTCAAAAATATCTGATTTCTAGTGAGCTATAATAAATAACAAATGTGTTTTAATACAGACAAATCCATGGTCATATAACTAGAAAGAAAGTATGTTGGTCAAGTTTACAAGCTGTGACACTGTCTGGAATGCAGTTGTATTGAAAAAGGCCTAGGGATCATGGCAGATAATCAGTTGGATATGAAATCCCAGTATGAAGCTGTAGTTAAGGGGATTGTGATGGGTTACCCCCCATCTCTGGGGTGCCATCTGATGTATTGGGGTACAACAGAGCCCGCCTGTTTCACCAGACTGGGCTCCCTTACACTGTCTTGCACTCTCACCTCAAACCTCCTCCAGCACACACACAGGTAGGGACACATCCAGCTGCAGAAAGACACAGACACTGAAATCAGCACTGCATGGATAGGCTTCAGCTAGGGAACTGCCCAGTCCACCCCTCCCACTGGAGTGCAAACACAAAATTATATCATCTTGAGCTGCACAGAGAACTATAAAGCATAAGGTCATGAAATTTTCCCCCTCACTCACCGTGGAGGAAGATATGCACAGCTTTCTCCTCCCCACCCACACCCCCAAGTTATGAATTCCACAGACTGGTTTTTGATAAAACAAAACCAAGTTTATTAACCACAAAAGAGAGATTTTAAGTGATTTATAAAGGATAGCAAACAGATCAAAGCAGATTACCTATCAAAAGAAACAGGCAAACTAAGTTTAAGATACCTGTTAAAAGTAGTAATTTCTCACCCTAAATGTTGTTTTAGGCAGATTGCAGTGGTTCTTGAAGGCAAGCTTCTCTTGCTTTCAGCTTAAAACTCCAGGTATTTCTTTTGCAGGCCAGACGCCTAGGCTCAGCTCTTCTTTTCCCTCCACCTCCTGCCCTGCCCTTTATTTTTGTGTCTTAAATGTTCACAGAAGTCATTCTGGGCAGAGATTCAGTGAAAAACGACCCCTCTTTAGACTCCCCTGCCTTAAAGAGATTTTACATACAGTGGGAATCCTTTGTTTTCCAGTGTGATTCCCACCTGCAACCCGTGGAAAAGTTCTAATTTTAGTATAAAAAGGCATTAAAAGATACAGTAGTTATCTGTAGCTTTTCCTAGGCAAATTCAGACTGGAAATAAGATGCATTTATTTTAACAATAAAGATAATTGACCACTGGAATAATTTACTTAGGTATCCGTTGGACTCTCCACGATCACATTCTAAAAGAGATGTCCTAGCTCAATCAGAAGTTTGGGGCTTGATGTAGAAATTACTACATGAGCTTCTATGTACTGTGTTATACAGAAGGTCAGACTACATTATCATAAGGGGCCCTTCTTGTGTTAAAACCTATACATCTATAATGTATTAATCTTAAAGCTGCAGTGAAGTGACATTTCTTCAGGAACAGAAACCAAGCTGACAAGTATCCAAAACCAGAGATTTTATTCCATCAAATATTCAAACGAATAACACTACTGAATTCAATATTGATATTAAAATGGCTAATAAATTAAATATTGTGTTATGGTCATTTTGAAATGTAACTTGATAACTACAGTTTTCAAACATCAATTAAAATAAGTACACACATGCAGAAGTTCATACTTGATGCAGAAGTCCAAAGTGGGTGGGTAGGTGTTTAGTCACACAATTTTGGTCCAGTATGTCA
Source organism: Dermatemys mawii (assembly GCA_007922305.1). Classification (NCBI taxonomy): domain Eukaryota; kingdom Metazoa; phylum Chordata; order Testudines; family Dermatemydidae; genus Dermatemys; species Dermatemys mawii. Next base: position 3,636,498 of record ML677351.1, read on the forward strand.
TAACTATTTGCATGTGCCTTAAATACAACAATATGCATATAATTGAAATCAGTGGAATGTGAAGAGGAGACTGTGGGGTGGGTCTTACTGCACTTACACTGATAAGAAGACACAAACACTTTAATAAAGACTTATTTGAAGTAAAATTTAGTATGGAAATATGTGATCTATGCTGAAAATTAGCACCCAGAATCCAGAAAGAATCTTTGAAAAAAAGGGAAAAGTTTTTGAACACTGTGTTATCTTGAGAAATGGAATTTATTAAGATGATACTTATTGATATGCAAAAGGTTAAACTGGTTGCCAAACTGTCTGTGAGGAACAAATTTCTCCTCACAACTTTGGGATTGTTTTTCATTCTTCTTTGGAACATCATCACCCACAGATATCACTTTTATATAGCCCATATGATCAGTTTCCAATGATTAAATGGTGAATATACAAGTCTTCTGACATCTAGTTTTAAAAGATATTCAGAATAATAGTATGCAGCATGATGGATGAATATTCCCCTATCAACAACTCACTCTTATTCTGGCAAATCAGGGTTAGTCCTATATTGAACCTGACAACTCTGACAAATTATGTGGTGGTTTTATGCTATGGAAAAATGTTCAGTAAGGTCTGGCTTGAGAGTGGTGAATGCATTTGTCTTGTAATACATTCAGAATTTGAACCTGCATTTCCCTGAGATAAAAGGCTAGCGCATTAACATACTACCATTATGATTTTGAGCTCTTTCTGCAAAGACTCCATTTGACTTACACAGGAAAGAAGTTTGGTAGATTCATTTGCAGTTCTCTCACAAAATGTAACTCTTGATCAATTACTACCAGCATGACCTTGAAGTCTTAATTATTAAATTGTTTTATACTATTCCTTGAAGTGACGACACTTATTCATTAATTTCACTACATTCTTTATTCCCAAGATATTTTTCATCAAATGAATAGCAATTTTGTCTGGCTGCTATTCTATTGATTTACATGGTTCTTATATATATATATTATAGACTGTCTCTGTTCAGGGCATTAAAATTTATCACTCAGATGTAGAAAATAGCTACAAGTATGTGGTCATTTATTTTACAATAAGTGGTTCCATTTGTCACAGCAGTTAAACTATACTAGTGGGATAGAATTCCTGAATGCTGTATGCTTTTCTTTGTAAAATTCTTAGTGTAACAATACATCTTCGCTTTGCTTGCACAGAAAAAACAGGGTAGCATAAATGATGTTTATTTGGTGATTTGTGCTGGATAATTTTGGAGGAACACCTGGGGTGGGGACTAATAGAAAACTGCCTTATTTTTAACATGATTTCCAGCTGTTGTTCCCAAGGAATTATAGCACCAACCAACCAACACTTATCAGAGGCTGTTGTTCTGACAATTAAAGTTTATGTATATTGGAAATGTATTTTTTGAGTTTTTCACAGTGATTTTCTGCATGTCTAACTTCTCTTTGCCTGTTTCTGGGCATTTCAGGTGGGGACCAATTCATTTCCTCTTGCCTTCCTTGCAATATTAAACAGCCATGTTCAAATAACAGATTCCACCCAGCAGTGCCCTTCTGCAGATTCACTGCTCCTTTCCCCCATTGAAAACAGTTTTTTTCCTTCCTCTTTCTTCCTTTGTTTGCTTTGAGTGAATTTTTGACATTCAGATTTGGGATAGGGACTATCACCATTTCCAGGTTAAGAATCTGCCCCGTCTAAATAACAACATAAAACTCTTGTGCTCATCTCTGTATTCTTTGTGACATTTTTTTCAATCACTTGACTCCCTCCCTCTCATCCTTCCCTTTCATAGAAGCTGCATCACTGCACATTAACCCTGAGGCCAGGAAAGCTGGTAGACTTCAGCCTTAGAAGCTCTGTTTATGAGTTGTCTGCCTGTGTGTGTTGCACCTTCATCCTGTCCACCCTGGAGCCTAAGAGAAACATCTCAGAAAACTCAGGGAGAAAAACCCAGAGGTTTTATCTGAAGCTGCTTTTCCAGTGGGAAAGTGCTTCCATGTACCCTCTGAGACAGTGAGGTGGCTCCCAGTCTTTTATTTTAATTCTATTAGAAATAATCCATTTTAGAATTTGAATGTTTTTTTTCTACTGCTTCTCCTATAGATTTAGTTTTTCAGGTCAGATGAATGATTGTATTTGTTGATGTTATCTGTGACTATGTGACCAAGTGTCGAAGCTATAAGCTATACCTGCACTTAATAAAGTGTAGTTGCATAGATTATTGCAACCATTCACATGTTGCCTCATTAATGTGTGTTGTGGATATATAGCAAACAAATCTGAATTTACCCTTTAAAACTGCTTCAAAGGAACTGGCCTAGAAATTCACCAAAGGTTTTCTCGTAGACCAGGAGTGCCCTCCACAGGGTACAATACACATTTTTGGTGTTCCTTAATTTCTTTGATAATCCTGTCTAATTTATTAATAATTGTTTACAATTATTCTTATTTTCGAGAAGAAGCTTAAAAATCTGCAGAAAAATTAAATTGCTTGATTTAGTTTTGTGTAACTTAACCATTTAAATTACAACCAAATGCCAACTTGTCTAACTTCATCTTCTCCTTTCTGATGTGATTAGCAGGAAGGCGAAACGGTTCTTAAGTTCTTTAAACAACTGGTGATAGATTTTTTTTATTAACTTTTCACTAACTCTACCTATGTAAAATCAGGTTAGTGGTACAAATATTAGCCATTATTCTTCCACAAAAATAAACATGCTATACAGTACATTAGTGTTTTATTTCATAAATCGACTATAGCAGTTAGTTCGTGTCATGCTCTTACTCAGAACATTTATTTTCTGCATTTGTCGAAAGAACTGGATGCCTCCTGCTAATCAAGGATGAGGAGGCTGCACTGAGGACAAGACTAATGCAGAGGGCTCTGAAGGTCTGGCTTGTCCAGACAACCTGAGAAGTTACATTAAAACTGATTTCCTAAACCAAACTGATGTTCTGAATGGATTCTGCTGTTGCTTAGCTATGCAAAGCATCTTTTTTTTTTTCTGGGCACTTTTTGAAACTAGTTCTAGTCCATAATGTCTTGATTCATATTTCCCAAATTATGACGACAAATTAAAAGGGGAAAGGGTCTTGTTTAATTATCTAAGGCAGGGGTCTCCAAACTTTTTGAAACAAGGGACTTATTAGATTTTTGAAGGGGCTTCGTCGTCGCTGCTGCTGCCCCCCACATTTGCTCCTCCAGTCGCTGTCGCGACCCCCTGCCCTTTGCTCCTCCAGCTGCACTGCAGGGGCACTCACCCTTTTGCTCCTCCAGCCATGCCACTGCCGCGACCCTTCACTTTGCTCCGCCAGCCACACCACGGGGGCACTCACCCCTCCGCACATGGAGCCGCCGGCAGCAGCTTGCGCTGGGGGCTGGGGTGGGGGCAGCAGCAGCTTCTCCATGTGCCTGCTCAGCTGCAGGGCCAGACAAATCAATGCCGCGGGCCGGATCCAGCCCCCAGGCTGTAGTTTGGAGACCCCTGATTTAAGAAGAAGGAAATCCTTAGAATCTACGCAGTGCTAGGGATTTACTTTATTCAAAAGACACATGAAGTGGGTTATAGCCCACGAAAGCTTATGCTGAAATAAATGGGTTAGTCTCAAAGGTGCCACAAGTATTCCTCGTTTTATTTATGCAATTAACTGTAGTATATCCTGTTATACTTTCCCCAAAACTCCTCTGCTTATGTTACTGTCGTCTTGATTTATGGTCCTACCATCAATTCTGCTGCTCTTCAAATCTGAAGAATGGTTTACAGAAATTTTTTTACTTGAGCCCCTCTTTGTAATTTATTGGTCGAAGAGTACCCTCTCAAGCTCCAGAAGAGTTGTGATTATTTCTCTTTCTCTCTGTGTGTGTTCTTTTCTGTCTCTGTTATATTTTTCGTACACATCTTTCTCCACATACACAGACCCCCGGCATATTTGCTTTCGTTCTCTCCTCTGTTGTTTTGTTTGTTGTCCAGTTGTTTGTTCATAAGAAGCAACATGCTGCTCAGAGGCAGGGAGGAGTAGCAAATAGCCTTCAGTAATTTCTCTCTAAATTTGCTTATTCCTTATTGATATTTGCCCTGTAAATATTTGTTCCTACTGATACTAGTAATTGCAACTAACTCTCTGCAGTCTGAACATTCCTTAAGTAATGGAACTTTGTTTTTTGGAGAGGTCAAGGAGCTCATATATTGTTTTTAGTATTATCAAGCCTCATTATAGTTTTTAGTATAACCAAGCCTCATTTATAAACCCAAATCTGATGTAATTGTGGTATACATTCCATTTAGTGTGAACCACAGAAGTTTCCAGAGCAGAAAGGTAGTTAGACAGAATGTTTTTGGTTTTGCATTGCCTCTGAATTGGGAAATGGATAGATTTGAATTTTTATTTTGCACAGCCTCCTCAGTTAAGTTTTGATTTACAAAATCAAAGTTACTAGTGGTTCAAACATGTTCCATTTTAGCCACCCAGCAAATTTTCTCCCAGGATCCCCTTTATGGAAACAATGAAGTTGCATGTCTGCCATTGAAAGCAGAATATAAAAACAGTGAGGTTGTCTAGATGTATCTAAGGGATCTGTAGTAGCAGTAAGCATCCTTTAGTGTCAAGAGATCATGGATATGTAGCCCTGAGAGGTAAAGAATTTATTCGGTTTCATGGCAGCCACAGCTGTGGCTGAAGAGATCCATTCGAGAGAGACAATCTCTGCAACATCTGTCATATTTAAAGGTGATGTTTCAACTCATTGGGCTTTGCTTTCTGCAAGCTCTTTTTTCCTGTGATAAACTGTAATGTTTCCTCTTGCAGCTCCGGAGACCTTTGTTAAGATTTTGTTTCCAAAGGCTGCGGTCTTGAGTGTGATCTTCCCATTTGTTCACATCCATGTCCATTTCTTTGAGGCCTCGCTTCCACACATCCTTGAAACACAGTTTTGAGTGTCCTTTGAGTCTTTTTCTGGATGTCAATTTGCCAACGAGGAAATCCTTTGGGAAGTACCCATCATTCATTTGGCACCCATTCCTAAGCCATTCCTAAGGCATCTCTGAGGAATGTTTGCGTGCCAGGTATGCTGGCCTACTTAAGTACCTCAGTGTTGGTGACTCTGTCTCTACAGGAGACAAGGCAATGTATATAAAAGCTGTTGAGCCTCATTTCCTGATGAGTGAACAGGCATGTCACGTTTTACGCGCATTTAACTTGCGCGATTTCCCTTTTACGTGGTCGACTGAAAAAAAAAATGTAAGGGAAAACTAAAAATATAAAAACTGTCTTTAGAGCAGGTGATTTCACCTGCCATTGAAGTCAATGGGGTTTGGTTATACACGGTTTCCGCTTTATGCGGAAACCGCGGAAACAAACCCTCATGTAAAACGCGACATGCCTGTATAAGGTTTATGTCTCTTTCCTATAGACCAGGGGTCTCAAACATGCAGCCTGCGGGGCTCTTGCGTGCAGCCCGCCAAGCTCCGTGCACCTCCCGCCATCTACCTCCAGGCCCCCTGGGGTGCTGCAAGCCCTGTGCCACTTTTTGAAGCGGCTGTCAGCACGTCCCTTTGGCCGAGGGGAAGAGGGAGGAGGAAGAGGACTCTTATGTTGCCTCCCTCCAGGGAGCCCCTTGCAGCTCCCATTGGCCAGGAACAGGGAACCGTGGGCAATGTGATCTTCGTGGGAGGTACCTGTAGGAACGCAAGAGAAGCACAGGCATGGAACCCTGAGGACCCCCTCCTTCAGGGGCTACAGGGACCGGCTGCAGCAGCTTCCAGGAGCGGTGGGGGGCCGGAGTTACTCTAGGCAAGTGGTGCTGCTGGAGCTCACACCCTGAACCCCTCCTGCACCCCAACTCCACGCCCTGAGCCCCCTGCTACATCCTGCACCCCAACTCCACGCCCTGAGCCCCCTGCCACACTCCGCACCTCTCCTGCACTCCCTGCCCTGAGCCACTTGCTGCACCCCATTGCCCTGGTGCATCCCTCACCCCTCTTGCACCCCACACACCAACTCTCTGCCATGAGACCCCGCTGCACCCTTTACCCTTTCTGCACCCCTTGGGGGCAGGGAGGGGGTAGCGTTGGGGTGGAGACTTTGGGGGAGGGGCTGGAATGGGGCAGGGAAGGCATGGGAAGAGGCGGGGTTGGGATGGGGCTTCATGGAAAGGGTTGAGTGGGTGTGGGGCCAGGAGCAGCAAGGCAGGAGTGTCAGTGATGTGGCTCTCGGGTCAATGCACTAGTCCTCATGTGGCCCTCGTGATCATTTGAGTTTAAGACCCCTGCCATAAACAGTGTGCTGATAACATATGCACAATGCACACAGATCTATTTGTGTTCTGTCAGTTTGTTGCTGCAGTCTAGACATGGTTGTGGCAGTTTTTCCAGTCCAGATGTTGAGTTCTGTTTCAAGTGAATCGTTAAGTATGATAGTGGACCCCAGATATGTGAACTCATTCACCACTTCGAGTTCATAGTTATTGAGTTTGAAGGAGGGTGCTCCCTTGACTCCTTGGCACATATGTTAATCTTTTTTAGGCTTATGGTAAGTCTGAAATCTTGGCAGGCTTTGGAAAAACTGTCCACAAGCTTCTCAAGATGAGCTTCTGTGTGGGTTGTCAGTGCTGCATCATCAGCAAAAAGGAGGTGTTGGATAAGGGCTTCCTGAATCTTGGTTTTACATCTGATTCCTGCAAGATTGAACAGCATTCCATCAGATCCTGTGTGCAAGTAGATTCCCGTAGTTAAGGAACCGAAATCTTGTTTCAGTAGCAATAAGAAGATCCAAAACAGAGTTGGGGCAAATATACAGCCTTACTTATCTCTGCTACAAATCTGAAAAGCCTCAGAGACTGAGTTATTGTATTGAATTGTGCTGTACATGTTTTCATGGAAACATTGAATTATGCTTAAGAGCTTGGGGGCACATCCAGTCTTTTCTAGAAGTGCAAATAATCCACTTCTACTGACAAAGTCAAAAGACTTTGTGAGATTGATTAAGACTATGTAAAGGGGCTTTTGTTCTCTGCATTTCTCTTGTAGTTGTCTCAGTGAGAGGATCATGTCGATAGTACACCTTTCTGTTCTGAAGCTGCACGGTGATTCTATCTGCAATGGTCTGAAGTCTGTTCAGGTCAACTCAGACAAAGGCTTTTCCGATAATACTAAGAAGGGAAATGCCACGATAGTTGTTATAGTCGCTCTTGTCACCTTTGTTTTTATAGAGCATGATGATAATATCGTCTCTCATTTCTTGTGGTGCTTTGCCTTCTTTCCAGGATAGACAGAGCAGCTCATAAAGATGTTGCAGTACAATAGACTTTCCGCATTTTATGACCTCTGATGGTATGCAGTCTTTTCTGGGTGCCTTTCCATTTCAGAGGCCATCTATGGTAAGGCTAAGCTCCTTGACAGTTGGTTCATCATTAAATTGATTCATAATAGACAGGCTTTCGATGGCATTGATGGCTGTGTCCATAATGATATTTTCATGAAAGAAAAGCTTAGAGTAGTGTTCTACCCAACGATTCCTGTTATTGTTTCCCCTGTTGTTCAGTGGGATTGTCTTATTTGAAGTTGGATCCAAGGCTTTCCTGATCCCATCATACATGTTTCTGATGTTGCCTGCATCAGCTGCGACTTGGAGACTTTTGCATAAGTGCAGCCAATAGTCACTGATGCAGCATCAAGCAGTTTGTTGTACTTTGGTTTTTGCCATTCTCAACACTTTTAAGATATTTTTTTCATTTGGATCTCTCTTATGGTTGATTTGTGCTGTGTGTTTGGCCTTTCTGATTGGTGTCAACACACTGGAATATGCATCAAATCAGTTGTTGGTCTTGTTTTCCTTCCCCAAGGACTGACAGATCTGCATCAAGTGTGTTTTTCAGTTGTTCCCACTTCAGCTGGGTGCCTGTGGCACAATTACTGGAGTCAAGGGCTTGTTGTAGTATGTTCTTGTAATGCTGTGACTTTTCTTGGTCTACTATGGCACTAATGTTAATACGAGGACAACCCTTTACTTTAGATCTGTATATTTTCTTTGGTTTAAGTCTGAACTGACTGCATACCAGAAAGTGGTCTTTGTCGTAATCAGCATTTGGACAACTGCAGGTAATGAGGACAATATTAAGGTTGATATGCCTTGTGTGATAAGATCCAGTTTGTGCCAGTGGCAAGATCTGGGATATTTCCAACAGAAAGAATGAGTTTGTTACACAGGTGTCATAACAGGAACAAAATTTGAGCAGTCTTTGACCATTTCCATTCATCTTACCAGTCCCATGTTGACCAAGACAGTTTGTCCATGATTCATGATCAACTCCCACCCTTGCACTGAAGTTCTCTAACAGGAAAACATATCTGTGTTTTGGAATTCTGCTGATGGTGGTCTTCAACTGGTCGTAGAAGAGGTCCTTGATATTAGAAGAAAAGAAGAGTGTTGCAGCATACACACACACAAGGTTGACTGAGCTCTCAGATGTGAACACATATAGTGCCAAAATTCTCTCTGATTCATTTGTAGGTGGCTCAGTCATTCCCAGAAGTGATTCCTTGATGGCTCTCACATTTCTTCAGTGCTTTTCCCTGGCCAGAAAAATGCATAATCTTTTTCTCTGAGACATCCACTTCATGGTAGTTGTGTTTCTTGGAGGGATGTGATGTCCACATTGAGCTTAGAAATGTAGAAATATGATTACAATTGGTGATATGTGAATTGAAAAACTCCAGTTTCACAGATCCTAGGCTGCCAATTTCAAATAGCAAATCTTATGAATTGAGGGGATGTAATCTGGCAAATAATAGAGACACAATAAATTTGCCCCCCACACCACAATTTTAAGAGACTAATAATGGCAGAGGCTTTTTTTTAATGGACCATAATGGTTGATGACTCTCAGCATCTCCCTGCAACCTGCACTACCCAAAATCACAGCTCCTAATGCTGCACCATATTTCCTTCTGCATCCTCTGCAACTTTTGTTGAAGCCTTGTCTACGCTACAGATTTATATTGGAATAATTATGTAACTCATGAAGAACTCCCAGTTAACATGGAGAAATGTCGGGTTTATAGTCATTTCTAGAAGTAGGTACCACTTCCCATAATATTATGGGAGCCTAGTTAGGGGCAATATAGGTATTGTACACATTTAGATCAGGATACCCTGGGATAAATAGAGTTGATATGTTTTAAAAGAAGCATATATTCCTAAGACTGGGGGAGGGGAACATTGCAGCCTCTGCATACTGTACCGCCAGTACATGGCAAAATAAATTACTGTCAGTTTAACAGAAAGAACATGCCCACTGAGAATTCTGTCATCCCTAGGCATCTGAGCAAGGCATGTTTATTGCCTGATTAAATATTAATATGAGGAGAGGTCTTGATCTTTTGTGAAATCCCATTAGTAAACTGAACACCAGTGTAAAAAAAATCTAACTTCAGCATTATTTGTAAGATGCCCTATTTAGAATTGCATGACTAACAGACAGCAAATAAAACTGTGAGCTTTCTCTATCTTTATTGAGAAGAAACATCAGTCTTCCCCACAGAACTTCCAGGCAGGAGTCTGAGGAATTTCACAAGCCCACTCTAAAAAAATATTCAGATCGAGGTGGTGGGCTCAGCTAAGAATAATATTAGGGACACTTATGGAACAATATGAATTTGGAAAAGACCTGAGACTTGTTCTTCTGGGCAGCTGGAAGCATTATTGAGTAGACACTCTTAACTGTCTTTTGCAAGGTACAGCATCTGTGTTAACCCTCAGCACTGATTGTCCAAGGTCTGACTATTGAACCTCATTGAGATCTTGTGGAAGAGGACTGGTGGTCTTGTTGGCCTGCTTTCCAAATTGCACTTTGAGTGCAGTAACCATTATTATTTAAGATTTGTATATTGCATCATGGCTGTATATGGTACTTTAGAGAGAGGAGAAAGATTTATTATTTGTACTACCAGAGTGTTGAAGGGCCAGCCAAGATTGAGACTCTCTTGTGCTAAACATTGTACAAATATAAGTATTTCGGTGTTCCCCACACCAAAAAGCTTACAATCCCTGACTTGTGGAATTTACAATTTAGGTTAGATGTAACATGATGTGATGCAGAGAGAGATTATCAGGCCAGGGAGGGAGCCTTACATAAAATAAGTACAGTTGGTCAGAGGAAAAAAAAAACATGGTAATTGGCTAAATTTTCAGTGGAGGAAAAAAATAGATTTTTAATTTAAAATGTAAGTACTGAAAAGTTTTGGGGAAGAAAATTGAAAATGCTACTATAGCGCCTTGTGAGAACTATAATTTGAGTGACTTATGTCCCCATTCTCCTCTCTGAGCTGGGCTCCTCAGCTAGATCATTAGTTATGATGCAGGAAGGCCAGCAGACTTCCAAGAAGGCTGTTGTGGTGCATCATGGGAAAGATAGTCCAACAGAGGAGCCCAGTTAAGTAAGAAGAATGGGAATATGACTCACCCAACTACAACTCCCATGAGGCGCTGCAGCAGCACGTTCAAATCAAAGTATTTCTGGTTTTGAGTGTTTAGTTTCAATGAAAAGTCAAAATTTCCCAAGGGAAATAGAAATTTTTTGCAACAAAATTTGTTTATTCACAAACCTGATTTTCTGTCAAAACATTTTAGACAGAAAAATTTTGACCAGTCCTAACAATAAGAATATGATGTGGCTTCTTATTTTTGAAGGCATACACTCTGTCAGTTTATCATTTCAGGTGTTATTCTGGAAGTCCTTCTTGGAGAGACTGGGGGTGGGGAGAAAGAAAGCAGGGAATGGATTTGAAAGAAGGACCTGAAAGAAGATACATACAAGAGCAGAGGTGACATTCCAGGTATAGAGGCAAAATGAGAGAATTTACAATTTCCTTTTAAGAGAAGGAACCAAAAAGGATGACAGGATCATGTAGTAACAAAAAAAGACTGGGATTATACCAGAAGAAAGACAGCATAAAATCAAGGAGTAGGAAAAAGTCCCATATTCCTCTTGTCTATGCTCCGTGAACTGCCTTTTAAGAGGCAGCTTTTACTTGGGGAATGAGGACAAATCCAAAGTCAGCCACCTGCGATCATACAGGCCCCCATGAGTGCACAAATGGGCACGTAGATTTTGCACATGCTTACATTGCACTCATGGATGCAGCACTCGGGGATTAGTATATGTATGTACTTCTGTGTGTCTACCTCCCTGGCATGCCTGTACATTGCTAGTATTTTGCATGTGGAATCAGAGGGTTTGCACCTTTGCATGCTCACTTTAAAACATATGGGACTTATTCTGCCTGAGCCTTAGTCGAAAATCAGCAAAATAAGACAGTACCCACCACACAGCAACCAGAAGAGGCAAATGGGTTAAGGTCCATGAGTGAAAGCAAAATGCAATCTGTCGACAGGAGTCAGTTTACCAAGAAAAGTGCTCTTCAGTAATCACTTGTGCTGAAACTTGGTAAGAAAAAAAGCTGTTAGGGTGGAATTGAACGATGAGCTAAGGCTTGGCAGCAAAATCCTTCAGTATGCCTACTACCTTACTATAAACATGTGCTGAAACAAATAAACTAATATATTGTAGCTGCACTGAAATCTATTTAAGATCCTAAATAAAAACATGTATGTAGCTTAATGTCCAAATTCTGCTGCTGTTTACACTAATGTAGATCCAGGGAAATTACATTGAAGTCAATGGAATGATTACAGATTTACACATGTACAAGTGAGAATAGACTTGCACATGGTATTTTGAACGCGTGTCCCTTCTTCACATACTAGAAAAGACTGAATTTGGGATTCTTCGTTTTCCATAAAATAGTTGATGAGATCACAAATATTTAGGACCAAATTCCACTTCTTGTTACAGATTAATACATTTTAACTACAGAAAGGATCATTATTATCATGAAATCCATTGTCCTGCATAACATAAAATTTAACCCAGTGATTCCTGGATTTAACCCAAAAACATATGATTGCACATCAATTAGAAGAACATCCAGCCTCGGTTGAAAGATGCCACATGCTGCCACATCTCCTAGTAAATTTTCCTAGTGGTTAATTACCTCTATAGTCTTTTTTCCATTTTTTTTTCTGACTTAAAACTTTCAGTTGGTGGGTTTTGTTATGGCTTCAGTTGTTACTTTAAAGAGCCTTCTGCTATCAGACATCTTCTCCCTCATATAGGTATGTAAATACTGTGATTAAGTCACTTGTTAGACTTCTCTTTTGATAAGATAAATGGTAGGGCAGGATGGTCAACCAGATTTTTCAGTTTTACAGGGAATTTCATTATTTTCATTTTTTCCTCATTCCATAGCAATGAAAACAAAACAAAACAAAAAAATGGAATCTCTCATGAAACAAAATTCTAGGAAAAAATATTTTCAGGTCAATCAAAACATTTCATTTTGATACAAGCAAAATGTTTTATTCTGATTTTGTCTTTTAATTTTTTATATTGTATGTGTAAACATATAGATTAATTTTAAAAAAAGAAACACAAAATTGAAATGTTCCATTCCTTAAATATTCAAATTTATCAGAATTCTCTAGTTTGTTTTTTGCAAAACAAACATTTTATCAAAATCAACATATTTCCGAAAACCATTTTATTTTTGATAAATTAATATTTTTCCAACTGAATAATGTTCTACTGGAAAACTTCCATCCCTCTCTACTAAACAGTTGGAGCTCCTAGAATATCTCATTTTAGATGTGTTTTCCAGAATATCAATCATTGCCTAGACAGAAAGAGCAGACATCACAAATGTGTTTTAAGTACGCCACAACATTAGGAAATGAACACATAGGAAACTGTCCAACAACTTGTCCACTGCATGTCAACCTTCCTTCTGTTAACTGTACAACTGGAAAAAGGGCCTCCTTTAATCTTCCCTGCTCCTCCTCCAAAGATTAACCTGTAGCAACACCAGTGCTGGGATCCCTCCAGCCTCCCTCCATAGAAATGTTGAGGGTGTAGGGATATGGCTTGGCCCCTGGCTGGACCAGACATCTCCCTGCTCTAACCCTGCTTCTAATTTCAGTTTACAAGGGAACTAGATCCCCTACTAATCAGTCATGAATGTTCTAAGACCTAACCTGCTTACTGAGTCTCTGGCCTGCCAATGGGAGGAAAACAAACAACTCTACGTGCCTTAAACATATCTGGCAGTATGAGAAAAAATCCTTCCCAGCCCCAAAAGGGTGACTAGCATGATGGTCCGTAGTAAGGTCCAAAGACCCACTCCTGTTCTAATCCCAAAGGGGTGAGTGGAGCTTCAGGAAAGCTGTTGCTCCCAGAGGATGGTGCCTCAGGGTCGTGAATGGTCTTATAAAATCTCCTCTCCTCATCACAGGAGCAAATGAGCTTTTAGTGTACCCTTCTATCTAGCCAAGGATCCCCAGAAGTCATCAGGAGAGGGGGAGGAAAGAAGGAATCATCCTTAAAGGGAACCCACTAGAAAGTTCCCAATGAATGATTTACAATTACTTTTCTGAGATGTATCTCTTACCTAGTTGTACAGCCATCTAATATGGACTGTTAAATTTGTGTTGAGATCATTTTTGAAACAATCTGTCACATTGTGCTGTGTCAAATGTCTTGCAGACATCTAAGTATATTACATCAACATAGTTGTCATTTTTATCCACTAGTCTTGTCAAAGAACAATAACAAGTTAATTTGTCAGGAACTGTCTTCCATGAATACAGGCACAACTACCACTGGAAACAACAGGACTACTGAAGTACTTAGATACTGATAGCTTGCTGAATTGTGGCCTCTATAAAGAAAAACCTGATCAAGCAGCAGCAACAGACACTGTAACACTATTTCAGAGACACCGGTGTACTTTGTTAGATTCAGTTATCCAATTTCTGGCTAGTATTTGCGTGGGAGCTGTGAGGGGCGGGGAAGAGACTAGAATTCTGTCACTGACGAACTGTGATGAATTTACAAGAAATCTAAAAATGTCTCTTTGCTTGGCTTTTGGGCTAGTTAGCAAATATTCATCTCAGCAAGTCTATTATATCTCCTGTTGTTGGAAGTGATAAATGACAGTAATTGTTTTACAGCCTGTGGCTAGCTGAAATCTGGTGAATAATATCACCTGCTATGAATTGTGCTTGGTTAATGGCCCTCTAATTGGAGGTTTTGAGACAATGTTCTATGATACTGAAGGGTCCCCAGTAATCTCTACATTTCCAGTGAATATCTTTAGTAATTCTTTCATTTCAACCAAAGCTGTATTCATTCACTTATTATTTTCAGACAAAAATGCTAATATAAGATTTCTGTATTAGTTTGGTCAAGTGCAGAATTTTGTTGTTTTTACTGGAAAACTGAAATTTCATCATTGAAAACTGGCAAAAAATTTGCACCCTAGAACTATCTATATGTATTGGGACACAGAACTAGAAGGGAAGCCAGTCCCTTTCTTTCACAGGCAACCCCATCATATATCATTCAGAAAGATTCACTCATTTGTCCCTTAGAATAATGCACTGTTGTGAGAAGAAAAACTTGTCATGCTCAAAGGACAAATCTTTCTTGACTCATGAGAAAACAACGTTCAGTTAAAACATATCATATTTTTACTGTTATTGTGGGAGCACCTAGATGTCCAAATCAAGATCAGGACTCCATTGCGCAATTCTACGCGTAGTAAGAAACGACTTGTGCCCCAAAGAGTTTACAATCTAAATAGGCAAGCCAGATGAAGAGTGGAAGAAAATACTATTGTCCCCATTTTAAAGTTGTGGAACTGTGACACAGAGAAATTAAGGCCTTGTCCTCAATAGAAAGCTGTACTACATTAAATATATCAGTATCACTTATATGGGAAGAGGACTATTTTACATCAGTAAAAGGCATCTTTAAACATGTATAATTGTGTTCCATCTCCCCCACCTCCCCACCAGGCGTACTACTGGTTTATCTATACATCTTTTTAAAAAATCACATTCCTAACCAAAATAATTACATTGCACAAAAACTGTATGTTAACCTAAGTAAGTGACTTGCCTAATATCATACAAGAGGTCTGTGGAAGAGATGGGAAGTGAATGTAGTTTGAGTCCCCTGAAGTGACTTAACCACAAGAATTTTTTTGGGTATCTACCACAATTTTGGAAGTATGGTACTCTCCATTAAAAGCAGAGCTTTTGTGAAATGAAATACATGACAGCACCCAAGATAGCCAACATTTGTTTAGTTATCAAAACTGTGGACACTCATGTTTTTACAAAGGAGAAAAAATTGATGAACCGGGGCTTCAAGTCATTTGCTAATGCCCAAAAGAGGCAGGATAGCATGAGGACACTTCTTGAAGCAAGCAGTGCATTTAAAATAGTGATCTAATTTAGCGCAGATTTAGAAGAGATGTGTTGACCGACCTAAAAAAGTCATTCTTTTACTGACAATGTCTTTGGAAATGAAGAATTACAAAAAGCAAACATTAAGCCTCTTTAAAGATCTTTAATTTAATTTATTTTCATAATAACAAAAACAAATTACATTCTTATATTTTACTCTTTTTTATTTTTGTCATTATATTCATTCATTTCTAATATGTTTTGGTTTTCATTACTCTTTTGAGTGCAGATAATACAGTTCAGTCTAAATATGTTTTGAATACCCTTTCAATATGCATGTCCCTGGGTAATTGTTCATTAAAAGAAAAGAATGTGTATACTCATAGTGTAATGAAAACACTTCTTGTTTTCTGAAGGTTGCTCAAAGAGTAAGCCATTATAAAGGTGGCATCTAGATTGCAAACTATTACTGAGGCATCTAATCTTCCCTGGTATCTCACTTCCACCACCTCTTTAAGAATGACTATCAGTCATGTTATTGTTGAAGGCTAAGGATATTTTATTTCCTGAGTTAGAGTCTCTGACAGCTCATAAATGATGGAGCCCCAAGAGGAGGTCCTTTTTATCTGTGTGTACTGATTCCTTTTATTGTATGGAGCACAGATGGAATGTGCCAGATCTTCTCAATTCTTCCAGTGACTTTCTTGAAAAGAGAATACAGTCTATTTCTGATATCAAATTGGTTCCAATGGTAGCAATGGTTGGCATTTGGGGTGAGATGTTTGTGAGTGTTAGTTCTGATTCTCTGGGCATGGTCAGCCAGTGACTCTAGTTTGAATTTTTTCAAGCAACTGGGGAGATTCAGGGTGAGATTTTCCAAATCACCTAATGGAGTAAGCTCCATTGATAGGGGCTTTTGGAAATCCCACCCTTGCCCATTAATTTTAATGAAAGATGTGCAGGTAAATCCCCTTCACTGCTTGGAAAATCTCTACCTTTGTGTCCCTTTATACTGCCTATGTGTCCAGGGATTTTTAGGGCAATTGAATGTTCCAGTGAATTGTTCAGTAACAAGTGAAAATAAATAGACTGAGGCAACACTTTATTGTTCAATATTAGAAGCCGATCCTGCTTTTATCAAAGTCAATAGAAAAGTGCCATTTTCAATTACATGTATCCTGGAAATACTACTGTCCATGAGTAGACTATTTAGAGACTGCACCAGTAAAAATGACATGTAGTTGTTAGTTTAGTAGTCAGAATACTTCACTTACCCATATACAATTTTCAGATGTTCACAGACACACAAACTGTGTTTAATACCATACAACATATATATTCAGAATAAGAGATTTGGAATTCCTTATAAGGAGGCAGTAGACTGGATTGACAGTGTGTGAAAAGAATAAGCTTTTCAATAATATAGGATTTCAGTTAAAAAAAAGGACAGAAAATTTAGGTTCATCAAAGGCAAGGAGAAAAGTTTGTCAGAAGGACTATAACATGCTATTTGTTGAATATTGTTGAGAAATGTAGTGGTTCAATTTTAAGTAAACTGTAATCCATCATGTGTCAGAAAGTTAAGCAAATGGGGAATAACAATAATTAAGCCTAGGAACTATGAAGGAATGAATCAAGACCTAAAATCAATTTTAGGCAGGAAACAATATTAATACCGGTATATGACTATACTGTCATTTATTCCAAAGGATCTCAAAGGAATTTACAAAATGATACAAAAAGATCAGTTCATCTGTTATTGGAACACAGCAACTGCAGTGGTAAAATATGGCAGACAGCTCTGAATCAGTGCATATAGCATGCAACATTCACAAGAGGAAGTGAGGGATGTGGTATAGGTCTGTATGTAGTTAATTATAACGGTGCAGGAATTCCACTATAATTATTGTTGCATCATCATATCTGTTTAAATGTTAGCCTTTCTAAATTCTCTAAAATCAATCAGCTTTGTCAGTTTTCAGTAATATTTGGTGTCCCTCCAGAAGGGGGTAGCGTGATCCAAATTTGGGGTCATTTGTTCCTGAATTATAGGCATTTCAAAAACTGTGGTTTCCTTTCTGCTGACTTGTACTGTTAAACTGAGGGTCACTAGTTATTTGATGAATCACAGACCTTTTCACTGCTGTGAATTCACCCTTCAATTAACGTGACTAAGGGTAAGCACACACTTCCACATAAAACCAAAGGAGATTTGGATTAAGTGGATGGATGTTGCTAAAATTTGTGAGTTATGGATGATCTTTTACTTTTGGTCCTTTTAATAGATGCAATTCTATGCATGAGAGTGAATGGGTTGTGAAAGTAGGACAAGAGCTTGTACTTTTCAGTAACTGTGGGGTTGACAGCGTAAAAGTATGTGTGTTACAGGGCATATTGGACCATTGATGAAAGAGAGCAGAGTTATGGTTGCATGGACAACCTTAACTGCATTTCTTGTTTTTCAGAAGTTTAAGTTTTGCTTATCTGAGTTTTGCAAGGGGACTATATAACACCAAGCAACTTAACTCTGTTCACTTTTTCTTTTTCTTTTTCTTTTCCATTGACTACATGCCGGTATGGCCTGTAGCTACATTACCAGAGCTAGAGCTAGTTGGAAAGTTTTAACTGAAATGGTTTTTCAACCAAAAAAATGTTTTGGTCAAATGAAAACATTTTCAAAAAAATGTTGATTTTCACAAAATTTTGGTTTAGGGGAAAAATTAAACATTTTATAAGATAGATATAAAATAACAAAATTAAAACATATATATATATTTTCAACTGTCAAACATAAAACAAAATGTTTTTCTTTTGTCCAAATGAAATGTCTGACTGACCCACAACCTTTTTTTTTTTCTTTTTTTTTTTTTTCAGTTCACATGACAGGATTTTTTGGTGGTGGTGGTTTGTTTTGTTCCATTATAGATTGAAAAAAAATGTAGAATTTCCTACAAAATAGAAAATCTTGTTCCCATCCAGTTCTAACCATATTTCATAAACTAAGGGCATAATCCTGCTTGCAGTGAAGTCCAAAGGAGTTTTACCATTGCCTTCAGTAGAAGCATGATTGAACCCTAAAGGGGTTATAGATGCAGTACAAGACCAAGGAAAGGTATACATTGAGTAAGCACTCCTCTTTCATAGTCGGCACAAAGCCAGTGCCCTGGCTTGGTGTTAAACAATGGTCAATGGTGAAGAAGGTGTTCTATTTTCAAAGAGATTTGTGGCCCATTAAGCATCCCATGATACTTTTTCAAAAGTTAGGTGAATTGACTCTGGAATTCTTATTTACTAATTAAATTCTTCCCTCCTCAAATTTCTTTTCAGTGACAATTTCTTCTATTTATTACATAGTACTTACTGTCCAATTCACCAATGCACTCAGGATGTTTTAAGCACAATGGAAATATGCCAATTAAAATAAATATATTAAAATATTTTTATATATCTAGAAAAATGAGAGAAACAGAAAAATGAGGTAACAAATATGGGAGCAACAATAATCATAGTAGAGTCATCTGCATGTGGAAGAAAAGTTTTAAGTAGTTTCTTGAAGTGCTGAGAGATGAATTTCAATAGGGAGTGAATTTCATGTCCTATTCACCTGGAATACCTCAGAATAATTAAATACAGGATCAGATTTTGTGCCTCTAACTCAGGGAAGCTCTGAAAATGCCAAGACAGTGGACATATCTTTTAATAACCCTGCTGGGGATTCCTCCACTAAGAAGTAATCCCCAACAGGTATAGAATAGGCAAATCCAGCTTCTATGTCTCCCTCACCAGAGCCGCCAGTATGGGGGCACATTTGGGGTTAGGAGGAGTGTGTCAGAATTGAAGAGGAATTGAAAGAACTTGCCAGAGTGCAATGTGGTTTGGTTAGCCTCAGCTGGGATATACTCCGTAGAACCTCATAATGAGATGACACAAGTAAGAGCAGCCCCTGGGCTCTGGTCAACCATGCTGAGATTGGAAGAAGAGACTCTGGGGACTCTTAGAGATTCCCTCACTGCCCCCATTCTGCTGTGCCCAGCAGAAGCTCAACACTCCAGGGAAGCTGGCCCATGATATTCTGCTTCTCTTTCTGTCCTCCATCCTTGCTGAGTTTGGCTGAGCAATGTTAGAAAGGTGCTATATTCTACTGCAGGGAAGGCACCATTAAACTGATGGGAAAAGTTATTTCTTGGTAAAGTGTGTGTATCATTTTGAAAAGTTCTTTGGGATCCTTCAATTGTAAAATTAAATATTTCCCATGGAGAACAATTTTTGTAACTTTATGTTTCAGTATCAAGAAGCTTGAGTAATTATATTCAATTTCTTTTACCCGTTTCCTTGTATTTCAAGTTGACAAAGTAGCAGGATTTACTCAAGCAGAAGTAAAGCAGAACATAAAAGATGTCTGTCATTGCATTTTAATATGCAGTGCTCAAACTGAGTTAATACTTTAAAAAGTATTTGTCACTATTTGTTTGATTATAAACCACCTATTGGTTTTAATGGTATTTCTTCTCCTTCCATACTTCCATACTTTTTAACAAGAAAAATTTCCACAGAAGTGCACAAGAACTATTTTTTTTTTCAAAAACATTACTAGAAAGTGATTTTTTTGTAAATAATTGCGCAAATGTGCTAGTGAGAAGATTCACTCCCAAAAAGTTCATGCAGTCAGAATTAATTTATTTCCTTGCCCTTTTTAATAAAAAAACACAGTCATCTAATCAGGAAACAGAAACTATATACCTGGTTTACACCACCATTGGCATACCATTAACATCAAAGAGTGAGACACTGAACCAAATCATTCAAAACAACCCACACAGACTGAAATTTGGTTGCATAAAACAAAGGGTGAATAATTTCAAATAGCAGACATATTTATTATTTATAATCTATTTGCCAATAATTCACTAAAATAAAAGGGTTAGAGGGAAGATACAGAATACTAACCCAACACTTTCAGAAATGTTCACTACTTTAAGACACCTCAATTTTGAGGCTGCCCAAAATGAAACCCATTGGTTTCTATCGAAGTTCTGCATCCTCAGCGCCTCTGAAAACCAGGCACAAGCTATGTTATCTTAGGAGCCAAAGAGTTTGAAGCTAAACTAGTGATTGCTTGTGAAAGTGTGACTGCATAGCCACTCAATAAATTATACACTACAAATAGATCAGCTGGCACATAAATGTAAAATAGAATGGTGGAAGTGCACTTGTAAGCTTTCCCAAATTTTCAGTTGTGTGAGAAATAATATTAACAGTATTAGAGTCTCTCTCTCTCTCTCGATAGAGTTATACATTGAAAACTAAGTTTGCCATATTTGTGCTTTCTGATTTTTAACTGCTGTCACTGGAAATGACCTTGATGAAGAGCAGCAATGCCCTCCAGTGGCCAGATTTATCCTTCGTAAATATGAGAGTCTTGGATTTTCATTTGATTCTCAAGTACATGCTTCTTTAAAAGATTTCACCTACAATAATTATGTCAGCAAAATATATGTTCATGCAATTTAAGCTTTTTTGGCATGTATTATATCTGATAGCAATGAGTGTTTTTACAGTACTCTGCACAAATATTTCCACACCAATGGCATCAGAAATGTAAAGTACTTACTATAGAAATGCAAGACTACAGTGGAAAACAAAAGACTGTAGTAAAGAATTAAGGCTTCAGTAAATAATCTGAGATCAGATAAGGGTATCTGAGCTCATTTACTTTACAGTTCAATGTAAAGCTTCTTAGCCCTTTGGCAAAGTTTATAGGCAATTTAAAATGATTTGTGATTAATTGGTTTAAAGGTAAACAGTTAACAACTTGGATTTAAGTATTTTCGTATTTGGGTAAAGCAGAATGGACTCTAGGACAAGTAAGTAACAGAACCATTCCTTCTGCAAAATCAATCAGAAAAAAAAGAGAACAAAATCAGTATGATTTCCATACATTTGTTTTGTTTTTTCTTGTATCTATTGTTTGAAATACGAATAATTCTTCCTCTTCTTTGGCTATATTTTCAAATGAGTTATTTTGGTTTTACATTGATATAACTGAGATCAGAATCAGAACCTTGAGTTTAACAGTAAAAACAAAGATTTATTAAGGGCATTTTGAAAAAAATACTTAGATTTTAATACATTATTTCTTTTTAGCCATGACATTTCAAAAATCTGGCCAGACGCTTCCATATGGAAAGTAACTTTGTTGTTCTTGTTCTTTATTTAAATTCACAAATAAAACACTATTTCTTTTGTCATTAACATCATCATTCTAAATAAGGGCAAATAGAATTTGAGGTTTAGCTATTAAATTTCCCTGGCTATTTTCCAAAGATCATTCATTATGCCCTCCACCCCTCTCAGAGTATGAGCCACCAACAATAGATTGCCAGAGGATTCTGTCCTGGGCCATTCTTTCGAGTTGACTCCAGTTGTATCCCATCTTTGTGATGTCTGCCTCAAGGTTACATCGCCAGGTGTTTCTTGGACGGCCTTTCTTCCGCTTGCATTGGGGGTTCCACCTCAGAGCCTGTCTGGTGATATTAGTTGGTGATTTCCGCAGGGTGTGTCCTATCCAGCTCCATCTTCTCTTCAGGATTTCTTTTTCTGCAGGAAGTTGGCTGGTTCTCTCCCAGAGGTTGGCATTGCTGATGGTATCTGGCCAGCGGATCTGGAGAATCCTTCTGAGGCAGCTGTTGATGAATGTCTGGATTCTTTTGATGGTAGTTTGTGTCGTTCTCCAGGTTTCGGCCCCATACAGCAGTACTGACTTTACACTGGAGTTGAACAGCCGAATCTTTGTTTTCAAGGCCAGCTCTCTGGAGCCCCCAATGTTTTTGAGCTGTAGGAAGGCCACTCTTGCTTTGCCGATCCTTTTCTTCACGTCCGCGTCTGTATGTCCCAGCTGGTCTATGATGCTGCCCAAGTAGGTGAAGGACTGCTCTTCTTCGAGGGAACGTCCATTCAGGATGACTGGTTTGTTACTGCTGGTGCTAATCTTCAGGATCTTGGTCTTATCTCTGTGGATGTTGAGTCCAACCTGCGATGATGTGGCTGCCACAACATTTATTTTCTCCTGTATCTGCTGGTGACTGTGGGAGAGAAGTGCAAGGTCATCGGCAAAATCCAGATCGTCAAGCTGGCTCCACAAAGTCCACTGGATTCCGTTCCTGCATTCACTGGTGGACCTCTTCATGATCCAGTCGATGACGAGAAGGAAGAGAAACGGTGACAACAAACATCCTTGTCTGACTCCTGTCTTCACCTGAAAGCTGTTGGTGAGCTGCCCTCCATGGATGAATCTGCACGTCATTCCCTCATACGAGTTCTTGATCAAGTTGACCAACTTGGCTGGGATGCCATAGTGTTGAAGGAGATTCCAGAGGGTCTGTCGATCCACACTGTTGAATGCCTTTTCATAGTCAATGAAGTTGATATACAACAATGAGTTCCACTCCAAGGACTGTTCGACTATAATGCAGAGCATTGCAATCCGGTCTGTGCAAGATCTGTTCTTCCGGAAGCCCGCTTGTTCGTCTCGAAGCTGTGGATTTACAGCGTCCCTCATTCTTTCTAAGAGGATTCATTTAAAGACCTTGCCTGGCACTGACACGAGTGTGATGTGTAGTTGTTGGAGTTGCTGAGGTCACCTTTCTTGGGGAGCTTGATAAAGTAGCCTTCCTTCCAGTCATTTGGTATCACTTCCTCCTCCCAGATCTTTGCAAAAAGGGGATACAGCATCTCGACTGAGGCATCCAGGTCTGTTTTCAGGGCCTCCGCTGGGATGTCATCAGGTCCAGCTGCCTTCCCGTTCTTCATCAGGGTGATGGCCTTCCTGATCTCTTCTCTGGTGGGCTTGCTGCTGTTGATCGGGAGGTCCACATTGGCTGGGGCGGTGGCCGGAGGATTTGGTGGTGCTGGTCTGTTCAAAAGTTCTTCAAAATGCTCAATCCATTGGTTTATCTGTTGTTCTATTCCTGGGATATTCTTTCCTTCTTTATCTTTAACGGGTCCTTCTGTGTTGCTGTACTTTCCAGACAGTTTCTTGGTTGTGTCATACAGTTGTTTCATGTTGCCGCTGTATGCTGCCTGCTCAGCTTGAGCTGCCAGTCCATTCACGTATTCTTTCTTGTCCTTCCTAATGTTCTTCTTCACTGCTCTGTGTGCTTCTGCATATTCTTCTTGGGCCTTGGCTTTTGCCACTCTAGTCCTGCTGTTGTTAACTGCTGCCTTCTTCTGCTTTCTATCCTCCATCTTGACCAAGGTCTCAGCTGTGATCCACTCTTTATGATGTTGTTTCTTCTCTCCGACCACTTCCTGGCAAGTTGCTCTCAGTGTCTCTTTAACTGTCTGCCATTTGTACTGTACAGTATCTTCCTCTTCATTGTGCAGCTGTTGTAGTACCTCAAACCTGTTCTTCAACTGAAGTCCAAAGTCTTCCCTAATATTGGAGACCTTCAGGCGGCTGACATCGTACTTCATTCTTCTACGTGATCCTTCCATCCAGGTTGTCTTCAGCTTCAGTTTCATACTAGCAACTACTAGGTGGTGGTTGGATGCCACATCTGCTCCTCTTCTAACCCTAACATCTAGAAGGGAACTTCTGAACTTCTTACTAATGCAGATGTGGTCAATCTGGTTTTCTGTCACGTTGTCCGGCGATACCCAGGTATTCTTGTGAATCCGCTTGTGAGGGAAGATACTGCCTCCGATGACCAGATTATTCAGTGCACAGAGGTCTGCAAATCTCTCGCCATTCTCATTCATCTCTCCTAGTCCTTGGGTCCCCATGACATGCTCGTATCCTGTGTTGTTGGGTCCAGTTTTGGCGTTGAGGTCCCCCATAAGGATGACAATGTCTCTGTTTGACTATGTCTCCACGATCTTCTGCAGTTTGCTGTAAAACTGGTCCTTCGCCGCATCTTCGCTATCGTTGGTGGGGGCGTAGCACTGGATGACGTTCATCTTGATCCTCTTCTGTTTAGTTCTGAAGGATGCTGTGATGGTCTTGGGGCTGTGCACCTCCCACCCAATCAGTGCCCTCTGTGCCAGCTTGGACAGCATGAAGCCTACTCCCTGGGTGTGGGGAGCGTCGCTCTCTTCATGTCCGGAGTACAGCAACAGTTCTCCTGACATCAGTTGCCTCTGTCCAGCTTGTGTCCATCTGGTCGCGCTGATCCCCAGAATTGTCAGGTTGTTGTTCCTCATCTCAGCAGCTACCTGCGCCGTCTTGCCTGTCTCATACATGGTCCTGACATTCCACGTACCAATGGTGGTTCTCCTGGTTAAGAGAAGGGTAGTCGGCCCAGTGGCTTCCTTGCGGCTTTCACCACCTAGCATCATGTGTCTTCAGGTAAACGAAGATCCTTCATCTTCCAGGAAGTTGGTCTCTGAATTATCTATTGCTTGCGTTTCTGTAGCGGGTAAATTTTTATGGGATGGGGTTGCTAATGTTGCCAAAGATGGATTATATGTAACATTTGGGCTTGGCTTGCCTCTGTCCAATATGTTATTTTTTATCCACAGGCATTGCTGAGGTATATCAGCTGCCCACTGAAAAGAATCATGATTCAGTGAAAAGACTAATTCTAACAGAGCATTTTACTGTAAACCAAGTTTTCAAGCAATGTTGTCAGCAAGCAGGTTTTCCTTAGCTCCTAGCAGCTGGAAATAATTTTGTTGACATATTGCACCCACTTACGTTGTTTCCACTAACTACTGAATGATGAAACATCTTAGGTGAAGAAAGAATATTATTCCAGGCAGATTCTACGAGATTTTAGTGTCAGAGCTGCTGTGGGCTGCAGTTACCTTTATCAAATAATAGTTAATTTACTCTTTGCTGATCAAAGGGTTTTTGTATGTCTCTAGTCTGAGAAAAAACTTGTTATTGGAGAGAATCAGAACAGCCTGCCTTTTGTAGCCTAGCTCTTACCATTCATCACACGGCACAGGTGTGGCAGATATTTTATATTTCAATTCATTTACTCACTAGACACAATAAATTGATCCTCAGTAGATGTACCCTGAGGATCTAAATGTTGGACGTTGGCAACTAAAGTGGCAGTTCAGTGGTTAAATCCCTGTGTGTATCTACCCTGAAATACTTACATCAGTTTTGAAAGGGGGACATAAGTGCTTGTGAACATTTTACCCATATTCTGTAGATTAACAGGTAAGTTAAAAATAATAACAGAACATCATCTCTATGTTTTGCAGTGGAATTGATTTTTTTTCTATTACAAGTTTTTGGTTTTTATATTTTAAAGACATGCTCAAGCCAGAATATTTGGATCCAGAGGTTGATTCTGAACATAATAAAATTCAGGGATAAATAGGTTGAGTTTTTGTTTGGGTCTGTCTCTGTTACTATTTAGTGTAGCAAGATTAAAATATAGGTACAGTTTATTTATATAACAACTTCCTATTATTTTATAGGGCCTTATCCAAAGCCTCTTGAAGTCAGAGGGGGTTTCCCATTCACAGATTTCAATGGGCATCAGAACAGGACGATAAAAAACAAATGTCAACCCCAGCTCTAGCTGTTTTATATCATTTGGTTTGCATGTTCTCCCAGTGCCTGTGGATTACTCACTGGACTCTTGAAAGAGCAAAACCACACCAACTCCAAACTTGTATGATTCCTTAATAGATCTAAAAGGCAAAACTCAAGGCATAACCTATTAGTGTAACGATGCTCCCTCTTTCCTCCATTTCCTTTGGGAAAAGGCATTAGTGCTAGGCCCAATATTATTAAAAGTATAAAGTAAATAAAGAAATCCTAAGCTCATAATTTCAGGAATTCTACTTAATTGAAACTATTCAGACATGAAAACTCAGAACTGGAGGTAGATTCTGGGACAAATTCTATACTGATTTACACTTCTGCAATCCCATCGTCTTCACTGAGATTTCACGAGATGCCAGAACAGAATATTATCCTTGCTCACATTCTTACTCTTGTTCCCTCTACCTCTCTCAGATTTCCTCTTTCTTTCAAACACTGAAAATGTCAAAGTAGTTAAATAAAGATGAGCTGTACCTATCCATCTTAGGTGTTTATAAGAGACCTGTCATCATGGTATCCAGGTGCCAGTAACCAGCAAAGAGATGTGATGAAACTGAACCCACAGTCTGAGAAGAGTATTTTAGTTCTATTATTCTACAAAATTTCCAGAAGTCCAATACAGTCTGTGGAAGATTGAAAAATGAATTAACCTAGTGGTACATTCTCTTATGGTGTCTGATTCCAAAGCAAAACACTTACCTGTCAATCTCCATAAATATCTTGTCTGGTCACTCCTGGGTTATTTTACTGTAGGAACATGATTAGTTTTAATCTGCTTTTAAAGCTACATTTTTCGCAGAAGGGAATGGTGTCTGGAATCTTTGCCTTCACCATCACTTTAGTTTTGTGAAATTGGCCCTTTTCCTCTTAGGAATGTGAATTCAGATGGCGAAAGCTGATCTTTGCTTGATTTTAATCTTTTTTATTAGGCATCAGGAAATGATCAGGCAAAACACCAAGTCTCTACAAGATCAGCAAAGAGAAAAGAAATGCAACAGTTTTTACTTTCTCCTAAACTGTGCAGCTGAACATTCTGTATATATGCACAACAAAAGAGAGAGTTAACTTCTCCAAACACCCATTATGGATAATAAATGGACATACCTTAAAGTGCCCTTTCAAACTACACCAGATTACCAAAGGTATTTAGGAACTTATTCCCATTTATTTCAATGGGAATCAGGCAGCTAAATACCTTTGAGACCATGGGATTTAGCCCTTACTTTGATTCCACATAGAGATTTCCTGTCTCATGATCTGGCTCTTTATATTTAAATATTCATCGGTGGTAATAATTCTCAAAATACTTCATCATTGTCTCAGATTCAAATTCAGCCCAGGCTGTTAGCGAGCAAGAGAATGATAGTCATTACCATCTGATGCCTCTTTGCTGGCCCATAGCAAATAAGTTGATAGTATCTATCCAGCTTTTAGACTGATTGTGTTCATAAAACAAAAGCCTACAGCACAACTGGCACTGAGCAGCCTCAGCAGTGAAGTTAAGGACTGAAAGGGCACGGAAGCTGAAGCTACCATTTTACCCATGGTGATCCAAACTCCCTTATTAATGTTCAGGGACATTACAGAGTTGTGTGGGAAGGCAGGCACTATTGTTGTCCATAATTAGCAATATTTCAGAAATACTGTTTTCAACTGAAAGTGATGTTGATTAATAATATGATCCCTTTGACATCCTAAATGTATCTCAGTCATCAGTAATTCTGATGCATTTTACTAAAATTCTTCCTCTTTATGTATTAGATTGTGACTTGAACTTGGACTGTCCACTTGCTTTTATTCCCATGAATGGCCTATCTGGACCTTCCTGGGGCCAGGTATGTGGAGCTATGGCCCCACTTACTCCCTTTCTTCAGCAGGTCAGTAAGGTGGATTGGAGAACATACAGAGCCATGGACCGAACTCCTTTCTTGCTCACCAGTACAGCTGAACCTGTGCAGGGAGTGTCATAAATTGCTGCTGGTTTAGTTCAGCAGAAAATCACACCCCTTTTCCTCTGCCTCTAAGAACAAGTAGAAAGCCAGAGAGGAATCATGACTGAGATGTGTTTCTAAGTAATAGTGTCATCCAGGACTATGTGAAGGGAGGTACAATTCATATACCATACCTTGCAGAGGGCTGGGCCTAAGGTTGCAATCTTAGCCCTATGTATAGCCCTATGAATAGCTGAAGCATGGCATGTATACTGTGATTAAACTAAGAATAAATAATTTCCTTTTCTTTGAGTGTGTGTCAATCTAGCTCATTCTCAATGCACTCTAGGTGCATGTGACTCCATGGGCTTGAGACTGGATTTTTTTTTAACAGCTGCATCTGTTCGGGCTGCACACACGCTCTTTGCTGTCTTCTGTTCCCTCATGACAGCATAAATGGTGAGGCAGTCATGATCCTCCCTCAGTTTCCTCTGAATGACTGTGGCAGCAAGACAGAATCTAGCTTCTGTCTGACTCACTAGACTTTAGCTCCAGCTAAATCTCTCAAAAGCATCTCTAAACTCTCTGAGACTCAGGACAACTATATTTATTCTATTATTTTTACTACCCCAGTCTGCGTTAGTGGGCGTCAAACTGAAAACTGCTTTCAGACCCTCCTATACAACCCTCCAGCCTGTACAAACTCCTTCCTGTGAGAGGTGAGAACACTGGCTCCCTTACAAATGGCTTTCAACTTTGGTGGTCTCAAGGACTATTGTGTGCCTTCCCACCAATCCCCATGACTCCCAGGATCATATCAAAGATCAAATCCGAGGTACAAAGACACAGTCATCAGCACCTTACTGGCCAAGGCAATTTTGCTGTTGGATAGCCTACAGATGTCTTGCCAGCTACCCATATGCTTTTCCACCTGTCCAGATATGCTCTCAGAGAGCCGAGGTTGTTGCACCTGGACCTATAGTAACTGCATCTGATGGCCTGGATTGTGCAGGATTGACAAAGACCTGTCTCCTGACTGGTCCAGGAGATTCTTTGCAGGGTCAGAAGCCAGTGAGACTTACACTTTGAAGCAAAAAATAATTTCCATATGATCAAAACACTGTGAAGGCAGCTGATGTCAAAAATTCTGTACTGCTCACGAAGTAAACAGGACTAGCCTTTAGCTCCCTTAATATCCATCTGGCAACAATATCAGTGTGTCACACTCCAGTACAGTCACTGTTGGTCTTTTCAAACCCCACAGTGTTAAAATTCCTAAAGGGAATTCTTCATACCTGTCCTCCAGTTAAGGACCCTTACTCCCATGTAGGAGCTTAATGTGGCTCTCATTAGCTCACAGAGCCAGCATTAGAACCTTTAAGGAATTCTTGTTTTATCATCACACCATCTGCATGCTATTTTCTCACAGCCATCACATCAGCATGAAAAGTCAGCAAATTACAAGCTCTTACAGGTGGGCCACCATATGCACCCTTCTGCGTGGACAAAGTGATGATGAAGCCACGCCTTAAATTCATCCCAAAAGTGGTCTCAAAATTCCATGTGAACCAGTCTATTGCCTTAACTGTCTTCTTCTCAAAGTTGCTGTTTAAAAATATCTGGTCTCACATATGGGGTGCATACACACCTAGAGTAGGATCAGCATTTAGTACAACATCTCAGAATTTCAGTTACTGTAGAGTAAGTAACCATATTCTACTTAGACTGAGGGATAGTATTTAATTTATTTTATGCTATCTCTGAAGGCTGTTTATATTACAGGATTATTTAATAAACCAAATAAGAAAGACAAGAAATAAGAGGAATACAATTAAACAAAGTTATAATTTCCTGGAATAATTTGTCTCTTTATAGAGTGAGGTGAAGGGAACTTTATCATTAACATAAGTAATTATATTCATAAATTTCAGAGTATCAAAGATTAAAAAAATGTTCCTGACTATTAAATTATTATTACCAAAGCATGAGTCACTGTGAAAAATTCATAAACTGAATGGAAAATGATAATATTCAATTACATTTGTAATTACAAATCAGAATAGAAAACAAAAGGATAAACTCTTTGTTGTCACCATGTAATTGTGAACTGAACTGATCAGCATATGAAGAAGAAACACTATGAAGTTACAAAGTAAAATTTTCATTCAATATATTTTGAGGAGAGGCATTACCATTTTTATTGTTTGTTTTCTGGGATAATCCTGAGACTCTTTTAATGTTTTTATACACAAGATTGTGGTGGTTGATCAATGAATAATACCAGTGCCTATGAAGTATGCTGCATTCTCAGACCCAGAGATCCTGAAGTCTTCTCTGTAGATGAAACACTCCTGCAAGAGGAGAGGCACAAGAAGGCCTTTATCCTGTGGAACGCTTGTATGTCCTTGTGTGCGTATGGTTGGATGGGATGGAGACAATATGGAGAAAATGGTCCTGCATGGTACCACGGTGAACTCTGCATTGGCTCCAGAAAGGAACACTGAATGTTGGCCAAGGCAGGTGGTCTATGTATCAGATATCTCAGTTCCTGTTTAGCACAGACACATAAAGCCTGATAACTTGGGCTCTATGTAGGATTCAAGAATTTCACACTCTAGTCATAGAACAGGAACAACTTGTCCCATCTGTGTAAATGTAAGATTCTGGAAAGCACTAAGATACGATAAAATTCTGGGATTCATGCTCAGAATTTGCTCATCCAGACACTAATATGCTTTTTCAGATGACTGACAAACTGTTGTAGATACATCTTGATATAGAGAGTGGTGAGGTGCATGGTGGCTCATTTGCATGCTAATATCCTTCTAAATCATAGCTATTTATTAGTGAGACTGGTGTTCCAGCTCTGGAGAAAGCAAAAGATGACAGTGGTGTACTGTCACAGGATCTGCACAGGTTTCCTTCCTTTCTCCCTTGTGCCCCATGTTCTGGCTGAGAAAATAAAAGTGTTCACACCTTCTTCTGGTGTTTCAGCCTATTGCTTTTATTTACAGTGCCACAAAATGGTTCCCTTTAGCCCTCAACAGTTATCCCCAGTGGCCCTTGAGGCTCCCTGCCCTTAGTGAGGAGACAGAGCTTTATCTCCCTATCTCCTGCCTGGCTAGCCTCCTGACTGAGCTTTACTCAGGGCTTTTCCAGCCCTCTCAGTCATCAGCCCCAGCTGTGGTAGCTAAGCTCAGCATGTGGCTGTGAGTCAGCCCTCCTTAGGGCCCACAGCTGGGCTCCTTACTGACTGTCTGGAGCCAGTGCAACTCGCTTCTCTGCCAGAGGGCAGGGTTCTGCGAGCAGCGGCAGGGCACTCAAGGGGTTTTACCCTTGCCCTGCCACATGTGCACAAAGGCATTGGTTTTTGAAGTACAATTTACAAATGAACTGTTAAAAGGCTCCCTACTTTTGTTCTCTGTATGATGGGGCAAATTCTTGAAACTATTACAAAAACTCTTTACAAAGTGAGAGCATGTTTAATTCTGCCAGGACAGACATTTTGTTCACCTTTATTTTGGCCGGCAAGACTTTGTGGGTTTACATTCAAGAGAAAAAACTTCCACCCTAGACTTCCCCTGTGCTGATCTATTTTCTGGTGTGCGCCTATATGAATATAATTGAATATTGGAAGTCCAAATATTACATTATTTTAGCCTATTATACTGCAGTCTGTGGTACCTGTGGAGATGTCTGTGATTAACAGTGTAGCTAGAAGAAAGATTGGATGAGCTCCAATCCAAGATAAGGAAAATGAGAGGTTAAGGTTTTGATTTTAATGTAAGGAAGAAAAAGCATAATGAGTGATCAGTAGTAAATTGAGAAGTATCACAGATGTGTGGTCTAGTATTCGAATGATGAACTACATTTCAATCTCAGCAGTAGGAAGGGGGGGCTTGTAATCCACCAGTTATATCCTAATTTGCTTAAAAATAGATGTATTCAGGAATTATGCAAAACTGAAAATGAAGGCCAACGTTTTCAAAAGACACGTGGTTTCAGTTGTCTCAGTTTTTGAGACACGACAAAGAGGCTGATTTTTCAGTGGGTGAAAGCCAAGCACTTTCTCAAGATCAGGCTCCATTAAAGAGTTTCTAGTTAGGCACTCAGTAACTGTTGTTTATGAAAATTTTGACTTTGATGTTTTGAAAAAAAGCCAGGTTATCGAAGTTGTGAGAGCCAAAGGGTTCACTTATAGGTAAGTAATCAGGATCATGGAAGACCAGCTCACTCAGACTCTCAGTGGTTCTGTACCAGATTGCTAAATGAAACAATGACACAGTGTCAATTTCATCAAATATATAGACAAGCAAAATTAAAATGAAGAAACACATACCTAACTTTCCATTAACAATACTAAAATATGTAGAACAATAGACATTAAACCAAATTAATTAGCAGCAATATTGGATTGGGATCAAATCAATTGCACCCTCAGATTTTAAAAAAAAACAACAAATAGTCAACACTTAACTTATAAATCCTAAAAGGAAATCCAAGGAGGTGGCTGTATGTTTGGTTACAAACCTCAACTAACAAATTCCAACAAACTCAATCAAATATATAAATTGCAGCCTATTTAATGGTTTGATAATAAAAGCAAATTATCTACTGTCTGAGACCACAGTCTCATGGCTAACAGCACTTCCTTTTTACATTTCCTTTAATGTAACAGTTGGTCTTTTTCTTCCCTTTCCTCAACATAGATCACACGGCAGACCTTGGTAACAGTTTCTGAAAAGCAGAAGTTCAGTAGTTTTACTTAACAACTTTACCCATGACAGTCTACTGCTGGCACTTTGAACTTAAGTTGACAGTTTTAGTTTGACTTCTTAGGAGCCTCACACTGTGGAACATTCATCACTCTTCTGAGGCATTGATTTAGGGCTATATATATAAACCTGGGGAATAGACCTTCTGCCGTCTTCCTCAGGTGGACTTCATTTTTTGCTCATGCACTCACGTCTGCACGTATTGATACTTTTATACCCTAATATATACTCCATCTTGGAGCAGAAAGTTAATTTAAATCCCATTTAGAACAAACTAAATCAAAGATATTCCTAGGTCTGCATTCACATATGCTCTAGTTCTCTCACAGTTTCTTTCAGTCCTGGATTCTTCCCTAGTCAACTCCATGGTCCAAGAGAGTCATTCTATTCCGTTACCTGCAGATAGTTTGTCGTTGTCTACCCTTTTTATATTTTATTATTAAATACCAAAACTTTGATTCAAATATTGATTATGATTAGTGTTGCTGATTTATTACCAGTGTGGGAAACATCTTGATAAAGTTTCCTTTCTACTGGCCATTTGTGACAAATATTAAAGGTATTCTAGCAACTTAAAAATCACAGTTCTCTATGAAAACAAGATAAAATATATTTGAAAATTCACAATATTTCCTGTAGGGCTCGGAGGCAGGAGCAGTACCTGAAACTACTTTTAATTCTATAATTGACCAGATTCCAGGTAATAGTCTTCTGAAGTACAATATACAGTGTATTTTTCTATCCACTTGTTACTCATTGAGAGAATCTACATTTGAATTCAATGGAATTTTCGAAACTGCTCAGTGATGGCCTGTTTTAATTAAAGTCAATGGTAAAACTCTCACTAACTTCAGTGGGAGCAGCCTATGGTCAGTGGAAGCCTTTGAACAGCCCACTTGAAATACATTTCTGTTTTTAGCTAAAATGTTGATCTTTTTTTCAGCCTCTTTCTGCTCCAGTTTTGATGGCTGTGTACACTATATCTGAGTTGAAGGCAGTATGGGCTGGAGGAATGGACCCGAAGAATCAGGCATTTCTGACTTCTGATTTTGACTTTGCCACTAATTGTGGTCTTGGGTAAGCTACTTCATCTTTTTTCTCATTCTTGGGGGTGGGGGTAAGAAATAATAATTATTGAGCCATTGTATTCATGTATAAAATATTAAGCAAATGCCATAAAGAGGAATTAATTAGCCATTCAACAGTAAGTCTGTTTCATTTTGCAATGGAACCTTCATTGTAAAGTCATATACTGTTCATAATAAACTTATTCACTTGTAACATTAAATAAACTCTTCTTTTTAGAGCACATTTCTTTTTCAGTCAGATCAGAAACTGATTTTTCACCAATTATCATTCATATTTTAAACACTCAAAGATTTCTGTCGTTACATGTACTTAGTTTAAATATGTTGTCATATGCTTTTCTAGAGAATAATATAAGCTGTGACTGACTGACTGAGAAGAATAGAGGTTAGATCCCCCTCCTTAAGTTTACAGAACATATATACCCTGTCTAAGAGGTTGCATATATCATTTGCAGGATATAAAAATATTTAATAGTGAAAGTTACTGAGAAATATGTTTGAGATAAAATTATTTGATTGAACATAATTTCTTAATTCTTTATTAATGTTCCTATAATTTAGATTTGCACATTTTATATTAGTGCCTTTTTTTAATGGTTCTATGGAACACAATAAAATACAATTTACATTAATACATTAACTTCCATCAGCAGCATCTGAAGGCACATAGTGATTAATAAAACATTCCTGCTTGTGTGTCAATATAATTAAATCTTACAGCTAATGGAATAGATAAGGACCATAATTTTATGTAAGAGGAAATAAAATCTGCACAAAGTCCAAAATTGATCGTCTTAAAAGGCAAAAGTTCAAGTGACAGTAAGCATTCAATCAATATAATTGCCTCAGTGACAGTTTACAATTTGTAGGCTTTGTCTGTAATATAGAGAGATTCAAGGCAGCTTTCTGAAATTATACCACACATACTGGAGATGAGAAAGACTGTTATTGAATAGTATTGGCTTTGAATTTTCTGATTAAATGTGTCTTTGTCAGAAAATGTTTATTTGTTTAAATAAACTTTTTTGCAGGAAACAGTTGATTTCAACAAAACTTTGATCAGGAAGGCTTCTTGGGTCCAGGATTGAATTTCTGGCCAGAAGCAGAGAGAAGGAGGAATGAGTCTACCCAGTGGGACCTCATGTGAGCTGATACTTAATCCTGGGTTTCTTATGTCCTAAGAGAGTGACCTAACCACTAGGTTAACGACCACTCTAAGTTTCACCTTTCTCTGTCTCTTCTATTGGAGCTGTTGCATTTTGTATAAATAATTAAACATTCATTGGGCTAGAGAGAGACTGACACCTATAACCTACTGGTTATGACACTCGGGATGTGGAAGTTTTAGATTCAGGTTGCTTTTCTGAATCAGACAAAGCAAGGACTTGAAGCTTCATCTCTCATATCCAAGGTAAATGTCCTAACCACTGGGCTATTAGATATTCTGGTCACTTGCTTTCTGTCTTTTTTTCTTCTTTAAGCATTTTGAAAGGTCTGAGTTTCATCCCAAGGCAGAATAGGAAAAGTTCTGAAATCTCAAAAATATTCAGAGGACAGGGAAACAACTTCCTATCCAGCTCTTATTGATCCCCTAATCATAGGCGATGACTTCTAATGGCACCGGTGGGTGCTCAACCCCCCTCGGCCCTGCCCCAACTCCACCCCTGCCCCGTCCCCATCTGCCTCCATTCCAACCCCTTCCCCAAAGTCCCCACCCCAACTCTGCCCCCTTTCTGCCTCAATTCAACTCAAAATCCCTGCTCTAGCCCCGCCTCTTCCCTGCCTCCTTCTCTGAGTGTGCTGCGACCCCACTTCTCCACCTACCTCCCAGAGCTTGCTACAGCTATTTGGCGGTGGCAAGCGCTCAGAGGTAGATGGAGAATCCAGGTCACGGCGCCCACAGGGAAGGAGTCAAAGGCGAAGGTGAGGTGGGCTAGGATGGGGAGCTTGGCTGCTAGTGGGTACAGAACACCCACTATTTTTTCCCTGTGGGTGTTCCAGCCCCAGGAGCACTGATGGAGTCAGTGCCTTTGCCTCTAATTGAAAAAAGAAGCATATCCACATAATGGACACAGTCCTGCAAATCTTTGATAATTTGATGGCAGGAAATTTGGAGGAGCCTTTTGTCAGAAACCTAGCGTGCTTTTTGGTCCTGAGTTAATTACCTAAATATTAATGTACTTAGAAAACAAGAAGTTTCCTATGAAATTACATACTGTCTGGGGCCATTCCTTTATTTACAGAATGTCTTCTATTTTATGTCAAGTTTTTATTTATATAATCAAAGTATTTTCTTTTAACTTTCACTGCCCCTCTATTCTCTTCTAATATTTTGGCTTACTTTCATTTAGGTATGTATAGTGCGCAAAGAGATTCTTTGTTTGGGCTGAGCACAGTAACTGGGGTGAGGGGTGCTTTGTTTATTCTGGAGCTGGCTGGGATCAGCCCAGCCTCTCAACATAAAGCATCTTCAGGGCTGCTGTACATTACACTCAGTTTCCCATGGTTCTCCAGCAGGGATCAGCAACCTTTGGCACATGGCCTGCCAGGATAAGCCCCTTGGTGGACCGGGCCGGTTTCTTTACTTGCCGCGTCTGCAGGTTTGGCTGATCGCAGCTCTCACTGTCTGCAGTTCACTGCTCCAGGCCAATGGGGGCTGTGGGAAGTGGGGGCCAGCACATCCTTCAGCCCGCACCACTTCCTGCAGTCCCCATTGGTGTGGAGTGGCAAACCATGGCTAGTGGGAGCTGCGATCAGCTGAACCTGTGGACACCACAGGTAAACAAACTGGCCCAGCCCGCCAGAGGGCTTACTCTGGCCGCATGCCAAAGGTTGCTGATCCCTGTTCCATGGGATCATTCCAGAAGCCAGGAATACTCTTTGCACATGGAGGATTCTTTAGTGGACAGACCAGCCTTCTTGTATGGCCCAGTCATAGAGGCATAGCTGACCCATATCATCCATTTTTGGTCAAGAGTGGGTGACTCTCCTTTCCTCAGTTTTCTTCCCCAAGGTTAGTCTCCTCAGCTTCATGCAGACTGGAGATGTGGCTTAGCTCTCTGGCCAAATCACAACAAACATAACCTCTTCTGAGTACTGAGTCTAAATAAAAAGTCACAAACTGACAGGTCCCTCTGTCCTTCAGGGATTCTTTTCAGACCAGCCTCTGGGACCTGTTTCCAGCCCCTTTCTAAGCTTTGTGCCTCATGTCATTCTTACCTCACATATGCAGTTCTTAGGCTGGTTCCCCTAAAGTACCTTTTTTCTTTCAGTCCCTAACTCAGGGTCTACCACCCAGTTCACTTTCCAAGACACATGACATACATCAGGCATGTATGATTAACTCTGCTGGATAGTTCCACAGTAAAATACCCCAGTATTACTCTAGAGGTGGGTTAAGTTAAAGGGTAACTGCAGAAGCTTTTACTTATCAACAAATATAATAATGATGAATGCTGGAGCAAGGATCCTATCTTCCACCAGTTCTAAGTTATCATCTTGTACATGAGTGTGAAATTTATATTACATATCAAAGGTTGGAACCTTTGCAGAGCCAAGGATTGGAGAAACATTAACTTTTCTTTTATCTATCAATATTCATTTAAATTTAACTTTGGAAGAGATTCAGTGCAGGTTTGATTTTGACTTTGGCAAAAGTTCAGGTAGAATTTCATTTTATCTAATCTCCCTTTTCTGTTTCCAACCACAATGCTCTTAAACTTCTGTTTTTAAGTTATGAAAACTTGAAGCACTCATAACAACATTGAGAAGTATAAAGAGTGGGAAAAGTAGTTTTGTCCAGAAGTTGTTGGGATGCAGATAAGTCAGAAATAATCTTGAACTTCATTTATTTAAAACAACTTTAATAGATATTGTTTTCATTGATAGCAGAAGTAGAGCATTGTCTCTGGGCACAAGAAAACAAACTGAGGCAGCTAGAAGAAGAATTGAGGATGGCTTTAAGGGGAAAAGAAAGATGACTTATGGAACTGTAACTCTCACAACATGTGTTTCTTTGTTCTCCGAAGTGAATAAAGACAGTGACCCATTCAAATCTCCTGTCTGATTTCAGCCACATCAAAGGAAATGGAGGGTATATGTGATAGTTTCTGCATTGCAAAGAAAGCAATCATCTCTCTCTTTTCTACTAAATAAACTGAATCGATCATCCCCATTCGTCAAAGGAAGTGCAGTAGAATAATGTTCATTTGTATGCAATAAAGCTATAAAACCAATGAGGGGTTCTAGTGAAAGATTAAACCACAAGAGTAAAGGCTTCCAAATAGCACAGCTGCAATTCCTTTCAACTTCCACTTTTTATTAAATAAGCTAAGGGACATGATTCATCCCCTGGTGCCTGCACATAAGTCTCATTAGCACTAATGGGACTTACACGTTCAAAAGAAAACATAACTCTAAATTGGGAGCTTTCTTTTAAAATAGAAAATAAACTTTCAAAGTAGGGCAGACACAATGAGAGGACATTGAAAGCCACACAATTTAAAATGAAAAATGTAATTTAGGAGAACAATGTAGTGTCATCTCTTGGGGCTACATCTGGCTGAGAATGCATTTTTTCTTCAATCTTTTTACCACACTTTGTCACCTGCTGATCAGGCAAACCATCAGGTCTTTTCAAAATAAATAAAACCTGCAACAGGCTTTATCAAGGGCCTGACCATTAAGAAGAATTTCCAATCCCAGGAAGTCCCACAGAGAGGAGAGATTTTAAATGAGGGATATACTTTAAAAGCCTGGCTTCCATTTGTGCACATGGAAGTATATGCACCAGGACTTAGCAAGCACCTGTGTGCATGCTTAAAAAATGTCTGCCTGTGGCCTACTTTCAGCAGAACAACACTTGCACATAAGGAAGATTTTTAATATCTGGATGAAATCCCCAATAGGAAGAAATTTCTAAATGACATTTTTAACTTTAGAGAGGCCAGATTTCACTGTATGTCTTCAGAAACAATAGGCCACAACACATTTTCAGGATGCAGATTGTAACAGGTGTTAGCCTATTGATAATTCCAGTTCAGGCATTTGAACCAGCCAAGTGAAGATGCATGAATGTACGCATGCTGTTTTGTGCAGTACCTGTTGAGAGACTCATTCAAAATGGTTAACTCATGATACAGGTTTAAATTTCAAATGTCTAATCTCCAATCCCAATCTAAAAACCAGATCCAACATATTACTCCACCACTGTCTCCCCTCCATCACTGTGCTTCTTCAGTGGCCAGAAAGAGAGGAACATTAATACAATCACCCACTTCCATGGTTTCTGCATCCCTAACCCAATATCAAGGGATCATCAGAGAGAAGAATTCAAAACCCTCATCTCTTATAACACTAGGGGCCTCTTGCACCCATGGGTTCATCCACACTCTCTCATCTCAGGGCTTGTCTACACACAAAAGCTGCACCACTTTAACTATGCAGGTATAGTTTAAATGCTAATCCTCTCCCCTCCACTGTTAAATGGATATAAAATTGTTTATACCAATATAGTTTATTTTCCCCTGTGGGAAAAAATTTAAGTCTTTATGCTCTACAATTTCTAAGGTAAAATTAATTTGTTTAAATACCTGTTAAATGAAAGTGTGATGTTAAAAGATAGTTAAAACCAAAGCAGTCTGTGAAGAACTTCAAAAAGATTTCACAAAACTAAGTGATTGGGCAACAAAATGGCAAATGAAATTTAACATGGATAAATGTAAAGTAATGCACATTAGAAAAAAATAACCCCAACTATATTTACAATATGAGGGGGCTAATTAAGCTACAACTAATCAGGAAAAAGATCTTGGACGCATCGTGGATAGTTCTCTAAAGACATCCATGCACTGTGCAGCGGCAGTCAAAAAAGCAAAGAGGATGTTAGGAATCATTAAAAAAGGGATAGAGAATAAAACAGAACATCTTATTGCCCTTATATGTGGGTGCACCCACAATCTTGAATACTGCATACAGCTGTGATCTCCTCATCTCAAAAAGGATATACTAGCATTAGAAAAAGTTCAGAGAAGGGCAACTAAAATGATTAGGGGTTTGGAACAGGTCCACATGAGGAGAGATTAAAGAGACAAGGACTTTTCAACTTGGAAATGAGGAGAGTAAGAGGGGATATGATAGAGGTATATAAAATCATAAGTGGTGTGGACAAAGTGAATAAGGAAAAGTTATTTACTTGTTCCCATAATAGAAGAACTAGGGGCCACCAAATTAAATTAATGGGCAGCGGGTTTAAAATAAATAAAATGAAGTTCTTCACACAGTGCAGAGTCAACCTGTGGAACTCCTTGCCTGAGGAGGTTGTGAAGACTAGGACTATAACAGAATTTAAAAGAGATCTAGATAAATTTGTGGACGTTAAGTCCATTAATGGTTATTAGCCAGGATGGGTAAGGAATGGTGTTTCTAGCCTCTGTTTGTCAGAGAGGGGTGATGGATGGCAGGAGAGATATCACTTGATCGTTATGTGTTAGGTTCACTCACTCCAGGGCACCTGGCATTGGCTGCTGTTGGTAGACAGGATACTGTGCTGAATGGACCGTTGGTCTGACCCAGTACGGCTGTTCTTATGTTTTTATGATGCTGGACTTTCCTTTTCATCTCAGGAGATAGAAAATTACTGCTTTAGTTTTGTGAAATCTCCTGGAGAAGAAATTTAATCCACAGAGTTCTATAAATATTTTACTAACTAGTTAACTTCTATACTTTTGGGCATGTATTAATTCTTAAGCAGTTCTTTACTATCTGTGCAAATTGTACTTCTGTTCCTTTTGAAGAAAAGAATTCTTTGTCTTTTGCCAATTAAAAGATTAATTCCTGTACTAATTTAATACTTAAAATTCATTTTGCATGGACTGTTACAAAGTTTTTGCAATGCCACATTAGAATGTCACTTTATTTCATCCTCTGTCCTCCAATGAGATGCACCAGGGTAAATCCAGTTGCAGGATTGGTGACTTAGTCTGTTGTTTGGAATTAGGTAATGGCCACATGTCTGTCTTATTGGGGTGGGGGTAGCACCTATAATTCACCTCGGATTTGTGCCAAAGCCCACTGAATTCAGCTAGAGTCTTTCCATTGAATTTTAACAGCCTTTGGATCCAGGCCCTAGTGAAATTGTGCAATGCAGTACATGGAAAAAAACTTATTCTTGACCCTCATTCAGCTTTTACCCTGAAACATTAGATTTGATGACCCTATCATTATTTTAGCTCTGATAGCTGTAAATATTGTTAATGGTCATCTAGTTATCAAGTTAATGTATAAATCTAGAGAATTCCACATTGACTGTTCTTTGCATTAAAATTATACAGAATTTATATATACTAAACTTTATTTTATTGTAACTAATGGATTAGAAGAGACAAAGCTGAATGGTCATTTGAGTTCAAACTCAGATCCCAGTTCTTTCCTTTGTTTCCAAAGAGAGAATGTATTCCAAAGTTGGAAGCCTGATAAGCAGACAGTTTCAGATGACTGTGAGAAGCTTAGACGTAAAGCTGCCTGGAATATTTTTGAATGCAAAATTTTGTCAAAAAATGGCTTAAAAAAAAAGACCTCTGGGTTTTAAAGGAAACCTGAAAAAAAAAAGTGGAAGGTTTTTTGAATTTTTCCCTTTTACCCCCTTTTTCAGTGAGGAAAAGGATGGGGGAAAAGAGAAAGAGGGAAAAAACTAAAACTTGAAAATCTCAAAAGCAAAAAATAATATATATATTTTAAAATTCAAATAAATAATAAATAAAATTCGTTTTCAAAACCTGCAGAATGACAATGATTTTAATGGGATAGAAAACAATTTTTAAACATTTTTTTCTACCAATTTTTGACCAACTTTACTTAGAAGGGATTAAGAAAGTAACATGGACAGAAGCAATGGAGAAGGGTTATCTTAGTAATGACTCTCTCTCTGCAGGCCTGTTCAAAAAGACTATAGAACAGGGATCAGCAGTTTGCTGCTCTAGGTCAACAGGGGCTGTGTGGAGTGGCAGCCTGTGCCACTTCCCTCAGCCAGTGAGAGCTGTGATTGGCCGAACCTGCGGATGCTGAGGCTAAACAAACCGTTCCGGCTCAGCAGCAGGTTTCTCTGACAGGCTGTGTGCCAAAGGTTGCCAATCCCTTATACAGAAGATGCTACCTTTATTATCCAGAAGAGAAAGGTGAGTTGGTTTGGATAAAATTAGAAGTACTTTTAAAACTTAACCTGTTCTTAAAAATGAGCCATTCTTGATATTTGAAAATGTTCAATTACTTTTTCTATATTATATTTGTACCCCTTAAATATTGATGGTCCCACCGCTGTTTGCCGTCTACCGGTATGACTGCTCCATTTAGAAGTCACAATAAAAAAATGGTTCAAAACCAAGATTATTGAAACTCTTGTCAGAAGCATGTTCATGGATCTGCATTATAGGAAACTTGCAGGCAACACTACTGGAACAAAAATTGGAGGAGTAGATTCAGTAGGGATATATAATTTACAGCGATGCTGCTGTCACAAATTCATTGCAGCAGTGCATATAAAATAAATAGTTGGATTGGGAGTGATTGCATGAAGTTGTTTCCTATGTTTTTAAAATATATATAGGACAAAATGTACAAATAGGGACAGATTCTAATCTCAGTTACACTGGAATTAGTCTGGATTTGTACTCTGTGACTGAAAGCAGAATTTGGCCTACAAAATATAACGTTGTCTCATGGCTTCAAAGCCTTAAAGAAAATGTTGATAAAATGACTGTTTGTTGAGATAATTAACATTATAGATAAATTAATATGATGACATGTGTTTAACTCTCAAGCCATTGGAGATTCATCATTTATTTTAGGTAAGGATTATTATTATGGAGGAGACAGCAGAAGTAAGTATTTAAATGTGTTCTTTGGAAATATTTCTTTTCTGTTGGTAACAGATGACCCCTCACACAATGGTCCTTGACACTAGGTCAAGTTCCTTAACATTGGCCTCCAGAAATTGAACTAATAAAAAGAATGGTTGAAGTATTAAAAATGAAGTTGCACAGTTTGGGCAACTACTACTACTGCTACTACTACTACTACTACTACTTATTTTATTATTTAATTTATTTGTCTAATCATATCACAGGACCTCATTGTGCTAGGCACTGCATGAACACAAAACAAAAAAACAGTCCCAGCCCCAGGAAGTACACTTCAGAATAGCCTCCTGAGATATTGATTCATCATGTGCTCTACTGAAATGGAAAGGATAAGAACAATCTCTCAATTCAACAATGAAATTCACTCAGAACTGCAAGATTTAGTTTTCAGCTGTAAATATTTAAAAGGTTCCCTCCATTTCTTTTCTTTTATTTACAGTAGGTTTCTGTGATGAATTGTATCTTGTGCTTTATTTATAAATTGTGCTGGGTACACAAGTGAGTATTCCCCATGGGTTTTCTGGTGCCTTAAATTTGGGGTGGATTATTTTCAAATTGAAGTAGGAGAAGACTGTTAAATGGGTCATCGACCAAAAGTACTGAGGTGTGGTTTTTTTTCTTTGCTAATATGGTGGATCAGTGAAGAAAAGAGAGAAAAAATTTCTAAAGCCTGATAGTATAAAAAATGATCAATCAGAGGATTAGGGAGACTTCTTAACAATCAAAAACGGATATTGGGTCTAAATTTGTCTGCTTATTTTCACCTGCATTGTACCCAGATGCAAGACATTGTCATCTCAAAGGCCCTGATTCAGGAAAGCATCCCTGGTCAGGAAAGGGCTTAAGCACAAGCTTAAACATAAACCTGTGTTTTCCTGAATAGGGATGGACTAGAGCACTGCTTAAGTGTTTTCTCGAACTGGGGCCTGAGTCGGATAAGAACATTCAAAATTTAAACACTTTTATAGATGGCAATGTGATTCACAGGATAACATTCTTCTCATATTTAACAAATTTCAAATTCTGCTCAGAACCACCCTCTGAAATCTTTATTGACTTTACGTGAATCTATGTGACGAGTATTTTTAAAAAGAACAAGTAACAACAAATAGATTAAAATACATTGAAATAGGTGTCTCACCTATGTTCCCAAAGTACATGACATTATGCCTCCTACCTACAGTTTGAGTAGTAATATTTATGCTACTATGCAAGAGTGATGATCAAGGATTAAGTTAAGCAGATATTTTGTTCAACCAAATATATATATATATAATATATATAGACAAAAGTCTATGCTTAGTAATTTATTTGCTTAGTGTTCTACATCTAATGGTTTAAAGCAGATTAATTTATCTGTATCCT
The DNA here is from genome assembly GCA_007922305.1 of Dermatemys mawii. Lineage (NCBI taxonomy): Eukaryota > Metazoa > Chordata > Testudines > Dermatemydidae > Dermatemys > Dermatemys mawii. Next base: position 3,680,448 of record ML677351.1, read on the forward strand.
TGAATGTTTCCGTGACAAAGATTAATGATTAATGTATCATTTTTAACACTTTTTAACATCTGCTAAATTTTCTCTTGAACAGTTTGCCAAATATTACTTGTAGAAAAGTAATTATTATTATTATTGGGAGTAGAACCAAACTGTTCTTCCTTTTTTTAAAAAAATAATGGCATTCATTGTTCACTGCAAGAAAGAACATGCATAATGAAGTAGGTGCTAGCCCACAATAGCTTATGCCCAAATACATTTATTAATCTTTATATTATAATATAATATATATAATATATATTATAATATATATAATATAATATATATTATATATATTATTTGTATAATCTTCTTTTACAAAATCTTTCATACTTCTCTAATAATTCTTTTATTTCTCCAGAAGAGTTATAAACTTATTAGTCTGGTCTTTTTGAGGCTTTCACTTCAGTCCTTAAGATGTTCTCTTTCTTTATTTTCTTTATAAAACAACTTGTCTATTGATCCTCGGCCTCCTTTTGATTAATTTCATGTTCATCCTGATTCTCTGCATTTTTGCTTTTCAGGTAGACAATGGTCCATTCCCAGGAGTATTGTTTGCTAACACTGGGTGAAAAATCATAGTGAATACTTTATTGACAAATTTAATCTATTTCTTTTTCTGTTTGTGAATTGTCTCTGTGCAGTTGGGAAAATCCCATGGATTTTCTCTGAACCAAAGTTTCTGAGTGCTTCTGAATATCCACCCTGACTATTTATTTCAGATATTAATTCTCTTATTTTTATGCATTATAGAATAGAAATAATTTTCAGAATAAAATTCTGGACACAGTAAGTGGGAAAATATTTAAATTTCATTTGTGTGTCTAATTATCATAATTTTCTCCACATAATCCCCAGCCCAAAATCAAACATTTAAAATCAAGCAACAGTTTTCAATAAATCATCAATTCCATATCATTCATACAAGTTTCATACTGTATATCTATTATTTCTATAATCTTTACAATTGCAAAAAGAGGCAAATGTCTCATTCTCTTTCATAGGTACTTTAATTAGCCTACTTTGCTCTGAAATTTTTGCCTTTCTTGTTCATATTTGAATAGTCATCTGCATGAACTCATTATAAACCATTGCTATTCTCGATTATGGTACTTTCAGTCAGCACATATTGTTCAAGAACCATGTAGAACTATAGATAGAAAGTGATTTAAATTTATAATTTATGACTTCCTTTTTCTCACATGGTGACTTGATATCAAAATGATAAGTGTCAAAAGTAACGAGCAAAATAATAATGCTGAAACAATTAAATTATACATTGGCATAAATAACGTATAAATATCCTTAGTGAATTCCATTGAAATCATTGAGAGTTTTCTCATTAATTCAGTGGGGTCAGGATTTACAATGGATGCAAATTTAATAGTACCTGGTTTCTTTTTTTTAACTATGTTTAAAATTTTTTGTTCAAAATTAAAAAGAAAAATAATTGTGAATTTTAAAATGTTAGCTAAATATTGTATTCAGAATATCCATAGTTGTTACAGTAGACTACAATATATGCATTAATCTAAAATTGTGCAACTAGTCAGTGGAGAAACCTCTCATAATTCTTTGTTAGTGTTCTGATCTTCAGTCTCAAGAAACTAGACATGTTCATTGCACAAACTCAGTGGCTCTTTCTGAGAAGGACTCAGTACTATGTCATGTTATCCTTCTTAAATAGGTTATAATAAATAATTTTAACTTTCCAGTTATGTTAATCATCCCACCAGATAGAATTTATGCCAATAAATGAACAATTCAATTTTTTAATTTTTTTAATTTTATTTTTTTTTGCTATCAAGGTTCCTAGCATTAGTATATAGGCAATTCAATATTTTTTTCTCTTCATGTCTTTTGCTTATTTTACTAATTTTCTTCTCAACATCTCAATTTTGTGCTGATTGCTCAGATCTTCTTTCTTTTTACTCTCTTTTTGCCATTTTTGCCATCTCTACTTTTGGAAATCATACCCCTTTGAAGGTCAGCAATTTGTTTCTTTTATAAAATATATATAATTTTTGAATTTGATGTAGGGAGCAGTATGATGGCTAGAACTGGAGAGAAATGTGGGAAAGAAAAAAAATACTTTTATTTGAAAAATAGCGCTTTTTAAAAATTGGAAGATGTATGCACTTTTTTTCAAAAATTTCCAATTTTTCAGCAAAATTTTAGTCACCTTTTTTCCTTTTTCATTATTTCAGGATTTGCTTTTGTCTTTCTTCCCCTTTCTTCTTTTGCCACTCCATAGTAGCAAAATGGGCAAAAGAAAATAGGAGAGAGTAAAGGTGAGGGAGCAAGGGAAAATTTAGGAAAAACAAAATAAAACAAAAATACAGCCCAAGTTTGTTTGATAAAAATTTTGCAAAAAATAGAATTAAAAAAATTCCTTCATTTTCAGATCCTATGGAGCAAAAAATAATTTATTTTTTCTTTTAATTTTCATGTCCCCTCTTCCCATCTCCCATTTTTGACCAGTTGTAAAAAAGAGGCATTGAGATTTGGGAAGGCACAAAGTTACCACTTTTAACTAAAAAATTTGGAATTATATGGTTATGGTTTATTTCCCCACCTACTTCCCTTTGTATGTGATCAAATTCTCTTTGAAAGACTGACTGTATTAAAGGAATCAAATTGTGTGGTGTCAAACAAAATAAGACTGGCTGATTTCATGTTGTTGTCAGACAGGATGGTACTTGTTAAGCATTGCAGAGCATTTTCAAGACTCATAGTTTATTGGATATATGTATATTAGCTTAATTATGGAGGAGGGGCAGAAATTAGTGTGACTTTCATTGAATTATTTCACCATTATACAGATTACAATAAGATTCTTCTCAGACATGTCTTGCACATCAGTTTGGTTACTCCTAGTTTCAATTAGGAATATTTTAGAAGTAACATAGCTATTAGATCACATACAAATCCCACTAGGAATCTTCTCCAGAGTATTTTATTTTTATTTTCTATTGTAATCTCAATGATAATAAAAATACATATTTAAAAAAGAAACCCGAAGCGTCCTGTGGATTTTCCATATTCTCCCTCTTTGCTTAAGCAAGTGGTTGAGAACAATCATGGCAAACAACACTCATGGACAAAGTATCTCATCTTTTATGGCACGCACCACATGGAGCCTATTATCAAAGGCAGAAGACCCAGAGGGCAATGAAAGGTATTTGGTAATAATTTCATCCAGCCCTTCCAGTGCAGTCATTTGCATCTTGTGAGTTTTGGGGGGGGGGTCGGGGGGCGGGGTTTCAGATCTGTGAAAGTAGAGCTCAGTTTCAAATTGGGGTCTTGAGGCCTGGAGGCTCATTATGTGATTTATTTAGATTTACCATCTATAGGTTTCAGTTATCTCTTTGTCCCCTCTCCCGCTCAAATTGGGATAAGGCTTACCTATGTTTTTAATACATTTTGAGACCTACAGTAAATTATATATATATTTTTCTTAGATGCAGATGGTCAATTAGGCATTTCGGCATTTCCCATTTTAAGTGTTTAAATTGCAATGTGAATATCCCACCTTTGGGTTTGAACAATGCATTGTCACTCCTTTTTTTAATGTGTCCTGAAGAAATGGTTCATCAATTTGAACTGGCCAATGAATAGGCATATCAGAAATGTACAGAAAATTACAGGAGATTGTAAAGAAAAAGAGGGTGCAATCTACACAGTTAAAACCAGTGATCTTCTCTCCTTTTTATACCTCTCCCAGAACAGATATCTTTAATTTGAACAGAAAGGGATAATAATGGTTCCGGCCTGTGACCTAAATCCTCCTTTCAGTCAAATCCTCTTTTCCTTTTCCATCTCTTGGTGATCCCTTAGTATCATCACTGTATAGATATTTCTAGTTGTACAATGTACTCTTTGTTCAAAAAGCTACTTAAAGGCTCAGGTGAATTCACAATGAGCCTCTGCATAACCAACAGATAGTATAATTTCATTCTTTCAAATGCAGAGAGTGGAGGGGCGGAGCAGGGTTGGGGGGACATATATCAGCCATTTTGATTTTCTTTTCAGGACTTCCATATTTGTCTCCAAGAAGAAGATCTACATACATAAAATGTTTTATAATTGCTTGCCATCCCTGTAACCCATTATATTGTCCTTGGACTTGCTGCTGTTTTCCAGTCACTGATATATTATTAACTCACTGACTTTTATATAAATTTAATCTGAGCACCAATTATGTTTTTACTCTCTCTTAACCTTTCCCTTTTGCCTTCTTCTTTTGCTATTAACATTATCAGTGGAGATAAGAGGCTAATTCCTCCTTAATTTGTCTTATCTGTCCCTTCCCTTTGCTATTATTTATCTTTGACAGAGAGAACTTTGGGCATATATGTACTTTTTATTCACTAGTCCATGATTCATGCCTTTTCTCCCGCTGTTTTTCTTGCACCATGTGTCATTTTGTCATTCACCTGGGCTTTATACTCTGATTTCTCCCATGACTCCCACATTCCTTTGCACCTTTCATGTCCCCAGATACAACACTCAGAAACCAAATTTTAAAAAACCCTACAAAGCCAGGAGTGGAAACGTGAGGTTAAATTCTGACAGCCTTACTTACAATGAGAAGCACTTAGCTTCACAAATAGTGCTATTGAAGACAGTGGAATTCATCAGAGAGTAAGGTGTTATTCCATGTAAGGAAGGGTCTCTGATTGTGGCCCTTTTTTGAGACATATCTATTCAGTGCTGTATATGTTGGAGCACAAGTTTGGAACTAGTACTAGAGAAAATGAATGATGAATAGAAGCTGCCTAGAACTGGGCAAAGTGTAGCCACAGGTAATGAAAGTTTCCACATTCAGCTCTGGCAATGCGCTTCAACCAGACTAGCAAGATCCTGCTGGCCTCCGTTGAGCACAGAGAGTTAAGGATGCTACTTTTTATTGTCTTTCAGCAATATGTTTCCAGTTTTGCTTTATGTGCAGATTTTATTTTCACCTGAGTTGTCCAAGACTTACAGCTGCTTATGACAGCAGTGTGTTTTTAATTATTTCCCTGATATGGATCAATTCACATTGCAACAGATTATTTCCCAGCAATCCATTTGGATCATTTTACTGGATACTTAATTTCAGTTCCTATTTCTGAACCCTCTTCAGAAAATGTATGATGTTTTCAGGGGGTTTAGACTATATTTTTATTGTAGGGTTATTGAAAACCAGAGTTTAATTAAATTGTGAATGCACAAAACATGGTACAGCTCAGATATTGGCTTATGTGATATGAATCTGAATATACTCAAACTCCATTCTTTAGAGCCTCAGCATTTTCTTCCTTATAAAGTAAATGCATCAGTTACTTCATTGCATTCAGTTACCCATCAAAATATAATGTTGTGTATCTGTTTGGCCAATGTCCCTAAAAAACCTTCTGTTATTTGGCAATCTTGTATGTGAAAGCTCTTGGATAATATCTTAAAGCAGGGGTTGGCAACCTATGCCATGCATGCCAAATGTGGCATGCAAGCCAATTTCCGCTGGCACACGAGGAGAGCTCAGCCCTCTCCAACCCCTCCTGACTTTGGAGTTTCCGCCACTGCTGATGCCTGCCCCACTCAGCTCCCACTGCCAGCCTGAGCTGCCTGCACCCAGGCTGGCAGCAGGAGCTGACTGGGGCAGGTGGTGGGACCCCGCTGGCAAGGCGCCAGCAGGGGAACTCCAAAGCTGAGGCGGGCTGAGTGCTTAGCCCGCCGTCACTTTGGGATTTCCCCCTCAGGCTCCTGCCAGCTCACTGTCAGCCTGGGTTCCCTATACCCAGGCTAGCAGGGGTAGCTGACTGGGGCAGGCAGTGGGACTTCAGCTGGCAGGAGCCTGCAGGAGAAACTCCAAAGCAGCGGTGGGCTGAGCTACTCAGCCTGCCCCCGCTCTGGGGTTCCCCCGCTGGCCCCTTGCCAGCCAGGGTCCCTGCCTGCCCCACTCAGCGCCTTCACCCAAGCTGGCAGTAGCCTGTGGGGAAAACCCCAAAGGGGGTGGACTGACCCCTTCAGTCCCTCCCCTTCCACCCTCAGCCCTGCCCCTTCTGGACTGGCATGTGAAGCCCTGACTAAATGAAGACTCAGCACACCGCCTCTGAAAGGTTGCTGACCCCTCACTTAAAGCATACTCCTCTTGGGCATGCCTATCAGTGGGTCTTTCCATTGCCTGTGGCTGTCCCAACATGAGCCCATGGATCTGATCTCTCAATGTTTAATCAATAGCTAGACATGTGTTTTCCTATATTCTTGGTCCAAGATGCCAGCTCTGACCAGCAAACACAGGCACTGCTCATTTGTACACTATCCCATGAGTAAAAACTGAGCCTCAGTGGAACTTAAACTGGTGCTTAGAAACTCATAAAATCAGATTAATTATTTGATGGAAGTTTGTGTCCCTAAAGACTAGGAACACAACAGGTGTTCCACAATGGATTATTGACAAATGTTTTCTGTAACAGGGTGCTGGCCAAGAAGCTCTGAGCCAGCCCCTGTTACCCCTGTAAGCTCTGTTAGCTAAGCTCCTGCTAGCTCAGCTTCCAGCCAAGGGAGTTAATTGGAGCTGGAGGGTGTGGCCCTTAGAGAGAAGGGCTTGAGGCAAAGCACCTGTGTGCCTTCCAGGCTGGAAGGATAAAGCTGGCAAGAAGGAAGTGCACAGGATGGGAACAGGAAAGGAGGAGCAAGTTGCTGGTGTTCCTGGCTAGCTGCAGGAACTAGCTGTCCCCCAAGCAGCTAAGTGAGTGTATTATAGTGTACATAACTGCATATAGGTGGTGAGGGAGACTTGCACAAGACAATAAAAGGGCACTGGTGCTGGCAACAACGTGGTCTCCAGCTCATTTGTGCAAGGGCCTATCTACATTTTCCAAATATATGATGGTATTATTTTATCACACACAGGCCCACAGTGATGTAACTCCTCTGCTGGATCGCTGATGAAGTTGTATAACCTGGCATCAAGAAAAGAAATTGTAGTTGCAACAGAATGTTATAGAATGCTAGTGATGTATGTTACGTCATTGCCATACAGGCAATCCCAAGCCAAAGCTTGCAGGGAAGAGAACAGGTTGCACAAGAGAGACGCAAATAAGCAGTCCTTTACGTTACCAGAAACAAGGCAGATAACTCACGCTGTGGATGGAATTAAGAATTATGTGAGCCGTTTTTCTCCCACATGTGAAGTCTGACATTAATATGCCACTGTCCTCATTTGGAATCTAATTAGGTTCTGTAGTTGTAAAACTTGATAGTAAGTCATTTAAGTCTGTGTTTCTTAAAGTTGGAATTGTTAGCATTTACCAGTATAACAAACCTAGGAAGCTGTTTCAAAATGCCAGTTCATAAGCATCAGCAAAAATAAGTTAACAATCTGTTACTAGGTTTTCATTCCAGATGTATTGATATGGTTTTCCAGCTCTTTCCACAACAGCCTGCACAGCAAAATGCACTCTCATATCTAAAACCACCTGCCACAAGAAAGCTGAGTCTCACTTCATCTTGTTAATGGAGGGCCTTCCTGTGAATGTAACCAAATCATTTTCGCACAGATGGATGAACAGAATGTCAGGCTTTGGGTGTGTTTGTCATAGACTGAGTATCAGTGGAATTATCTGAATACAACATTTCCCCTCTTTCTGTGTCAGCAACCTCTTTGCCCTATGCAATAGTATGATTAAAAAGGAAAATAAAAACACGACAATGAGACTGTAAATTTTGCTTGGTCTGCAAATTATGTTGACACAATATAAACTGATTGTACTGTCAATCTGCTGGGATTGCACTCATATATTTATTTGGAAATGACCTGAACTAGGTTTGGTCACTGAGACTATGGAGTTGATAATGAAAAGCTATCAGTCAAACAACACTTACATGTAATAACACTAAGTCATTTTTTTTAGAAAAAGTTGTCCATTCCTCTCCATTTTTGAATACAGGGACAAGCACAGCGTTTGCCCATATAACAGTTAAATATTGTACTCTTTTAAAGTATAATATTTTAAACCATATATTGTTCATAGCTCAAACTGAGTGAAATCGTTCTGCAGAAACTTTTTTTTATTAAAAATACACATTCAGGACAACCTAAACACATTGCTAACTTGTGTTGGTTTCACTGAATTATTTCAGTCAAAAAAAAGGATCAGAATTGATGCATTTCAACATTTCCAAAATAAAACATTTTGATTTTCAAATGTTGACTTTGAGTATCATTCAAAGAAACCAAGGAGGAAGAGGAAAATTCTAATCAACCCAGAATTATTTTTCTGACATTGCTAGTGAACAAAAAAACTCAGTCATAACATCTCTATTCATTCACCAAACTACAGCTTAGCAAATAATTTGCAACTAATAATTTGATGAATTTCACCTTTTTTCTGGTTGCAAATTGTTTACCAATAGATCATAACATTCTCATTTATTATTCTAAATTACCCATTAATTTCTTCAGTAAATAATTAAGTTGTAGGTGAATTATAAATGATTGCAACTTGCAATTTGGAAAATGCACAAAATTGATAATTACAACCCATTTAGTTTTGATAGCTCTTCTTGATGGGCAGAAGACGATCCCTCCTAGCTGAGTTCACAATTTCAGAGCAAACATTTTTTGAAGTTACAAAACACAAACTTAAATATTACTTTATAGCCTGTGATAAAGATATTATAAGTGAGATCAATTCATGCAGCGACTTACAAGCAATTCATAACACCTAAACACACTGTTATACGTTCAATACCCATGTTAACCATACTAATACACAGGTGAAACAGACTGGTTTCCAGCAATGAATTTGCCAGTGCTCAGCTGTGGCCTAAAGTCTTGGCAAAAGCTGGCACCTGGTCTGCCAGTGTCACAATGAGACTGTGCTTTTCTAATTTCAGTTAAAAGATTAATTTATGTGCTTGACTAAGCTTTCCCCAGGCTTTCTTATTTGGCTCTTTATTTGATTACAATCATCCAAGAGATTTCATGGAGAAAAGAGCTGATGCAGTAACATTCACTATTCACTTGGCAGGCAAAAGGGCTTCATTCACTATTTTAATTGTGAATTATCATATTGTAAAATGGATTCTTGAAGGGGATTTTTTAAAGTGCTTTCTCTGTAGTAATGAACTGGGGGAGTGCCTGCAAAAACATCTTAGCAGGGGGAACATGCTTCAACACTGTACAAGAAGGTATTCAACTGGTATAATACCACCAATAATCAAACATTATGTCAAAATATGTCTGTGTATCTCCAAAGTCTTGACGGTTTCCAGTTGAAACTGAGGGGAAAAAACCACTGGTTGTCATATTATTCTTTTCCAATATGACCAGAAATGGAGACAGCTCTAGCAAGTCTATGCCCTTTGCCAAAGTTAAGTAAATCCAAGCATATGCGTAGCTTGACTATGTATGCCGTTCATCATAAACTATATAACAGTGAGCTGTAGATTACTGCAGCCTCTTTTGCTACTTCTCATATAATAAGTCCATCAGTTCACTGTGTAGGCATAAATTCATAATATCAAAAAAGTCTCCAACTGTGATTCTTTATTTTTGTTCAAATGTACAAAATGATAGTGGTGTAAATATTTATATAGCTAGAAATCTGGAAGCTCTTACTCAATATTCACTTAAACTTTATGCAGGCCAAAGTCTTGATGACTTTGATGGAAGAGTCATCTGATGAAGGATGTGACCATATTCTTCACAGTGATATTATTGTGATATGATTATGGTATAATTATCAAGCATTTTGTACTAGATGGGTCATGTGAGGTGTCATGGGAAAAGTTATGATTATGATTATCCTATTTGCACAAGAAGAAACTTAATAGCATACTCCTGTACAAAACAATGACTGGTACCAAAAAATCGAGGGCCAAGATTTTCAAGAGCAACTAGTGATTTTGGGAGGTTAGTGTATGGGTACATAACCTGACACACCTTTAAAAGGCTTGATTTTCAGAAAGTGCTGAGCACTCAATTTTTAATAATCAACACCCTCTAAAGTGCCTCCAGTTGGGCACCCAGAATCATGAATGAAAAATCTTTGCCAAAGTCTAATTTGCTCAATGTATTCTACTGCCTTAGAATAATGTAGGAAAACAACTCAGTATTTCACCCTGATGATGGCAGGGTTCCCTACCCACTCTGAAAACTCTGGGCTACAGATGTGGGGACCCGCATGAAAACCCCCCTAAGCTTATTTCTGCCAGCTTACGTTAAAACTTCCCCAAGGCACAAATTCCTTGGACGGATAGTATTGCTACCACCACCAAGTGATTTAGACAAAGATTCAGGGAAAGGACCACATGGAGTTCCTGTTCCCCCAAAAGTTTCCCCCCAAGCCCTAAACCCCTTTCTGGGAAGGCTTGAGAATAATATCCTCACCAATTGGTACTGGTGAACACAGACCAAACCACTGGATCTTTAGGACAATTAAAATCAATCAGGTTCTTAAAAGAAAAATTTTATTTTAAAGGAATGGTAATAGAATCACCACTGTAAAATCAGGATGAAAGATAACTTTACAGGGTAACAAAAGATTCAAAAACACAGAGGAATCTGCTCTAGCCTTAGTTTCAAAGTTACAAAAAACAGGAATAAACCTCTCTCTAGCGAAGGGAAAATTCACAAGCTAAAACAAAAGATAACCTAACTCACCTTGCCTGGCTTTTACTTACTATTTTTGTAATATAAGAGACTTGTTCAGAATTGCATGGAGAAGATGGGGTTTTTTTGGTCTGATCTCTCTCAGTCCCAAGAGCGAACACCCACACAAAGAAAGAGCACAAACAAAGCCTTCCCCTGCCCCAGACTTGTAAGTATCTTCTTTCCCCTATGGTTTTTTTGGTCAGGTGCCAACCAGGTTATTTGAGCTTCTTAACCCCTTATAAGGGGGAATTCTTGGCTACCCTTAGCTGTATGGTTATGATAGATTATAATATATATAAGTATTTCCCTTATTTGAAACAAAAAAAATAATAGGTATTACTTGATTGCATGCTTCCTGGCAGGGATTGATTCAGCCTTGAGTCGCATACCCATAAATCATGTTGATTTCAGTAGGAGTTGAGGATACTCAACCAGGACCAAGACTGGGCCCTTAAAGTAACTGCCCTTAAAGTGACTACCACTGGAGCAAGCTGATACTTTGGTTGTATTACTTATTCATGCAATGGTAAATTCAGTTTTACTTCTGGGGACTTCTAAAATAGTAAACCAAGCCGCAATAAACTGTATTCATAACATTTATTTTCAATTTAAAAATAGCAAATGGCTATAAATTGGTAATTATAAAGCTGATGATTAACATTTACAACTTTGAGTAGCTGTTTGCATAGGTATTTTTTATCTTCAACATTATCATCTTCCCTAATGAGAGTTTTGTTTTCTGTTTATACCAGCATATACTGTACATTGATATAACCATTCAGGAATGATATAAAAACTACATCATACTGACTGAGTGCAAATGAAGATTAATGGTGCAATTAATTTACAAATTTCTCCTATAAATATCTGTTCATGTAGATCACTTCCCGCTTTGTCATACTTATATGTTTCTTGTGACAATTCTTAATTGATATAAACTTCCTAGCTGGAAATGAATCTGAAAAAAGCATTATTTAGGAGAAGTATCCCTCTTAGTAACTTTGAAATCTGGCTTGCTGCTCTGCTTACAGTTTTTGTGTGTGTTTGTGGTGGATTAATTGTACTTTCATGGCTACTAATCAAGGAGTCACAACAAGGTAAGTAGTCAAGATTTAACCTTTAAAGGAGCTTTCTGGTAAGCATCCAGACTTGAAAGGCAACTGCTGTTGTCATTGTAACTATTTTTCACATTTCATGTCTGCTGTTACCGATGTTGCTTTAAAAAGATTCATTACCATTTTTTCCCACTGATAATTGGTGCAAACAAGATAAGCAAAAATTTAAGCACTTCAGGCCTGATTCAAAATTAACTGAAGTTGATGGGAAGACTCTTATTGACTTTAGTGGGCTTTTGGTCAAGCCTCTGGACTTTCATCTAAATAATAAAGATTATGATATTTGAACAGATGTGTCAGGAAAAATTAAAAGCTACACTGATTGGGGTATTTTTGGTTTGGTTTTTCATTAAAGTAGGCTGTATCATTTTTGTTAATGTCCTTTATTGGAATACCATTTTATTTGACAAGCTTCTGGCTTGATCCTCTGATGGACTGACTTCCATGGAGTGTTGCAGAGTCTCAGCATGTCATGGGATCACATTTTTTCAGAGACAAAGTTTATGTAAAATTTTGAGTTACAATACCATCCTGCACAGTGCCTTCATCTCCCAGCCTTGTGGATAGTGAGATGTGAAGGCACTCAGCTGGTAGGAGGAGGTTCTCAGCACATTGCGCTGTCAAGCCCTTCATAGCCAAAGTAGGTTACAGTCACCGTCAGTGCTAGTTAAAAAAAAATTAAAATGTTTTCCATAGGAAAATGCAGCTCCACTAAAATCAAAACATGTCACCAGAATGGGAAAGTGTAGAAATGAATCAGTTTAACTTTCTTAGTTCTTTTTAAAATACTTTTTGCAAAATCATTATGTAGGGGCATATGGCAGTGAACCTCATTATTTTTTTTATTTTTTTTTTTGGTACTACCAGATTGGGTCTTGGCAAGTGAGATAGGTGGGGAAACATCTGGTCTGAAAAGCCTGCTGGGACTTAGGTGTGAGATAGGCACATGTGTGCCTAGACTGAGGCAGCTGTGTGCATGCTCACTATGAGATTTTTAGACACCATGTGGACTTTAATGGCAGAAATTTTGCTGCTCTAGAGATTTTAGATGCCTACAGAGTTGGGCCTCAGCTGGACAAGGGGGTTGAGGACTCCACCAATGCCTAGATGTTGGACTTAGGTACATAAAGTGGCAATGAGGTGTGTGTCCTTTTCTGGATTTAACCCTTACTACCTACTTTCACTTTTTTTCCCCATGGATTACAAATCATCTAATCTGTCTTTCATCATACCACAGGCCATAGGATTTTCCTTGAATTAATTCCTATTTGAACTTGGTTTTTGTAAACTCACCCACACAATCATGTATGTTCTGGTAGAAAAGGTCAGTCACACATACCGTGTAATAATTAGTTCAGAGAAAGCAGTATTTTCAAAATTGCCTCCCAAAGGAGTGTCCATGTATTTAGAAGTTCACAGAACTTTTAACTGTAGAAAGTCAACAGTGTGAGACTTGGTGCCTGCAGTCCAAGAACTGACAAACTTTTAATAGCTCATTGCCCACCATGCTTTCCTTGTATCTATTAGTTGCTCTAGCTGGAGGAAGCTGACCGGTCATTGCCTCTTTCAGCAGGTAATAAAGTGGCTCCAGGAAGCTCTGACATGAAGATATAAATTAAAGTAATGGGATTAGGATAAAATAGCATGGATTTAAAGATGTTAACATTGTGAAATAGTGTCCTTTAAGCAGCTGAAAAGAATCTGACTTTTCTTTTGAAACCAGTACAATGCAAAGAAAATGAATAGAATGTGAAAGGAAAGATTAGCAATATTTTATTAAGATTTTTACTGGAAAAGTCAAATACAACCTCTTGCTTACATTTCTACATAATTCAACACTTCTACTGTTTTGTTTTTCTTTAAATAATCCAACTGAAGTGAATGGAAACAGTCATGTAGCCACAGGAACATTTAAATTACTATCGGGAGCATCAGTCAGCCCAGGTTTACAAGACAACTCATCAGCTGACTTCAAGGCTCTTGCCTTCGATGTTCAACAATTGGTAAGAGTCTATGGTTAATTCAAGAGGATATAACAGACAACATGCCATTAACTGTATTGATTTCTTAAAGGCATCTAATATCGGTTATAACTGATTGGAAAATTTCTCATAAAACATTTTCGGAAAATGCAGATTCATCAAATATGAGATGGTTCCATCGGAAACCTGCCTGGGGATTCAGCTGGCCCAGGACACTGGGATCATTTGGTCCCTGTCCTCAATGCCATGCCCTGGCTATCTAGGAGCCCTGGGAGCTGGTGACTGAAATTGACATGATGCTTGTGCCTTTAACCACTGTTAATTGAATAGCAGCAGTGAAAATTACAAAAATGTCAATTTCAGTCACCTGAAGGAGCATATTTCATTTAGGAAGAAAAACATGTATAGTGTTAAAATCATAATTGCAATATGTAATTGTGTATATTTCTGTTATAGTTCTTCAGAATTTTTCATATTTTTTGTATAGATAAATGAAATCTATCAAGCAAGTCAGCTGAAGAATGAATATAAGAACGCTAAAGTTCTGCAGTTCAAGTGCGTATATATGGTAGTTTATAATTTTTAAATCTAAAAATCCTCATTAGATTATGAATGTCAACTGCATAAAAAAGATTTTGTCTCTCAGAGGGATCCGTTGGAACATTTCATCTTTCCCCTTCCCTTGATGAACACTATTGTGGAAAGCATAGGGTAGTTATAATCCTCTGGATACGGCTTTTTCTCAGAACAAGATGCAATGCCAAGCCTTAGCCAAAGGGTGTCAAGCAATATACAGAGCTTCTCTTCCAAAACCAGAAAAATGTCAAAATTTGAGTGAAAAATAATTTTAAAAATCTGTAAACTTTTTCTGTAAAATGTGTCTCTTTTTGAGCTCTACTGAGCGTGCTTCATCCAGAGTGCTCCCAGACCCTGTGGCTGAGAGAACAAGAGACAAGTTCAAGACTGAGTGACGGATCCTCAGCTGGTTTAAACTGATCTAGCACCAATGGAGCTACATCAATGTATGACAGTTTAGGATCAGCTCTTCTTGGTGGCAAAGATTAGGCTACTATTATAACCCAGACAGACCCACACCTCATGCATTTTGTACAGTATAGAACATGTAGGGTATACTCTGTTTTATTAAAGGCTGGTTAGCTTTATTTTCCAATATCCCTCATGCCAGTTATGCCACAAGCCTAACTAAACTTGAGTTCAGTCCAGTCTGCTCATGTTTCAGTGCAGCCCTGATTCAGCAGAGCATATGCTCAGGACTATCCCCATTCACTAAACAACTTCAGGACATGCTCAAGTGCCAATCATGTCAATGTAGCTTCAAAGGTATACAGCAGAGCACTTGACCTCATGCTTGGGGATGGATTGCTAAATCAAGGCTTGAGAGTTCAAAAAAGGCTCAGAATCAGGTCATCAAATAATGTTAACTTGTATAAGGGTAGGAGACATGGGTGCTATTGAAGCAGAAAGTAATGCTCTTGAACAATATCTATGGGTGTACCATACGTTCAAGGATTGTATCAGACAGACAGAGGAGCATGTAATTGTTATGCCCCTAACAGTACTTTCTCCCACACAATCTTCCAAAATAATAAAATAAAGCATCTGATTCTCCATTACTCCATTGCAGAATGGGTGTACAACACAGCTGTTCTGATCTAGTAGCATTGTAAACCCACTCTGTATTGGCATAAATGACTACAGAGAATCAGGCTTTCAGTAGAGAAAAGAGAAGAGACATGGAAACCCAACATTGCATTTTCATTCTTTTTAATACAACTGAAAGAGACTGAAATGAGGGAAACAGAGTCGGGGGGGCTGCGGGGATCCCAGTGAAGCACTATTAATATGTATTTAAAAGAGTAGGGTGTTCAGATATTTTTCAAAAGCTATTTTCTCCATTTAGAAGCATACAGGAGATGTTCATGAGCATGAAATAGTCTCCCACAACCATTTTCCTAATCATAGATGATTACATATCTAATATTATTCCTATTTTTGTGAGATGCAAAATAACATGTAGTGGTGTTTCGTTTTCACCCCTCACCTCCCCTCACCAATAGATTTTAATTAATATTTATGCACCCGACAAGCATTCAGATTTTAGAAAAAATACCTCGTCTTAGGGTTGCCGTACAATGCAGCTGGGGAGCAATTTCCAGGTTAGATAGACATACCCATGCTAGCTCTGGTCGATCTAGTGCATAAAAATAGTGATGTTGCTGTGGAGACATGGTTGCTGCAACACAGGCAGTGGCTTGCGCTAGACACTCAAGCCCCAAGGGGGACAGGTGAGATAATAGTTGAGGTCACTAACCATGGCTAGGCTATTATTTTACACACACTGGCTCAATCAAAGCTAGCACAGGTACATTTACCCAAGACAGAAATTATACCCCAAGCAGCCATGTAGATTTTCCTGAGACTTGAGGCTTCCTCTTCCCCTACCCCCAGTACATTCCTCTTCATTTATGCCTTATAGACATTTTATGGCAAAATAGATTGTTTTCCTTTTCTTTTCCTTTTGTTCAGCTAAAGTGGGAGCCAACCCCCTGCAAAGTCACAGGAAGACTCCATTGGCTTCAAAGGACTTTGTATCAGGCAGCCCCTAAGTTTTTTGGAATAATCTCTATTCCTGTCCACTGTGAAAATACTTAAATTATTACTTTGACTCAGCAATCATTTTCTACTTGACTCTTTTCATAAAAAATTGTTTACCCTTTTTGGCAATCTGGTTATTGTTTCACCCTTGGAACTCAGCTGAGTCACAAAGAGAGCAATAAAAGCTTTTGTTTACTCAGCATGGCCTAAAGGTTATCAGAATCATTTAAGAAATTATTCTTTTAATATATTGCAAACTGTGCTCAGAGCAGTGATAAGAAGTAATCTCCTCATATCAAACAGCGCTGTTGAATCAGTGGCAGTCTGCTAGCACAAATACTTTGCAATAAGGGCAGTCGCTGCTGCTTTTCAGCAGGGAGAGAAAATGTCCTTTCCTCCAGTATTCAAAATTATATATAAACTCAAACAAGATGTTTTTATAAGTATAGACCTGGATAAGAGGTGTTACCAATAGAGCTGGGTGAATACATACGTTTTCAGTTTGATAGCAGTTCTGAAAAAATCAGGAGGAAATAGTTTAGGGCTGACTCAAAACTGCATTTTGGGGCAATTTCTGGGGAATCAAAAAGTCAGAATAAATTGTTGCAGGTTAAACTACATGTTGTTTTTATTTTTCCAGTTGCAGACAACTTTAAATTTTTCTTAATAAAAGCAAAAAACATATAAGGGACTGAAGGCCATCCACAAAAGTAGGATGGGGTAGTGTCCTCCTTTATATCAAGGGCATTTACCTGGAATGTGGGAAACCTTGGTTCATATCTCCTGTCTGGAGTAGGAACTTGAACTCAGGTCATCTATGTACTAGGTGAATTCCCTAACCACCTGGCTATTTGGTATCCTTTCAGTTTTGTCCATTGAAGCTGTTCCACTTTGTGTTCAATAGTGAACTATTCATTGGGCCAAAGAGAGAGTGAGCAACTCTATAGGTTGGTGATTAGAGCACTAATCTGGGAAGGGAGACACCCAGGTATTAGTTAATATTAATTATTTATAGAAAGTGAGACAGCTTAAATGGGAAAAACCCAGTATCTTGGTGGTAAGGACAGCTATCTGGGATATGAGAGACCTTGGTTCAAGTTTTGTCTCCAGAGTGGTGATTCAAACCTGGGTTTCCCACAGTCCAGCTGAGTGTGATTGCTAGTGGGCTTAAGAGGATACCACCACCGCCTTCTGGGAATGGCACTTAAGTCCTCTTGTGAATCTAGCCCCCAAAATCAAACTATTTCAGTTTGGACATGTCAAAACAAACCATTTGGGGATTTTGGAATTTATTTTCAAGCGAGGCAATTTTACGAAGTCGATAAAAAATCACCACCTGTTTTGGTTGTCACAAATCTGTGTATTAGTGAAATAACGTTTCTGCAGAAAATTTTGCCCTGCTCTCATTACCAGTACATCACTTTAAATGAAAGCCTGTCCCCAAGGAAATTAATGGAAGTTTTGCCATTGACTTCAGTGAAACCATGATTTCACCTTGTATTGTTTCATGTGAGCAGTCCCAGTGATTATGGAATCCACCTGTGACACAAACATACTTAACTTTCATAGAATCATAGAATATCAGGGTTGGAAGGGACCTCAGGAGGTCATCTAGTCCAACCCCCTGCTCAAAGTAGGACCAATCCCCAACTAAATCACCCCAGCCAGGGCTTTGTCTAGCCTGACCTTAAAAACCTCTGAGGAAGGAGATTCTACCACCTCCCTAGGTAACCCATTCCAGTGCTTCACCACCCTCCTAGTGAAAAAGTTTTTCCTAATATCCAACCTAAACCTTCCCCACTGCAACTTGAGACCATTACTCCTTTTTCTGTCATCTGCTACCACTGAGAACAGTCTAGATCCATCCTCTTTGGAACCCCCTTTCAAGTAGTTGAGCTATCAAATCCCCTCTCAGTCTCCTCTTCTGTAGACTAAACAATCCCAGTTCCTTCAGCCTCTCCTTGTAAGTCATGTGCTCCAACCTCCTAATCATATTTGTTGCCCTCCGCTGGACTCTTTCCAACTTTCCACATCTTTCTTGTAGTGTGGGCCCCAAAACTTGACCCAATACTCCAGATGAGGCCTCACCAATGTTGAATATAGAGGAACGATCACGTCCCTTGATCTGCTGGCAATGCCCCTACTTATACAGCCCAAAATGCCATTAGCCTTCTTGACAACAAGGGCACACTGTTGACTTATGTCCAGCTTCTCATCCACTGTAACCCCACCTCCTTTTCTGCAGAACTGCTGCCTAACCATTCAGTCCCTAGTCTGTAGCAGTGCATGGGATTCTTTTGTCTTAAATCAGGACTCTGCACTTGTTCTTATTGAACCACATCAAATTTCTTTTGGCCCAATCCTCTAATTTGTCTAGGTCCCTCTGTATCCTATCCTTACCCTCCAGCTTTTGGTGTCACAAATATGAGCACTTTTCATGATATTATATCATGTGGATATTTCAAAGCTATCAGTCATTGTTATAAAGCCTAAAATATGAGACTTAATCAAGACTCAGTATGGGTTTAGCTAAACACAGATCCTAATTCTCCTTCCATTTGCAGCAGTATAACACCATTGACTCTTTTGACAGAAATGGAGTTACTATGGAAGGACAATCAGGCTTCAAGTTTCTAAGGCGTTCAGTACTTTTTAAAAATTAGCTCCCTTCACCATATCTCTAGTTGCCCATCCATTATCCCCTGACAATTTGAGTTTAGTGGATGGAGCCTATCATTAGAACGAGGTCCTCATTAGAGTCATATATTTTATAGCCAGAAAGGACCACTAGTCTGATCTCCTATATAAACACAGGCAACAGAACTTCACCAAAATAATTCTTGTTTGAATTACAGTATATCTTTTAGAAAAAATAACATTTAATCTTGATTTAAATAATGATATGTCAAACATTTTATTCACTTGGTATTTTCTGTTATTAAGATTTTTTTTTCTTCTGTGATGTTTTCTGTTTGGCAGAAATGGCAGCATTATCGTAATATTCAATCTATACTTTGCACAGTGGGTATCTAACGAGAAAGCAAAGAATGAATTGGTTTTAGGTATTGAAGCAAATAAAACTAGCCTTTTGCAGACTATTAACATTGACGTGAACAGCATAGACATCACAGGTAACTATGACATTTATTTGCTTTCTTTGAAACCTTGACATGTAAGTCAAAAGCAGATGTTGGCACTCAACCCTGCAATGGCATGTGGGCAGGTATACAAGTCCACCCATGAAAATTCCTTTATAGGAGATGCCTTTACTAGCTGGCACAACAGAGGCTACAAAATCAGAAGCTGTATGGAAGAAGGCCCAAAGCCTCAGTGGGAGTTAGGTACCTAAATACTTTTGAAAATCTTGACCAATATCCTGTGAGTGGTTCACAAATCACCTCCTTTAGCCAACCTGGAAGCAGCATTCACAAACCACATTGGGAACCCTGTACAGCCATCTTCACAGAAGGTTGTGTCAGTGTAATATATACACTTTAAAAAGAAAACAAGAGGATAAAATAATGGTGGACTCCCAGTGAAATTCTATAATATTAATCCTTTATTTATGGTGTCCATCATTTGTGATGCCCACCAATGTCCTTCAAGGTAGTATAATTAAGGCCCAACAATGTTATTTCATAAGTAAATACAATTATTTTATCCAACATTTGGACCAAGGGTAGTGAGAGGTTCTAAGCTTCATAGAAAGTGAGATGTTCTGCTTTACCTGTGAGGGCAGAAAAGGGAAAGAAGTGGGATCTCATGTAAATGGAAGCAAGCATTAAGAAGAGAATTTAAAAAGTTTTGATGATTCAGTTGCATTTGACAAGAAAGGAACGACTCTGAGTTGTCAATAAGTGGATGAGGCAATTCTAAATTATAAATATGATTAAAAAGTGGTGGTGAGACCCTTGATACCCAGAGGGAAGGGATGTATGAGCAATGGATAAGCAATGATCCAAAACCCAGTGAAATAAGTGGGAATCTTCCCATTGACTTCAATGAGTTTCGGTACAGGCTCTCAGTGAGAAAGAGGATAAAAAATTAATTTGAATCCCTTGAAGTGGAAGTTGATTAACTGGCATTTTTAACCTCTGTTGGAGACACTATTAAGTGCAAAAGGGAGAGAGACATCTTGTTTGTAACGTCTCTTATACTCTATAGTCTAAAGGCACATTTCATACTGGGTACTTTAGGTATCCAATGACTAAATTCAGAGCCATGACTTCATTATTTATTTTGACTATTTGCACCATCTATAAGTTGTTTTTTTCTATATAATAGCACATCATTGTGGGAAATGATTGACCTCTATATGCCAGAAATCCTGTAGAAGAAAATTATGAAATGAAAGGGTGATATGTCTACTTGTGAGCTTCGGAGTAGCCAAACTTTTCTTGATGTGAGAGATTGACAGGTCTGACTTAAAATGGGACAACAACTGTGTATTCCTCCAGGACTACTGCAACAATATGATTTTGGGAATTGAGCATCGAATTAATAATTAGAATGATAATTGTATATAGCACTTTAACTTCCTAAATCTCAACATGCTATTGAAAGAAAAATCGCATCTCCATTTTAGAGATGAGGAAATTGAGGCACAGAAGTGAAGTGACTTGCCTATGGTCCCACAGCTTCCATAGTGATAGAGAGTAACTTTTTTTTTTTAAATTGCTTCCATACCACATTTTAATTTCAGCTCATTTAACTGATCCAAATATTGTCTTATGAGATGCAGGTGCCTCAAGGAGGACTGTGATATAAATGGTGCTATGAATCAAGATGGCTGCTTGAAAAGATATGTCCCTTTTGACAGTCACAAATGAGTCCCCAGATATAAAGACACAAATTCTCCATAAGATCCTTCTTGAAGAGAAGAAGGAATAGAATTTGAAGAGCCGACATGCATGAGAGAGAGAGAGATGGGAAAAATGCCTTAATGTGGAGTTGTAATCTTTGGTGAGCTTGTAGAGTGGTAGGCAAAGCTGCAAGTGGGGTAGGATACTCACCAGGAGAGAACTGGAAAATTTCTAATGGCTCAGAGGAACGTTCAAGTCAAAAGCGGTCTCAAAAATATCTGAGGTATTCCTACACTAATGTGAAACTGCAAAATACTTTATACAGAAAGTTTACACTTAACTTGATTTTGTTCCAACAGCTCCTGAAAATCTGACTACAAGCCCACCTCCAACTTCATCAGGTCAGTACTTCTTGTAAATGAAAACTAGCTTGTGTGCCCAGGTAAGGTATGATAATAAATGTAGGGCCAGATAGTCATCTTGTATAAATTGGCATAGCTGCATTGACTTAATTGGAGATACACTGCAGTACAGGAACTGGGGAGCTGGCCCATAAAGTGATATGTTACCTGAAGTAATACCATAGATAATCTAAAATGCTTGGATTTGAACTCACCTACAATGAGGAGAGAAGCTTTTGTATTTTGTATGGAAGTCCTTGAAATTTAGTGATTTAAACCAGTCTGGAGAAAAGTAAAAACAAGCGTAAATCTTTGCATACCCATTGACTCCAAACAAATACTTTGTAAAGGTTTGGATTGGTTTAGATAAGGCCAGAGCTGTCCATCCTTATGTTGTGAGACATGGTTAATGCAACAACTTTGCCAAGCTTTGGTTCCATTCTCAATGGAATTCTTATGGGGAAAGGTACACTTAGATTTCCTTTGATGGGGATGCTGCCACAGCTGCTGGGCCTTACAGATTCAGACTGAAAGATAAGCAATTAAAGCCAGTTGGAAGAGGGTCAGAGGGAAAGACTGAAATATGTAGTGATCCCCTTGTGTAATTCAGACCTAACTGGACCCTGCAAGCAATTGTAATGAGAGAAAGTTGTGCCCTAAATGATCAACCACTACGTACACACAAGCATCCTTCTTGTCAGCTACACCACACATTTTGTGCCTGATTTGCAACTCAGGTCTGTTCTTTCTCCAAATACAAAGCCTCTCTCTCTTGAGCTGAGAGATACTCTTCACTGGCTGTGATAACACATCTTTTTTGAGATAAAGATGACGTAATCACACTTAAGGAGTTCTTGGCAATAGTACATAGTAGTAGTACATATGCACAATAACCAATACCTTAATCAGTAGCCAAGGGCCTATGATAGAGGAATAAAATGCTTCAGGAGGAGTTGGGAGTTTTGCGGGCATCATGAGTCAGAAGAAAAAAGTAGACTATTGTTAAGAATGTTAGGAGGAAGGTGTTGATGGAATAACCAAGAGATAAGCACCCAAACTTTTCAGATTTTTTTTGAGAACCATCAATAAAGTAAATCTACACACGAGAGTGCTTACAGATATAGATTAGAACTAAACTAAAGGTATCTCAACTGTCTTTTGTTCTAGCAGATCCTGTGAATCTCACTACAAGTCCTATTCTATCAGCTTCAGGTCAGAACCTATAATGAGATTGGCTTAATAAATCATGAAATTTAAAAATAATATATGTTATATTTTATGTTTTGTGGGTTTTGTGGGGGGTGGGGGTTTTGGGGGGGCTTTTTTTGTTGTTTGGGGGGTTTTTTGGTTTGTTTTGGGTTTTTTTTTGTTTTTTGTTTTGTTATGTTATGGATTTTGACTTTTTAAAATTAACATTTTCAAGCTTTTCTACAAAGCCAGGAGCAACATAAACTTGCCTATTTAGAAAATCAAAACTAAGGTTCTCACCTGACTCCAGAAGCTGGAGTTTTGAGACTCATGAGAGTTGGTAACTCTGCTTGACTCTGGACGATGTCAGAGTAGCAAATGTGGGCTTCTTTAAAGCAACAATTAACACTTTTACAGTAGTAGGAAGATCTTTATTAGGCCTTTAAGGGATAGGAAATGTGCCTCTGAAATGTTTTAATTTTGTGCTGTATTTATTTACATAGATTCAGAATCACTCACTACAAGCAAATCTTCAACAACTTCAGGTTCGTAACTTAAATATAGTGAAAAGATTGATGTTTTACATAGAAGACTTTGGTATCCATTCAGTTATACAAATTATGGGCCTGATCCTATAAATACTTCATACATAGAATTTCCATTGACTGAAAAGGGAGAGCCATGCACAGAGCAGACGTATCAAGATTGGGCCCTAACACAAAGGATATTGTATAGTGTACGGTGTTGGATTAATAGAGCTATTTTTTGCAACTCATGGACTATAGGGGATATTTTGAAAAACACAAATTACAGTCTGGTGCTTAATTCTCAGTGACTTTCAGTGGAAGTTTAGTACCTATCTGCCATTTGTACCTTTGAAAATATTTCCCAGAATCATTAATTAGTGCAAAGTATGAGAAACACAAATGCATTTCAGATATGTCTAAGCATTTGTAAGTTTTACATGTACAGTAGCAATTTATACTCCTCGATGGGTTGTGATTTAGAGGTAAATAAAATATCAGTTTTCTTATGCCCAGAAGATTTATGCTCATTCCCTTTGTTGATATTTCAGTGAAGAGTTGTTCACTGAAGGGTGTTGTGCTTCTGATTGAATTAAGGTTCTTCTGCTTATCCTAGGTGGTTGTCCTGAGGAAAGTTGGAACTCCCATTACACTTTTGCAGAGCCCTGACTAACATTCCCATTCTGCATAAAACAGGCTATAATAGAAAGACTGTCAAGTGTATGGCCTATTGTTTGAGTGCAAATGGCAGATTTTCTTTCTTACACCTTCACTTCATATTAAAACTATTTTATTTACAGTGTTGTTGCAGAGAATCTAAATAAATTATTTGCTATTGGGCTTCACTGCAGAGGATGAAAGGGTGATTCAGCGCAGGAGCCATTCTTTTTTAGATAACAAATCTGAGGAACCGTCTCAGACTGAGGTATCGGTGGAAGAGGTTTTGAAACAAATTGATTATTTAAACAGTTAAAAGTCACCAGGGTCAGATGATATTCACCCAAGAGTTCTGAAGGAATGCCAATTTGGAAATGCAGAATTACTAACTCTGGTATATAACCTATTGCTTAAATCAGTCTGTGTACCAGATGACTGGAGGAAGGCTAATATAACCATTTTTTTTAAAAAAATGATTATATTAGCCTTGCAATTGCAATCCTGGCAATTACAGGCTGGTAAGCCTAACTTCAGTACTAGGCAAACTGGCTGAAACTATAGTATAGAACAGAATTACCAGACACATGGATGACAATAATATGTCGTGGAAGAGTCAATGTGACTTTGTAAAGGGAAATTATGTTTCACCAATCTATTAGAATTATTTGAGGGTGTCAACAAGCATTCAGACAAGGGTGATCTAGTGTTATAGTGTACTTGAACTTTCAGAAAGCTTTTGACAAGGTCCCTCAAGCAACGTAAGCAGTCAAGGCATAACAGGGGAGGTTCTCTTATGGATCAGTAAATAATTAAGAGATAGGAAACTAGGAGTAGGAATAAATGGTCAGTTTTCACAGCAGGGAGAAGTAAATAGC
Organism: Dermatemys mawii; assembly: GCA_007922305.1. Lineage (NCBI taxonomy): Eukaryota > Metazoa > Chordata > Testudines > Dermatemydidae > Dermatemys > Dermatemys mawii. The sequence continues at coordinate 3,705,277 of ML677351.1, forward strand.
AAGGGCCTCTAAGGATCCATATTGGGATCCATGCTGTTCAACATGGTCATATGTGGTCTGGAAAAAGGGATAAATTGTGAGGTGACAAAGTTAGCAGACAATACAAAATTTCTCAAGATAGTGAAGTCCAAAGTGAAAAGTTACAAAGTGATCTCAGAAAACTGGATTACTCAGCAACAAAAGAGCAGATGAAATTCAGTGTTGATGAGTGCAAAGTATTGCACATTGGGAAAAAATTAACTGTACATACTGTGACGGAGTCAGACCAGAAGGATATAGGAGAGTGCTGGAAGGCAGGTATATTAGTCTCAGGATGTGCAGGTCCCTGTTCCCTGGATAGCCAAACAAAGGCTACTCCAGGCCAATCAAGACACCTGGGGCCAATTAAGAACCTTCTAGAAAGGAGTAGAAACAGCTAGCCTAATTGGGACACCTGAAGCCAACCAGAGACTGGCTGAAACCAGATAAAAACCTCCCAGTAAGTCAGGTGGGTGTGGGTGTCAGGAGCTGTGGAAGGAAGTTATGCTGTTGGTGAGACTGAGTGTTGGACAACATATCATACTGAAGGAAGGAGGCCCTGAGGTAAGGGTGAAATGGAGTTTGAAGAAGCAGGGACTGCTGTGGGGAAGTAGCCCAGGGAATTGTATTGTGTTTTGTGCCTAAAAGGTCAGCCATCTTAGCTGATACTATTAGGGTCCCTGGGCTGGAGTCCGGAGTAGAGGGCGGGCCTGGGGTCCCCCCTTTTCCATCTTCCATACTGGCCTGTGATGAAGGTAACTCACTAGGTGGTGACTCTTGCCAATTGTACTGAGAAAGGGAGGTCACTCTGGGGCCTAGATGAGTTTCTGAGGCCCCTAAATCTGCCAGGAAGCGCAGGACCCACAAATACAGACTTGGAGCTTTGTCACAATACAAAATGGAAGGTCGTAATTAGCTGTTACCTCTCAAGAAATACATCTTGGAGTCATCGTAAATAGTTCTGTGAAAACATCTGCTCAGTGTGTAGCAGCATTCAAAAAAGCTAATGGATTGTTAAGAATTATTAGGAAAGGAATAGATTATAAAAAAGAAAATACCATAATGCCACTATATAAGTCCATAGTATGTCCACACCTTGAATACTATGTGAAGTTTTTGTTTCCCCAGCTTATATATATATATATATAATTAGAATTGGAAAAGTTGCAGAGAAGGGCAACACAAATTATTAGAGGTATGGAATAGCTTCCAAATCAGGAGAGATTTAAAAGGCTGGGACTTAATTTTAGAAAAGAGACAACTAAGAGGAGATATGATAAAGGTCTACAAAATCATGAATGGTGTGCAGAATGTGAATAATGAAGTATTATTTACCCCTTCACATTATAAAGTTATCGGCGGTCACCCAATGAATTTAATAAGATTCAGGTTTAAAACAAAAAAAAAGGAAGTACTTCACACAATGCAAAGTTAACCTGAGGAACTCATTTCCAGATGTTCTGAAGACCAATAGTATAATTGGGTTAAAAAAAGAATTACATGGGTTCACTGACAGGTCCATCACTGGCTATTAGCCCAAAATATTCAGGGATGCAACCCTTGCTGTGGGTGTCCCTAAACCAGTGATTCCCAGATTGTGGGCCTGGATGACAGGATAGATCACCCAATAATTGTTCTGTTCTGTTGGTTCCCTCTGAAGCATCTGGCACCAGCCACTGTCAAAAGACAGAATACTGGGCTAGAGGGTCCATATGTCTGATCCAGTGTGGTTAATCTTATGTTCTCATAAGTATTTTGCTGCTTTTTTCTTAAGTCAGATTTTTTCCATCTTCACTCATATACATTTACTAACAAAAGCAAAAACAAATGCACGTAGAACTGAGTGAGTTCCCTTCTGCCTACCTCCATCCCATGAGGTATGTACTTCCATGATGTTTATCCAGAATGTCTATATGGTTCAATTGTATCTCACTGGCAGAATTCTTATTCACTTAAATGGGGACATCGCTGCACTCTTTGGCCTGATCCAACAATTAGATCCATGTAGAGGGATGTTTACACCCTTGGGCAATCTTGTTAGTGTGACTCCATACAGACTTAAGTGTCCACCCCCAGGGAGCAGATTGCACAATCTGGGCAGAAAATTGTACAAAAATAGATTTTTTTCCAGAGATTTATAATATTACTAAACTTATAATAAAAAGGCTTTTTTTTTATTAGTGCTGGTCAAAAGTGGGAAATTGTTTCAATGACAAATTTTAAATTATTGATGAAATGATTCAAAGAGGAAAAAAATGAATTTCCAGTTGAGTCAAATAATTTTTTTTATTTTGCAAAAAAAAGTGATTAAAAGATTTCCACCAGCCCTAGTTTAGAGCTTAGTTCTAACAAGAAGTGAATGTTCGGTTTTCATATTTCTGAACTTATTCATTTATTCTGTACTAATATTCACCTTTCTGATGTGTTTGTTCAGCCACTATTTAATGACTCAGAGCATGTAAAAACACTATAAGCAAGTAGACATACAACTCACATAATTGTTGTGTAATCGGGTTTGTGCTGGAGTCCCAAAGGCACATCAGTTCTCCTTTGTAAAAATAATTTTCTTTTTTTCCCCCTTTTTCTTTTCTTTCAGTGAAGTGTTTGCCTCCTGAGGAACCTTGTGCTGATGCCATAAACTGCATAAGTAAAGACTTATTTTGTGATGGAGTACCAAACTGCCCAGATGGTTCAGATGAATCTGAAAAAATATGTGGTAAGAATGTAATCTTTAAATTTACTTGAACTTGTCAATATATTAAGCAATTAAAGTATCTTCCAAACCAGTCACACTAGAAGTGAAAAATAGAATTCAAGAAGATATTTTACTGTTCAAGAAATGTATGAAACTATAGATTAGCTTGATATTTTTATGAATATTTGTATGGTTTAATACTGAAGCAGCATAAGCCAGCTATATTCTTCTAAGGGAAAAGTTGTTGTCAAATAATTTACCAAAGATATCCAACATTGTGCTATCAAATGATGTTCCTATGCAGCTGCAAAACCACATACCACATTTCCAGGAGGCATTAACCTTAATTTCTTTCTGGAACCAGTGCAAAAATGTCCCTTGTGCTAGTTGATATTTGTGTCCTACTTCAATCTGATGTTCTTCCATTGCTTGCTGTTCTCAATTAGCTTTTAATACTGTTGACCAGTGGAATTCTACTGCACTGAAGCAATTTATAGGTCTCTCTCTATTATCTCAAACCTGGTTTCCCTCTCAGTAGAATGTTTGCAATGGAACTGATCAAATAGTACCAAAAATGACTCATGAACATCTCGAGAATAGGCCTGATCTCAAACGGTTCTGAGCCCTTCAAATTGTTGACGGCCCTTTTTATGGGCTAACTGCACCTTTGCATCCTTTCTTGTCTCTCTGGTCCCTTGCCTATACCTGCCTTAGGATGGATTCTCACTCTGCTCCCCACACTTAGCTCAAAATCACTATCTTCTCTGGGAACCACCACTTATCAATCTGCAGGTCCGTCAGGGTTTTGGACACCTGAGTTTCCTTACATTGGGAACCTTTGATCAGTGGCTGTGAACTTCTTGGGAAAAAATGTAGTTCTTTAACAACTGGAACAAAGCACTAGAGAAAAAAAAGCCATATAAAACAAGAAAAAGCCACCACACATAATTAAATCTCTTGTAATCTTTCACTTCACTACAAACTAAGCCAAATAGGCTTCAGCCCAGCCATCAATTCCTATTAAATCAGTGGAAATGGAGGGAATTCAGGAGTTTGCATAATTGGACCTTTGACTCAGAACAAAGTTTAGTGCAAAAGCACCTGCCAATGATTTAGCTAAAGTTTCTACAGTGGTCTGAAGCAGTAATGAAAAGTTCCATGTTATCTGTAATACAAAGTATTCTACCTGCTACATTTAAAGGAATAAACTGATCATTTTTAATTGTTAACAGTAATTGCATATGTTTTCCATTGGAATAAATATCACTTTTTCATAGCATCATAAAAATGCAGGGCTGGAAGGGATCTTGAGAGTCATGAAGTCCTGCCCCCTGTATTGAGGCAGGACCAAGTTTGCTTGTGAAGTCAGTTTTGTTCACAAATGTTGCTTATGAATTCTAGAGAACTAATAGAAACACTTGTAAAATAAGGGTGAATTCAGTGGAATCTTTGACTGCTCAGTTCCTTTGAAAAATCAGAACATTATTTCTTACTCATAGCAACTTTTCTTTAGATTGCATTGAATATGTAAAACTAAGTCCAAACTTGCATGGGTCTTTAGGAAAAAGGCAATGTGCAATTATGTCACACAGAAGCTTAATGTAGTATTCACAGAGCAAACTCCAGGAGTTACATTCTGCTGTAGGGAGTTACTGGTGGTATCCTTTTCCTTTTAATTTGTGCCTGATGGATCAAGCATCCAACCTATTCTTTTCAGTTCACATTTTCACTGAAAGCTGCTATTCACAGCCTGGGGAAATATAAAAGTCTGGTTTTCAGACAACATGTTATTCAACCCATCACCCTTATTTTAGATTTTGAATCTTAAATCTTATGCATAAAAGTAAAAAGCTTTTCCAGTCTTCTATATTTAGGCTTCCTAGCAACATTTTCAGAGCCAGTGTACAGAATGGCAATAAGCCATGTGCACATTTGGGAGACCTGCCAAATTTTCCACCTCTTTGATTTTCACTCCTGTCCCATCCCCCAGAGTGACTTAATACAGCTGTATAATAGCTAAAGTTGTCTGGCTTTCCAGAAGTGCTGCAGAGTTTTACAATGAGATTTACAACCAATTTATAATTCTTGTTGCAAGTGATTTTGCACACAAAAAGTGCTATTTCCCTTTAAACAACTTAAACAATTAAGCTTGATACCCCCTCCTCCCTGCCCCAGTTTATTTCTCCCTCTAGTGTTACTGAGTTTAGCATATGTTAGAGATGTAGAGATATATTACAGGAAAGGTGAAATTCTAACAGTTTCTTCCGGCCTTTGACAAAGTGTAGTGAAATCCATAAGCTTTTAAGCAGAGATTCACACAACAGATGATGAAAGATAAAACAGAAAATGAATGTATTGATAAAATTGCCAAGAAATGTTTCTTTCTGGCTCTGCTATGAGCAGCAGCATCAATAGACAATACTGAAGGGCAATTAGAAATAACAGTTAAGGGGTCTCCAGAGAAGTATGGAAAGCCTATACTGCAGTGTAGCACATCAGTCTAAGGAAGCAGAGTCTAGAGGCTCAGCCCTTGGGGGCATTATTTCTCATAACGGGCGTTAACAACCCGTTTATGCTTTAATGCCTTTGAGTTGCGTAGCCCTCTTACAGTCACTCCAAAGTCTGTGATGGGGAGGGTTGGATTGGGGCAGATAGTGAGAGACAGAGCAGATAAAAGAAAGGGAGATGGGAGAGAAGCAAAAGGGAATTGTTGAACAAACGAAGCATATGTCAAACTTTGCCTTAGTCATTATGTGGTGATAAATCTATGAGGCTGGCACCTATTTTGCTACACATCTATAAGAAAATACCACACTTTTGTGCACTTGATCAATTTAGCACATTATTATTAATAATAATAATAATGGGGTAATAGCCACATCCATATTAATAAAGACAATATTATCTTATTAACAATATATAACTTCTTATGGTCTGTATCAAATTGACCAACTTTCTCTTGCTCCCTAAGTAATATGTGACGTAGCATTTAACATATAATAACTGTGCATTTTTCAAGTGAAATATCTAAATGGTAAATGGAAAGTGTAGGGGAAAACACTTATGTTATTTTAAAAACAAGACTACCATAATGATCAGTGTCAGTGAGGATACAGGAAAAGTATTTCATATAAGATTTGGACCGTGCCTCTCTTTTAACAAAAAATACCTTATGAAATTCAAAATGTGCAAATGTAAACCTTTGTCCATTTCCGTGTGTTTTTACTGGGCTTTTTCCATCAGTATTTTTGCTTAAATTCACTGATTTAAAAAAAGGTGTGAACCACATCCTTCATGAGTTCCAAGATGAATGAGCAGTAGGAAATATGAACTCTAAAGACAAGATCCAGTTTCTCTGTGAATGCACTGAATAATAATAAAACAGAAGGAGAATACAAAAAAATGAATGGCTAGATAAGTAGTGTTGTCTCTGACTACTGTACAATGTTTTCCAGAAGATGTCAGTGAAACAAAAAAAGTCAAGCTTGTACTGTGAAATCATACAGTTAGAGGAGTTAGAGAGAGAAAAAGTCTGTTGGGTCATTTAGCTTGTCCCCCGTCAATGCAGGATTGTTCCCTATAATACATTTTCAAAATTGTGGATGTAAGCCTGTTTCTGAGTCCAGTTTCATTCAGGCAATGCCTTCAAATTTCATATTGTGCTATGGCAAATATTAATTATTATTTCTTTACAGCTACAACTTGTGATGGAAAATTTATGTTGACTGGCTCCTCTGGATCTTTCCACTCTATTAATTATCCAATGCCTTATAATTCAAACATTGTTTGCCAATGGATTATACGGTAAGTAGCTTCAAAATATGTTGTTACCTAGCATCTATTTGATTGTAAGCTGTACTCATTTCCTGTATATCACAATTCATTCCCTGTGTTTTGTATTCCCTGTTAAGATGTCCATGTAAAATGTACACTAGAAATTTCTTCCATTTATGTATACAGCTTTCCTTAAAATAAGACACAAACTTCAAGGGTCAAATATACCATCAGTTTTCTCACTTAAGATATTTGATGCAGGAGGTGGTAGGGATGGTGTGAGAAACCTTGGGTACTGAATTCCTGTATATGGAAGTACTGTCTGCTCTGGATAATTTGGGTGTATTGCCACTCAGTTGACTCTTCATATCTCAGAATGTTATCTTTAATAAAAATATTACTGGAAATATTACCTTCAAAGCAATAGTTTGGAAAAAGCTAACACTGTTGTTGATGAGTGGGATTTTCAGATGTATCTACATGACTTAGGGGCACAAGTCTACTGGAAGTCAATGGGATTTCTGTTCATAAGTCACTTTGGCCCAGCTCTTCAAATGTTTTAGGCACTTAACTCCCATTGATTTCAACTGCACTTATGTGCGTAAATATCTTCAAGGTTCTGGGCTTTAGTTGCTTCTGAAAATCCCACTCCATGCCCAGTGGCACACAAAACTTTGAGTGGCAAAGTTCTTGTAATGCCTTTGTAAAAGATGGCAGTCTTGTGATCCTCAGGTACCTAATGACTGTGATTAATCTGAGAGTTAGACACCCAATTCTCATTGACATTCAGAGGCAGTTGCAATCCTAAATCACACAGGCTCCCTTGAAAGTCCCAGTTTTTCAGGTTTGCCAGGGTTCTCTCCCCACTCTGAACTCTAGGGTTCAGATGTGGGGACCTGCATGAAAGACCCCGTAAGCTTATTTTACCAGCTTAGGTTAAAATTTCCCTAAGGCACAAGCTTCTTTTGAACCTGAGTGATAGGTTGCCACCACCAAGTGTAAAACAAAGAATAAAAAAAGAACCACTTGGAGTTCTTAATTCCCCACAATATGCCCCTAAGCCTACACCTCTTTCCTGGGAAAGGCTTGAGATAAACCCCTCACCAATCCTGCAGGTGAGTCCGATCCAAACACCCTGCATCTAAAACAATGGAAAAAAATCAGTCAGATTCTCAAAAGAAAGATTTTAATTAAAGGGGAAAAAAAGTTACTTCTATAAAATCAGGATGGAAGTACTTGTACAGTCACAAAAGATTCAAAAACAATAAAGAAGAATCCCCTCTAGATTAGTTTCAAAGTTACAAGGAAAACACAGCGATATCCCTCCCTAGCAAGAGAAATTCACAAATGAGAAACAAATATAAGCTATAAGCCATGCTTAAATATAAGCCATGCTTAAATATAAGCTATAAGCCACGCTTATAAGCCAAGCTATAAGCCATGGATGTAGAGGCTCTCTGCACAAACATCCCACACAAAGATGGAATACAGGCTGTCAGGAATAGTATCCCTGATGATGCCACAGCACAAGTGGTTGCTGAGCTCTGTGACTTTATCCTCACACACAATTATTTCAAATTTGGTGACAATATATACCTCCAGACCAGTGGCATCGCTATGGGCACCCACATGGCTTCACAGTATGCCAACATCTTTATGGCTGACCTGGAACAACGCTTCCTCAAATCTCGTTCACTCACGCCCCTCTTCTATCTACGCTACATTGATGACATCTTCATCATCTGGACCCATGGGAAAGAAACTCTGGAGGAATTCCACCATGATTTCAACAGCTTCCACCCCACCATCCACCTCAGCCTGGACCAGTCTACACGGGAGGTCCACTTCCTGGACACCACGGTGCAAATTAATGATGGCCACATCAACACCACCCTATACCGAAAACCTACCGACAGCTATGCCTACCTTCATGCCACCAGCTTCCATCCCGGACACACCACACGATCCATTGTCTACAGCCAAGCACTGAGGTACAATCGTATTTGCTCCAACCCCTCAGACAGAGGCCAACACCTACAAGATCTCCACCAAGCTTTCTCAAAACTACAATACCCGCACAAGGAAATAAGGACACAGATCAACAGAGCCAGATGTGTACCCAGAAGCCTGCTGCTGCAAGACAAGCCCAAGAAAGAAAACAACAGACCACCACTGGCCATCACCTACAGTCCTCAGTTAAAGCCTCTCCAACGCATCATCAGTGATCTACAACCCATCCTGGACAACAATCCCTCACTTTCACAGGCCTTGGGAGGCAGGCCAGTCCTGGCCTACAGACAACCTGCCAACCTCAAGCATATTCTCACCAGCAACAGCACACCGCGCCATAATGACTCTAACTCAGGAACCAATCCATGCAACAAACCTCGATGCCAACTCTGCCCACACATCTACACCAGCAACACCATCACGGGACCAAACCAGATCAGCCACACCATCACTGGTTCATTCACCTGCACATCTACCAATGTAATATACGCCATTATGTGCCAGCAATGTCCCTCTGCTATGTACATCGGCCAAACTGGACAGTCCCTACGAAAAAGGATAAATGGACACAAATCAGATGTCAGGAATGGCAATATTCAGAAACCTGTAGGAGAGCACTTCAACCTCACTGGACACACCATAAAAGATTTAAAGGTCAGCATTTTGCAACAAAAAAACTTCAAGACCAGACTGCAAAGAGAGACTGCAGAGCTGCAATTCGTTTGCAAATTTGACACAATCAATCAAGGATTGAACAAAGATTACGAGTGGCTAGCTAACTACAAAAGCAGCTTCTCTTCTCTCGCTATTCACACCTCCAGTTCAGCTGCTAGAGGAACACCTCACCCTCCCTGATTAGAGATAACAAGCTGGTTCAGCCTCATTGGACTAACCTTGTTATCTCCCACCTGGTTCTTGCCTACCTATTTATATCTGCCCCTGGATACTTCCACTTCATGCATCCGACGAAGTGGGTATTAGCCCACGAAAGCTTATGCTCTAAAATTTTAGTCTTTAAGGTGCCACAGGACTCTTTGTCACTTCTGCAATTCCAGACTAACACGGCTACCTCTCTGATTCTTAAATATAAGCTAACATGCCTTGCCTGGCTATTACTTACTATTTTTGTGATATTTAGAGACTGATGTAGAATTAGGTGGAGGGAAGTAATGGCTGTCTGATTCCTCTGAAATCCCCAAAGTGAACAATTTACAAACAAAGACACAGAGAACAAAAACTTCACTCCCCCAGATGTGAAAGTATCTTCTGTCCCCATTGGTACATTAAGTTAACGTACCAGTTACATTACATTAATTACATTAATCCATTATGTAGCCTTCATACAAACAGTTCGTTTACTACAGACAAGGAAAGTTACTGAAGCATATAATCTTCCTTTTTTTCCTTTTGTTTTTTGTTATTTTAGTACAAATCAAGGATTATCCATTAAACTAAATTTCACTTCCTTTGATACCCAACAATATGCGGACATTTTAAATATTTATGAAGGTACAGGACCAAGCAAGATTTTAAGAGGTAAGGCAGCATTACTTTTCAGTCATTATTATATTTTGAGGTGAATCAAATATATGCATATAATTGTCCAGATTACTTTCCTTTTCTAAAGATTTCTGATATAAACATGTTTGCTGACTCATTTAAAGTGGCTTGCTAAATGTTGTTCTATAATACGAAGGAGCGAGTCACTTTTTAATGTTTTATTTGGCTTATGGTCTAAGTAAATCAGAAGATCCCCAATGCATACTAATTACCAGTGTCCTATTTTAAAGAAGTGAGATTCCACCTGTATTTTACCTGAATAAACCCATTTAAACCACTTTCATATTTTGATGTGGGGTTTTAATACATATTTAGAGTAAAAGTTGGGAGGTTTCCTTATCATTATAGTCTTCTTTGCCTTTGTAAACAAAGGGAAATGTGCATTACAAATAGTGGCTGGACGGAGAAAGGGATATATAGTGAAGAAAGATGAAATTCTCTCTCTGTGACATTATCTCACCTCACCCTTATACACGCATGGTTCCTTTGTGGGGGATCAGGATGCTTCAACTGGGAGATTCCTTGGTAGTATTGCTTCTGTAGATTTCCAGGAGCTGAAAGAATTCTGTAGATTCCCAGGAGCTAAAAGAATTGTTCGGGAAAAGGTCTGGTGGTAATATAAAGGCATTGGACACCTTCACGCACGTTACCAAATGTAGCTCTCTCCAAGATCTGTAGATCAAGGGGATAGAACCTTGGCCTCTTCCATGGGGCACTGCATATCCCATGAAGGAAGAATTGCAAGGAATTTCCACACAGAGTTTCCATTCTGCTAAGAAGGAAAAAAACTATGGAAAAGAAGAATTTGGTACATACATATCTATATCATCCTAGTTTTTAATTTGCGATACTGTATTTTTAAAAATTTGTAGAATTAAAATGGGCAAAAAGTTCCTCTCCAGAAGAGCACACACTTGCTAACTCTATGAAATTGTCTAAAAATCAAGAGAGGAAGACAGCTTAGCCTAAACTCCACTACACAATGGAAACTGAGACTCCCCCTGGATCTATTCTAGGACCTGACCCAATGCCAATTAATGTTAATTTGAGTCTTTCCACTAATCTCAATTGGGTATTGGCTCATGCTGATAACCAGGAGGCTAACTACATGACCAAGTTACTTATTGCATTACCCCATTAGTTTCATAAATAATTTTTAGAATTCACAGTCATATGTGATTTGACTACACTGTAATTGCTTTTGTTATATTTTTTCATACTTTTATGATGTAAACATTATTAAGAAAATAAAACTACAGTGTAATCATAGTATATTTAAAGTTCTTTGATTTTAAAAATAAAAGTATTCATTACCAAACCATGGGGGTAATCTCAAGAAATGAAATCATGTAGTCGACCTTCTGGTCTTAGGGTTTAGGAATTTATACATGTATCAAAAATTCCAGAATATTTACAAGGAAATAAGTATGAAGTTGAAGAGCTAATATGTGAATAGATATTACATATTACAAAATACAATTAAAGTACAATCACAGTTTAGTTGCAGTCATTATATTAGAAATTGTACTTTGTTCATTAGCTGGTATTTGTGCTGAAATTAAAGTAAGATGGATGTGCAGATCTGAGGGCAGAGCTTTACCTCACAAAATAGTTATATTTTATGTAATTAGAAATATGCTGTATTGTTTAGTTTTTTAGATAGAGCCACTACTTGTGTAAAGAGGGATTTATTCAGAATTGAAAGAAACAGTCATGCTCACTCTCATTTTAAGTGACATGGAATTACCTTCTGTAACTGACAGTTGCTTTTTTATTTATTTATTCTTAGCTTCACTCTGGGGGACAAATCCTGGAACAGTTTACATTTTTTCTGATGTGGCTACAGCAGAGTTTATTACAGATTATTCTGAAAATTATAATGGATTCAATGCAACATATACCATATTTCGTACCAGTGAGCTAAGTAGTAAGTGTCTTTTGTCCTTTGTTATTTCTCAATAGCAAAGGCTGATGAATCTGTATTTTGTGTTTATAAAGGGAGAAGGTGGAGATGTTAAGAGCAATGAACTGATATATTTTATGGCCCAGTTCTGCAACTGGCAGACCCTTCTGCTTCTTTGACGCTCCATTGACTTCGACATGAGTCTGTGTAGCCTTAAGATCTGCCTACGTGGAACGGATTGTAGTATCAAGGCATTATGATATTATTTATATTATAGGTTTAATAAAAATTAAAGCTCAGGGATACATCATAAGAAATATATTTAAGAATGAGCAATTGAAAACCATTGGCATTATTATCTGTTCTTCAGTATCAGCTCACTTGAGGGTGAATTAAACTGTGGAGTTACTGGTGTCTTAACTCATTGCAATGAGTGATGGTTCTAGAACAGTTAAACCAAATGGAGGAGCATATCAGCTTCAGTCAATAGAAATATTGAAAGAAAATCTGTTTGTGACAATGAAGGACAACTACATGAGTTAAGGTTAGGTGTTTCCAGATATTCAGGGGAAAAAATAGGCATAGGCTGGACAGGTGGCTGCTATCTAGGATGCTACATTTTGAGTAGTGAGGGTAAGGAGGGCATGACCATGGGGGAGAATATGGCCACACGAGGCAGCTGGCTGGCCAAGGTTCCTATGCTCTGGAAACCCTTCCATAAGGTATGAGCTGCAATAGAAAGTATGGTGGCCAGAAGACAAGATCTCCTTCCTACTGAGGAAGAATACTGAGCAATATTGTGGGAAAGAAAAAGAACTGTGAAAGCCTTCAAAAGGAACAATGCTGGAGTGAACACAGAGAAAGGAGAGAAGAGAGAATGAGATATTGTTGACCTAACGAAGCATCAAAGGAATTCTTAAATGCCTGAGCACTTAGAATCAACTCCATGGATACTGCAGCACTTAAAGGAGTTTACGCTCATTAGTAAAGCATACACACTGTTTCAACTTTATAATGTTGCTCCTGAGAGGAGTGAATCAAAAATGGCCATATGTTGCAGTCTTCATAGGCACTCTTAAAAATTCAAACTGTTCTTTCATATAAATGAACAGTTGGACATGCTGATGAAATCATTACTCTTACGTTCTTATCTGATATTATTCATAGATAATGAAAAAATTAACTGCAATTTTGAAGATGGCTTTTGTTACTGGATTCAAGATTTAGAAGATGATAGTGAATGGGAGAGAATTAGTGGGCCTACCTTTCCCTTTATGTCTGGCCCTGATTATGATCATACATATGGCAACTTGTCAGGTAAGAACAAATGATAGCAAAGAGTTTAATAGAAGGAACATCCAAAGAAAAAAAAGTTATTTTTAAACAAATAGAGAATATTCATGGGCTGCAAATTTTGAATTAGTATTTGTAAACACTCATTCTAGAAAACTGAATCCAAACTTTATGCTTATTCATTGGGAAAAAAAAATATCCCTATATGATCTGTCTAAAGCTCAGGCTCCTAGCTTCAAAGAATTAATGTAGATAACTCTAGCAAGCACATTACCAAACAATGTTTGTTTCATGTTGATATTGCTCTGACCTATGACAAATTATTGTCCCAATCTTTTTTCCTCCCGCCACATCCCATTATGTGATATGGAGGGTATGGAGTGGGAAACAATCTCCCTCCAAAACTCCATACAACTGTCATAAGGGCAGACTTTCACTATAAACTCCTTGGGTTAAATACTGCCCCACCTGGGAAATTCCCACTGACTTCAGTGGGGCCAGATTTTCACCCCTTGAATAGTTGCTCAATCATTGTGTAGGTTAAGGGCCCATTGAAATACATTAGAAGTTTTAAAACTATTGCTTACCAACATGCGTAACTTTACACTTACATTTTCACCTGCTACTGTGACCCTCTCCAGTCTTCCCATGTCTTTTGCTCTATCTGCAGATAACACTGCTGTTTCTGGTATTTTTTACTAACCAGATTCTTTTTATTGTCCATAATCATTTAGTGTCATCAGCAAATTTCATCAGTTTGATAGTCAATGAAAGATATTTATTGTTTTACAGGATTTTATATTTCAACACCCATAGGACTTGCAGCGAGACAGCAGAGAGTTCGGCTTTTTAGCTTGCCTTTAATTCCGGCTTCAGATCAATTCTGTCTAAGTTTTTGGTATGTTAGAAAGCATCTGAAAGTTATATAATTACTAAGTATCACCTTTAACTAAGAATGAAATCATATGTAAATGTATTTTTGTCATAAATCATTTGGTCATTTGGTTCAAAGTCTACACCCTGTCTTGACCGTGTAGCAGTTCTACAAAGAATTTGGATTTCCAGGACAAACTAGTGATTCCTGTGGTAAAATCCTGGCTCAACTGTAGTCACTCCAGATTTCTAACTATCCAGTTCCATAAGAAATTACAATATGGGCCTTGAGCCAAAGTTCACAGAAATCAGTGGGAGTCTTTCATTGACTCCAGTGAGCTTTGGATCAGATCCTATAGTTTGGCTATAAAACCAGTTCACAAGAAAGAAAGTAGCCAGGTAATTAAGAAAAGTTATGTTATCCTCGTGCTATATTTTTTCTGATTTGGGTTTTCTGTTTCTGGAATAAAAACCAGAGTCCACCAAGGATTATTAAGGGTGATATTTGTTATATTAGAATTCTATTGCCTTTGGTATTTAATTGCCTTCAAAATAACAATGTATTTTATCCTATTGTTTCTAATACAGTCTAAAATCCAGTCCCAAAAGACCTTGTTTGGGACCATTGTTGATTTTAATGGAAAATTCATATTAAGAATCACTTATGTGTACTGGTCACCAATCCTTACTCAAGGGCAAAATTTCCATTGAAAATGTCAACTAACAACTGAATAGGAAAGATAAGAAGTATGACAAGAGCTTACCCAAGTGATCTTCAGTTTTCTGAAACTCAAAAAAGAGTGTACAAAAAATGGAAACTAGGTCAAATTACACAGGATGAATATAAACAAATAACATAAGTATGTAGGGACAAAATGAGAAAGATCAACACATAAAATGAGATTAAACTAGCTACAGATATAAAAGGTAACAAGAAAACATTCTACAAATACATTAGAAGCAGAAGGAAAACCAAAGACAAGGTACACCAACTACTCAATGTTGGAAGGAGACAATAACAGAAAATTGGGAAATGGCAGAAGTGCTGAATGACTTTTTTTCCTCATTTTTCACCAAAAAAGTTTAGTAGCAATTGGACATCTAACTTAATGAATGCCAGTTAAAATGAGGTAGGCTTAGAGGCTAAAAATAGAGAAAGAACAAGTTAAAAATTACTTAGACAAGTAAGATGTTTTCAAGTCACCAGGCCCTGAAGAAATATATACTAGAAAATTCAAGGAGTTAACTGAGGAAATATCTGTACCATAGCAATTATCTTTGAAAAGTCATGGAAAAGGTAAGATATTCCAGAGGACTGCAAAGGGGCAAAGATAGTGCCAATCTATAAAAAAGGGAATAAGGACAATCTGGAATTACAGACCGGTCACTTTAACTTCATTACCTGGAAAGATAATGGAGGAAATAATTAAGCAATCAATTTGCAAACACCTAGAAGATAATAAATTGATAAGTGACAGTCAGCATGGTTTTGTCAAGAACAAATCATCTCAAAGCAACCTAACAGCTTTTTTGACAGGTTAACAAGTTTTGTGGATTAGGGGAGTGGTAGAAGTGGTTTATCTTGACTTTAGTAAGGCTTTTGATACTGACTTGAATGACCTTTTCTTAAACAAATTAGGGAAATACAACCTAGATGTAGCTACTGTAAGGTGGGTGCATAAGTGGTTGCATGAGACAATACTTATTAGAGATTCACAGTCAAGCTCAAAGGGCATATTGAGTGGGGTCCCATGGGGATCAGTTCTGTGTCCAGTTCTGTTCAATATCTTCGTCAATGTTTCACATAATGGCATAAAGTTTGCAGATGATACCAAGCTGGGAGGGATTTAAAGTGCTTTGGAGGATAGGATGTCTGGACACATTGGAGAAATCATTTGAAGTACATAGGATGAAATTCAATCAGGACAAATGCAAAGTACTCCACCTAGGAAGGAACACTCAGTTGCACACATACAACATGAGAAACGACTGCCTAGGAAAGAGTACTGGAGAAAGCGATATAGGGAGACACAAGCTAAATATGACTCAAAGTGTAACACTGTTGCAAAAAAGCAAACATCATTCTGGCAGGTATTAGCATGAGTGTTGTAAGCAAGACACAAAAAGTAATTCTTTCACGCTACTGTGGGCTGATTAGGCCTCAACTGGAGTCCTGTGTCCAGTTCTGAGCACCTCGTTTCCAGAAAGATGTCGACAAATTGGAGAAAGTCCAGAGAAGAACAACAAAAAATATTAAATGTCTAGAAAACATGACCTATGAGAGAAGATTGGAAAAAACTGGGCTTGTTTAATCTGGAGAACAGAAGACAGGGAGGGGGCATAACAACATTTTTCAAGTACATGAAAAGGTTATTATAAAGAGGAGGGAGAAAAAAGTGTTCTCTTTAATCTGTGAAGATAGGACCAGAAGCAATGGGCTTAAATTACAACAAGTGTGGTTTAGGTTGGACATTAGGAAAAACTTCCTGTCATGGTGGTTAAGCACTGGAATAAATTACCTAAAGAGGTTGTGGGAATAGCCAGCATTGGAGAATTTTAAGAGCAGGTTAGACAAACACCTGTCAGGGATGGTCTAGATAATATTCAGTCCAGGGGACTGGACTAGATGACGTTTTGATTTCCCTTCCTGTCCTACATTTCTAAAATTCTACGAACTTCAGTATTAGACCTGGAAATAAGATACCAAATTTTAACAGTGAGGGTAATTAATTGCTGGAACAGATTACTAAAAGAATGAAACTTGGAGTCTTT
Organism: Dermatemys mawii; assembly: GCA_007922305.1. NCBI lineage: Eukaryota > Metazoa > Chordata > Testudines > Dermatemydidae > Dermatemys > Dermatemys mawii. Next base: position 3,722,175 of record ML677351.1, read on the forward strand.
AAATCAAGACTGGGTATTTGTCTAAAAGATACAGGGTGAAATCCTCGTCTCACTGAAAGTGAATGGGAATTTTGCCACTAACTTCAATAGGGTAGAGATTCTACCCATACTAAAGTTCAATGAGAAATTGCTCATTTGTGGATGAAATTCAATGTCCTGTATTATACTGGAGCTCTAATTAGATTATCACAATGGTCCTTTCTAGTTCTGAAGTCTCTGACCACTAGAAATTTTAAAAATAATCATAATAATATGGCTCATTTTTCCACAAAGAAAATCAAACTTCGGATAAACTTTTACACTCATTTGTTTGGATTTTACTGCAGAGTTTATCTCTGTTAAAATATCAAGATATTTACATTTTTTAAAACTAAATCTTTAGTCTGTAATGTCTTTATTTTTCTGGAAAAGGTACACAAAAAATATTCTCTAAATTATATATCTAGCTTGAATTATTTAAGACTTTTAAATATATTAATTCTAACAAGGAATCTCTGTTCTGCTTTGAAATTGGTGTAGATACCACCTGAAGAAATTCTGAGTGGGAGGGAGGGGAAAAGACCCATAATGAAGTCATAAGGCTTAAAAACTCATATTATAATACCATTCTAGCTTGTTGAGCTTTCAGCTGCAGGTCAGAATGATATATGCTGAAAGTTATCAAAGTCTGAATATGATAATCTTTTGATACCCCTTTATTGTAGAAATTTACAAATATCTGTGGGATATTAGAAACAAATTTCCAGGATTTATTGGGTGAAAATACATTAAAACCTTTTAGGTTTTGACCTGTCTTGACTTCATAAAGCTATGTAATGAAAGGCTTGAATTAGTATTTTCAGTATGATATTTCTTTTAGTTGCTCATTTGGATGAATTCCAGTCTCATAGGATAATATAAACTCTTGTTATTTCCCTTCCAGGTATCATATGTATGGTACTAATGCTTATCGTTTAAGTATTAACATCACGAATAGCAATAACATGGAAAAAACAGTTTTCCAGAAAGAAGGAAATTATGGAAACAACTGGAATTATGGACAAGTAACATTAAATGAAACATCCGATTTTAAGGTTTGTTAAGCTATTAATTTTTATATTACTTTAAGCTAACTCTCTTTTACTTTATTTTCCATCAACCTTTGTAATCATTTGCAGTATTTCACATCTGCCAACGTAATGTCCTTTGTTGTCTACTAACACTTACTGTCAAATAATTATTACTATGGAGAAGACGGGGGCTTCAGAACTGGACTGTGTATTTTCTAGGGTTTAAATTATTATTGTTGTTGATATGGTACATTGGTTCTCAAAGTGGGGAGTCATGAACCCTCAGGGGGTCGCGACCTGGTTCTTTGGGGGGTTGTGAGACCCTGCTATGGACTGCTGGAAGCCGGCCCTGGCCCCTCCTGCAGGTGGCTGCTGGCAGCCAGCCCTGACCCCAGCCCCTGAAGCAGGTGGCTGCCTTCAGCCCTTGAGCCCAGCCCCTGCGCCGAGAGGCTGCTGGCCCCACCCCCAACAGGGGTCACATTCAGAGGCCTGGTGTTCGAAAGGGGTCATCAATACGAAAAGTTTGAGAACCACTGATTTATGGCAGGACAGGGAGACTTACTGCTTTCTGAGGACAGCCAGCTTTATATCCAAAGAGAACTCTTGATCACAGCAAGGGAAATCTGAGAACATATCCAAATCTGATTGTAAGTTGAAATATCTTGATGATGAATGAAATATGAAGCATTTGTCCGTAATGAAATTCAACCAGAAACATTAGATTTCCAAATAGTTCATCCAATTAATTACATGATTATATATTGTAATTTAGCTTTAAAAGGTAATGTTTTTATATACATCTGGATAAAAAAAAGACTCTACTTGTATCAGAACTACTCTAGGTAGTTCTTTCAACGATTCTGGATTAAACGACAAATTCTTTCCACAAGTATTAGGGATAACCAGTCTTGTTATGGTGATAAGGATGAGCAGCCATTTGAACAAAACCACTGCTGGAAAAGAGTGCTAAAGGATTGCAAGTTACCATATGAGAAAACAAATGCTCTTGTAATATGGGTGAAGTTAGTTTTCCAGGAAACCTGGATTTCCTGATAACAATATTGATATGATTTCCTTATAAGAATATTGCATATGGCTGTTCAGATCCCCAGCACTTAATATTTGGTAATAGGCCTGCTGCAGGTAATAGTAGGTTTGGAGCACGATAGCAACAGTAAATTCTCTTCTGATTAAACTGGTGCACCAAAAGGAGATAGGCCAATTAAGGCCAGCAGAGAATTTGGACCATATTGATTTCAGATTCTGTGTGTGGAAACTTCATTATACTAGTGACAAAGAGTCACTAGTATAATGAAATCTTTCTCTCTTTGTCTTTGACTCTTTGTCACTTCTGCAATCCTAGACTAACACAGTTACCCCTCTGTTTCTTCATTATACTAAATATTGAAAGAATTGAATTGTGTATTCAGTGTCCTGACTCATTTGATATATAGGGGATACATGAGTGGAGCTCTCCATTTGTAAGCATGAGCCACAATCTAGTGTTCAGTAGCACTGTTTCACAACATTTTCTAGCAGGGAATTATCTCTTGTCATTAGTAATCCATCAGTGGAATGGCAGACCAGAGGTTATGGTAGAAATTAAAAAATGCATGAAAGAAGGGGAAATCTGTTCAGAAGGCACAAATGGCTAGATCATTTAGCACTGCATTCTAACTTTGTGTTTTCATTAATTTCAGGTTATTTTTGATGCCTTTAAAAACCCAGGTCTAAGTGATATTGCCCTGGATGACATTGCCCTGATAAGTGGACAGTGTAAGGAAAGTATTTATCCAGAACCAACTTTGATTCCAACAAGCACTACTCCACCTTCTCTTCCTAGTGAGTCAGTTTTAAAGTAAAGTATATGTTTATTTTCTATGGGTATATTTGTTTTTAAACATTTTCAACCTTTTAATTACCTAGACCAGGGGTCTCCAAACTAGGGCCCAGGGGCCGGATACGGCCCGCGGCATCAATTTATCCGACCCCCTACCCACCAACATCGCATTGTGCGGCGCGGCGGTGGGACCCCAGCTGGCTGGAGCCTGCGGTGGGAATCCCAGACCAGCAGCAGGCTGAGCCGCTCAGCCCGCTACAGCTCTGGGGTTCCCACCAGCGGGCTCCTGCCAGCCGGGGTCTCAGCCCGATTCCAGCCCGGGTTACTTCACCCAGGCCAGCAGCGGGTGCTGAGTGGGGCCGGCGGCGGGACCCCGGCTGGCTGCGGAAATCCCAGAGCAGCAGCAGGCTGAGGGGTCTCGCTCAGCTCCCGGCGACGCCTGCGGGACGGGAGCGGGGCTCTTTGGAAAATTGCCGCCGCCGCTACTGCCCTGAGCCTTCCCCAGCGCTCCCCATGGTCCGCGCGCCTCTGTCTGGCCCCCTCAAGGGCCGCCTTCTCGCAGCTGGGCTGCTGGGCTTTGCACTGGAGCAGGGGGCGCCGCCCGGCTGAGGCGTGCTCTGCTGTCATCTCCAAGGAGAGAGGGTGTTCGGGCTTCGCTCGCTCCTCCCCGTCAAAGAGCCAGAGCCTGTTCGGCTTGGCCCGCGGGGGCGGGGGGGAGGAAAGGCAGTATTCCCTCGGGACTCGCCTTTGTGTGAATAAAGACCCAAGAGCGGAGGACAAAGTCCCGATTCACCAGTTGTTCCCTCGTCGCTCCCACCTTTCCCAGCTGCAGTCCGAAGAGGCTGGAGGAGGAGGAGGAGGAAGGGGAGGGAGGTGTGCGTGTGTGTTTGTGCGGGATTTGCGTTTGCAAAGTACAGTAAAAAACAGGTGCATGAGGGCAGCGGGCTGAATGTGGTTTCTAAGCCGCAATCTAATGCATAGTTGATTTGGATCCTCTTTAAGGACAATGGCAACATTTAAAGCTAATAAAAAAGACAAAGTATATTACCTTCCCCTGCGGGAAGCCATCAGTGCTTCCCCCTCCTCTCTGTGCTGGGACACAGTGAAAGGGAGGATGAGCTGCTCCTGTGGATACAGCTGATTCTTTCTTTGAGGAGGGGCGAAAAGTTGATTCACGCCCTCAGGGTGTTGGGCTTCACTTTAATATGCAAGCTGCAAAAGGCAACCTAGTTTGAATCTCCTTGGCAGGATACCTGTGTCTGGTTAAGATAACAGAAAGAAACCCCTTTTTTATTTTGTTTTTAAGCTGTATTTAGAAAAGCACCGACACAGCATAAGGTACCGAGGAGGAATGTGAGACTATTTTTTCAAGGGGCAACACTGAACAAGAGGCCTTTTCAACAATCCATAGACATTAGAATGTAATTTTTTTATTAACCAAGACTAACCTGGAAGCTGCTTATAACAGAAATAGTGTATATATTTGGGACAGATTCTGATATCTTTATACTCTTACTGCATGAATAGTCCCATTGATATCAGTGAGGCTATTTACAGAGTAAGGAGGTATTCATCATAACTAAGGGTACTAGAATGTGGCTGTCTAAGATTAAATGTGTAGCAGTGTAGTGTTGTTTTTTTAACGATTTTGCATATATTTAATTTTTTCGTGGTCACTTCAGCCCATGAAGCCCCTTCAAAAATCTAATATGGCCCTCATGTCGTAAAGTTTGGAGACCCCTGACCTAGACTTTTGTTCATAGTTATACATCAGGGATCAAAATCTTAGCTGGTGTATATCATCAAACCTCTATTGATATGCATAGGGCTTTATTGATTTACATCCATTGAGTATCAGGGCCTAGATTTTGAAAGTATCAAACAATAAATCATCTAAATTTTTAAGACCCCCAAAAGAACTCAAATCCTGTCTCAACAATACGTTGAAAGGGAGGTTTCCTGGAATTTTATTTTAATGTTTATATTAGACTTTACATTTTAACAGAGTAACTAGGTGGTTTGGCCATGCCACACACTGACATCAGTAAAGGATTACATGGCTAAAATATCATGGAGCGCTGACTATGTAGCCACATCTGTGTTTTAACAGAGCTGAAAACTCTGTGCTTGGTAGATAACTTTCTTGTTCAAATTGACAAGCCTGTAGTGTTCCAAGTCTGATTTTAGAGTCAAATAACAGTATGGCAGGACCACCCAGAGTTTGGGGGCACCATTCAAACATTCCTCCCAAACAACAATTTAATTTAAAGTTCACGAGCTATTAAAAACATTGACTGTAAACCTCCTTTCTGGTGCAACAGATTCCTCTGTCTACACCATTCCTGGAAAGTTCACAGGAGCCATTGTGTGGAGACCACAGATATTTAAAATTCCTGAATTTATATTGTTTGAGGGTTTTAAAACTTTCTTTTCTTTAATCCAGCCATACCTTTGTGTTTGGAACATGCATATAACACAGTGTAGAATCAATATATCTGATATTAACTCAGTCGGATAGATCCACCGATCCTTCCAGGTGCCATATAAGTAAGGCGGGTCAAAAAATAGCAAAAAATTATTTTGTTTTGTTTTGGAGCTTTTTTGTGGAAAAAAAGTCATAGAAATTTTGATAATTGAAAAAAAAAAAAACTGAATGTATGCCCAAAAGGTGTTAAGTAATTGAAATGAACAATAAGTGCATGAGAATCCCATTTCATACTGGATTTACTATCCTTTATAAATCCTTATAGTTGCTAACTTGACAGCATATAGTAAATAATGATTGTCTGAAATTAAAATAATGGGGGTAATTTATTGGCTGGGTTTCCTATCACACAATATACTGTTTACTAATATTGAAATTCCACTAAAAATCCCATCTCCTCTAAATGTAAAGCATCAGTAAAGGAAAGCAAACTAAGACTTTCTGACTATGTGATAAAAGATTAATTTTAAACCTTTCTTGCAATAAACATAAGAGGAAAGGAAAGCTCAATAAAAAGTTTCTGTGTCCAAAGTTATACTTGGACAACAAATTAATCTTAATCATCATAATAAATTAGTTTAGTTCTTTGCTATGAAGGCCTTCATTTATGTAAAATTCTCAATGAGTTTTCACTAATATTATCTAGAAATATGGTGTACACAGAGTTTGAGAACAGGATCATTCAAACTATCTTAATTTCATTCTGGATACATCCTTTTCCGTTTGAGCTGCATTAGAAGTTGAATGTTTTTGAGATAGAAGCACATGAGTAAACTTCCACCAGTTTTCAAAATAATGCAAAAGAACATTGAAGAATGTTCTAATTGTAGATAAATAACCCATACACTGCTCAGTTCCATCTGTGGGATGATGGAATCAGTATAAGATTTCTGTTTTACCACTGACAGCTATGTGCTGACCTGGTTTTAAATCTATAACACATTTCTGAAGTTAAGCTTTATCCATTTTCCTATGCCATCACACAAGAAATGAAAATTTCTGCACAGTTGAAATACTAATTTAAATCATATACGTAAAGTATCAAGACCAACATGTAACATATAATGCATACGTTCAGCATAAAATTGATGATGAGCACCCTAATTGGCTCATCTTGTCTTTCATAGTGAAAATAAAACCTGTTTTCTGCAGACACAGGATGGTAAAAAAACTGAGCATATCTTGTTTGCTTTCTTGTAGCATTCTGTATCTAAGACACACTAAAAATTATCTTCTTTTTAAGCTGTCAAAAGTCCAGAGTGCTTCAAAGTAATATTGCACTACAAAAATGGACTTTGTGCAAGTTTACTACTGATACTGATTTCATTATAAATGTCATGTCAGAAAACAAGAGATGAGAGGAATCTGAGTTGAGTCAATTTCTTCTGCTAGACATTATGCTTCAGTAAAATGTGGCATTGTCTTTTGCAGTATCACAAAACGCTATTGAAATGCCAAGTATTTATGTAGCTTTTTTGCATGATTGTCAGTTCTACACTTTTATTTGCAATATTCATTGCTGTCATCTGTGAATGCTTATTTTCAAATCATGTTTTGACACTGAGCACAGCACACAGATAGAGTGGAAATGACTAAGAGTGTTTTTTGCAACTGAGTTGGTTGTACCCATCTAGAATATTAATATGGCCAATGCACAAGGGAGCTTTATGTGAGTAAAGATTGAGGGCTGGGCCCATTTAGATTAATTAACAGAGCTTTCTTCATAAGTTTCCTTCAGAAAACCTTCTCCTTTAGTGTACAGTTGCCAACTTTCACACAGTAAATAAGCACCCCGACTTTCAGAAAAAGCCAAAAAGCAAGCTAATCCCATTTCAAAGCAAGGCCAAAACAAGCAAATCCCTAAAACCCCCAACACTCTGTGATTTGATCCCCTCGGTGTGCAACTTGGGACTGTGGTGGGCCTTCTGTGCACCCCTAACTCTCTCCCCTCTTGCCTCTGCTTGCTGGGAGCCAATCAAAAAAAAAAAAGAAGAAGCAACAAGCTACAAGCCTAACAAGGAACAAGCCAAAAACTAGCCAACAAGCAATTAAGCAAAAAACAAACCCAATTTCTATGGTGTTTTTTTCGAAGGTTTGGGATGCCTGCTGTAATGTGTGTTGATTGCAGTTTGTTACTGGTAACTAGCATCAAGCATAAAGTCCAAAATAACTGCATAAAACCTTATACTTTTTAAAGAACACTAGTGATGTTGCCAATAGTTTTTTTCCTGACATGAGCAAAATCAATTACTTTTCTACTGTATTTCCTTGCGAGGGTAGCACTTAGAGGATTGTGAGTAATGTGTCTTATGCTTAGACTTCACAAGATCAAATTTTGCTCCAAGCAATAACAAGCCATACCATTTTAAGGTAGCTGTTGTTGCTTTGCTAAAACCATCAGATGATATTGATTCCGAAAGCCAATTACCAATTGAAATATCTGTGTGTGTGTTTTGTAATAGAATGATAGTGTCGTCATTTGTTGTTGACCCTATCTATAGAAAGTGGACTTTCCTGTGAACCCTTTGAACCATAACTCTAACTTGACATATTTTCTAACTCTACATAATTTCTACATAAAATTTCTGTCTTAAGACTCCTGGCACTATTTTTTTCTCTTTTAGAGCTTTTGACAAATCTTGCAAAAATAATAGGCAAATAGGAACCCATTTAGTGGGGCTATCAAAGGATAATATTATGTCCCAGAGTTTCCTCCTGTGAGAATTTTGTGGACAGTCTCAACAGGAACTTTCCCATTGTTCAAGCGGTCTCTAAATGGCTGTGGAGGAATTCACTGCTTAATTCTGCTAAACTTGCAATGAAAAACAGTGCTCTGTATATTAGATAATTAAGATCACATTCTTTCACTGTTTGCCCTTCTACAATGGTCATCTCTCTCTAAACACTAAGGCTCAAATGTGGAATGCAATGAGTGGCAAAGACCAAAAACTTTGAATGCTTGAAATGAACATATTAACCTTTGTAGAGTCACCAGTTACTAATGGAGAATGACCTCCAAGTATTTCTTATGGTCTCTTGTAGTTTTGACAATGTAAGTTTCACATCCTCAGAGATAGCAGCTCAACTTCTACTCATAGTTAAAAGAAACCCTACTGACTTAAGTGGAGTTGCATGGGATGTGACTAAGGGCAAAGTTTGGCCCAGTGAATGTTAGTGGAGATAAAATCTTGTAAAACAAAGAAAGATCAGATATTGCCAAGCAAACAGAATATTGCAATATGTATGTATTGTTTTTTCCAAATCCCTCATTTCCATAAGAAATTAAGGTGTGAAATTGAAATCTTAGTCAATTGACATTAATCATAAACCCTAGAATTGGTGATTGATTTACAAATGTAGCTTTTTATTTTAGCCAAAATCTTTAATTAGATTTTTTTTCTTGGAGTGCGGGAATGGTACATTCTGTTCAAGCTGCTGGGTCTAATAATTTTATTTTGTGCACATAAAATAGTATTATTAGAGAAACAGAAAGCCAGTTTCAACCAAAAAAGATGATATATATATTCACCTCAAATATTCTAATTCTTTACACACATGTACACACACACACACACACACACACACACACACAGAATTACTATGTCTTGTCTATAAAGTAGGTGGGTTTTTTTGTCAGATCATAACTCTTGAGAAAAATTATTCCATGGAAAAAACAAATGGCTAGTTTTCGCATTTAGAAAGATTACATAAGTAAGCTAATAGGTATCCAATGAAGTGAAAGTAACTGATATAAGTGTTTGAGAAATCCAACTATCACTCACTGTACACTTATTCTGTAATTTTAGCCCTTTTGTCTAAAAGCAATGCATATCAAGGATACTAAAGATCATTACAATATAAGTCTTTTGTTGCTTTATTACAGAATACATACCATCTTTTCTAAATAGCTGGACCACCATTAGTGTAAATGGTATCATCATCATTAGAATGACAGATACTGTAAGAGCTTCTGCCAGTTCCTTACTGTCATTTGTCTCTGGACAGCTCGTAATATATCTTGCTAGACCAAATATAAAAGATATCTTGCTAGCCAGATGCTTAATGTATAATTATACTTTAAATTTATCTAAAATAGTGGTTCTTAAATATTTAAAAGCAGTGACCCTTCGGAAACTCTTCCATTTAGCGTATAAATACTACTACTGCTGTCCATTTTGGCAGGCTCACTAATGCCACTGAAGTCTGGAGGTATTTGCATGGGGTCCTGACTACTCACCTTAACTTATTTTATTAAAATATATTTTGAAAGGCTAAGATACACGTGCAGAACTCTCAAAACTCTATGCTTAAAAGAAACCTTTATAAGTAACCCCTACACTTGTTCAGTATAGTTAGACTATTATAATACCCTGCATGTACATAGTTGTTTTCATCCAAAAACGTACAAGAGTTTTTAAAAGGTGGATTAAGTATTATCATCTCCTTGTTACATATGGGGACACTGAGATGTAGAGAGGTGAAATGATTTGCTCAAGGTCACACAGTGAAGCAGTAGTTGAGCTGGAACTACTGCCTAAGTCTCCTGACCTGAGTCCTCTGTTCCAGCTGTTGTCCAGAAATGAAGGGAGAGTGCAGTGTCATAAAAGAAATAAAAGGTCACATCAGCAAATGGTGCAATGTACTGTTCACGGTGGTATACGCACTTATGGCTCTATAGAAATAATAATAATGCCATATCTTCAGTGCTCTCTCTTTTAAAGCATAATCCAATTGTGGCTTGTTAAATTATTCATCTTAAAAATAGAAGAACAGGGCTAGTTTTATGCACTGCCATGCAAGATAGCTAGGTTCCCTCTCATGCTCTGTGGAAAGGAACTGCATAGAAAACAGAGGGAAGAGAAAATCTCATGGCTTGAGGAAATGTTCTTTGTGGTGGGGAGACACACACCGAAATAGGTTCAGAAGGTCTATTGAAAGCGTTGCTAAAGCTTTTCCTATAGGGTTAGATTGGATAATTAGTAATATTAAGTAGTCTGGGCTAAAATCTTTCCTGTGTTTCATGGGCTCACTGGGGAAAAACTCTTCCTTTCACTCACCAATGCATCTGCACAGGAATAAGGAAGGATACCCTCCTAGTGCTCTATAGAACACAATTCCTAATAATAATAGTAGGCTTTTCACAGGGCTTGGTTAGTGCATCTGCTGCCACACTAGTCTCTTCAGGCAGGATCCACCAGTTTGGAGGTATAGTCAGGTCCCTGATTTTTTGGGTGCGTGCTCCAGTTAGTAGTTTGCAACAGAAGGGATTTGCAAGTGATCCTTTTGGATGAGCACTAAAGTGAGTTCCAGAGAACATTTCTCTTCTCCCTCTCATCATCATATGGAACTATCCTACCCTCTGCTGGCAGTAGAGCTCTGGAGCTCCCTGCACAGCCTACATCCCTTGTTCCCATCCCTTGCATGGCTTTAACCAAGGACTGACAAGCCTTTTCTTTTTACAGGTAATACTAGTGACTGGCAGTACAGTATGGTGAGGGATGCTCTGGAACAGCTCACTGTAATTTTATATTGCTTCATAGTAGCAGCCATGGTAGTCTGTATCCAAAAAAAAATAAAATAAAAATGAGGAGTACTTGTGGCACCTTAGATACTAACAAATTAATTTGGGCACAAACTTTCATGGGTTACAGACCACTTCATCAGATGCATGAATGGAACATATCAGGAAGATATACATATACATACAGAGAACATGAAAAGGTGGAAGTTGCCATACCAACTCTAAGAGGCTAATTAATTCTGAAGAACTATTATCAGCAGGAGAAAAAAAAATGTAGTATAATCAGGATGGCCCATTTCAGATAGTTGACAAGAAGATGTGAGTACCAGTAGGGGGATACTTAACACGGGGAAATAGATTCAGTTTGTGTAATGACCCCTCCATTCCCAGTCTTTATTCAAGCCTAAGTTAATGGTATGCAGTTTGCAAATTAATTCTAGTTCAGCAGTTTCTCATTAGAGTCTGTTTTCAAAGGTTTTTGTTGAAGAATTGCCACTTTTAAATCTGTTACCGAGTGACCAGAGAGGTTGAAGTGTTTTCCTACTGGTTTTTGAATGTTATGGTTCCTGATGCCAGATTTGTGTCCACTTATTCTTTTGCATAGAGACTGTCTGGTTTGGCCAATGTACATGGCAAAAGGGCATTGTTGACACATGATGGCATATATCACATTGGTAAATGTGCAGGTGAATGAGACCCTGATGGCATGGCTGATGTGATTAGGTCCTAATCACACCATCAGAAGCTCATTCACCTGCATGTCTAGCTCATCTTAATTAATTAGCTTCTTAGAATTGGTATGGCAACTTCTACCTTTTCTTGTTCTCTGTATATATTGTGGCAAAGCTCAGACCTTATCCCTGTGGGTCCTGCACTTCCAGGCAGTTTATGCTAGCCTCAGAGGCTCACTGCAACCCTCCATGTAGCCCTTCTCTCTCTAGGCCAGGGTTATAGTCTACTGAGCCCTTTTCATCATAAGCCAGCAAGTAGTTGGTGAGAGAACTCCCACAATCTCTGTTGTCTCTCTAGGCTTAGTTCAGGACAGTATAGCTTCCTGTCTTGCTAAGGGCCTGCCTTCCACTTCCAGAAGGTGTTTCAGTAGTGGCAGGTTGAGGGGAACCCAGGCCCGCCCTCTACTCCGGTTTCCGGCCCAGGGACCCTAATGGTAGCGGCTTTTGACAGCCAACCTTTCACTGACAGAGTTGCTACTTTTCCCTGGGACTCTTCCCCACAGCTCTCCCACTTCTCCCTTACCATTAACTTGAGTATGTCTATCCAGCCCTTCAGCATCACATCCTCTCTCTGGCTCTCCTCTGCTTCACTAGAGTGAGCCCTTTTTTACAGTATCAGAGAGGCCTTAATTAGAGTCAGGTGGTCAATTAGCTCAATGGCCTCATCTGACTCTTTACAGGTTAATTGAAGTCAGGTGTTCTCATTAGCCTGAAGCAGCCCCTGCTGTGGTCAGTCAAGGAACAGAAAACTGTTGATCCAGTGGCCAGAATATCTGCCTTCTGCTACTCTGCTGTATCCAGCTGGCCTGGGTCTATCACGATATATATACTGTATATATATCATGATTCCATTCTATGCATCTGATGAACCACAATATATATATACTGTATATATATCGTGGTTCCATTCTATGCATCTGATGAAGTGGGCTGTAGCCCACGAAAGCTTATCCCCAAATAAATTTGTTAGTCTCTATGGTGTCACAAGTACTCCTCATTCTTTTCATGTTGCTTGTAATCAGATTGTATCCCTCAAGAAGTGAATACAATAAAGCACTGTTGGCCATGTCCAGACCTAGAGCAAGCAGCGGTTTCATATTTTCAGATGCATACATTTGAGCTGAGATATTCAAAGCTGCCTATGAGTTTCAGAAACTCAATTCCCTTTGGGAATTGGGTATCCAAATTCCTTAGGCAACTTTGAAAATCTCAGCTCTAGAATTTTACTGCCATATATATGACAAATTTTTAAATGGCAAATTACCTGGCCCACTTTTCCGTTTTAGTTCAACATGGTCTCCATTAATTATTTATTCAGTGGAAGAAGAAAGGAAAGGACCTCTGATGTGTCTAAGAGCATTAAGTATTTTCCCAGGCTAGAAAATAAAATACAAAGCCATTTAGAAAGAGAGTAAAGGACAGAGATGTTGCTAACTAAAATTCCAAGGTTTGCTTTAATTTTTTGTGGCTTTTTTCTTCTTGTTATTCTTGAATGAAAAGTTTTTAAAATATTGTACAGCCAAGCAATACAGTGTATGTTTAAAACTTTTCAAATTTAAAGCCTTCAAGCTTTGCTCTTATATAATGCCCTTAGGAAACTTCGATCAGCAAACAAGGGACAGATTGTGACCATTTCCTCTGTCAGAGTTCAAGAGTAGTCACACTTGCAGCACTTGTGCTCCCCAGAACACAAGAACCGCAAAAGCAATAGAATTTTAAAAAAGGCTTTTGATGGAACTGTGGTACTGTCCAGCTCTGTATCAGCCAGCAGAGCTGACTGGACAGTAGTGCATATTAAATCTTCCTAAGGAGAAGAGCCTCTGCTGTATTCCCTAGGAGCACTGTTAGATACCCTGCTTCCCTGAGACTCCGTTCTCCACTGGGGTCGATTGACTCCTCGCTGCCCATGGTTCAGGGTTGTATATTAATAGCACCATCTGGCTCTGAACCTTCATACTGTTACTGTAAAGTTGAATGTAGTTCATTCTCTTTATAAAAATGTTTCTGTTCTTTCCAGGTCTATAAAGCAGAAGGAAATACCATTAAGTGACCATTAAATGTATGACCTGTAATTTTGTTGACTGGAACATAGTCTTTCTATGTAATTGGTTGTACAAATAGGCAGTAGGTGACATATTTCTGAAATGCTTTCTCTTTCAGCTGACTGCGGGGGACCATTTGAACTCTGGGAACCAAATACTACATTCAGCTCTCAAAATTTCCCGAACAACTACCCCCACCAAGCCACCTGTAAGTCTCCCCTCCCCCAGATCTTCAGGGAGGATTAGTGCAATAAAAATGGAAATAGATTACAGGAACTATGTGCTGTGAAGAAAGAGAAAAAGCCTTGCTATATAATTGGATGACTGGTAATTGAGGGCTATGTTGGCAACTTGCCAGGAGGCTGAGGCACCGTATGGTAGCTGGCTGATAAACTGTGAAGAAGATTGCATCCACTCTCTGTTTTGGTGCACACACCATAGCAATATGGGAATTGTAGTTTTTGTAGGCTACTTTTCTGACTAAAAGCAGTGAGGGTAGCAATGGGCCACACTGAAGAACTCTATGTTAGCTTGATGCATGTGGTCTGCAGGCAGGGTTTTAATCACATCTCCTATAAAATAATTAATTTTAAAATATTTTATGTGAAAGAACATTTGTCTATTTTGTGAGCGGTTTTGACTGGAGATTCTCCTCTCATAGTGGTGTAAATCAGGAGCTACTCCACTGAAGTCAGTGGACTTACACCAAGGTAAAACTGGTATAAGTCAGAAGAAAATCAGGCCCACAATGTATTGATAATGTACAATATTTGCCTCCGATGCTGGAAGTGAAGAAGAAAGCACTGTTGTGGTTTTTCAATTAAATTTAAATTTTGTTCCGTTGTTGTAGGAGAGCTGTGTAAATTCTCTGGTGTGCTAAAAGCAGGAAATCAAATCCTGGGTGATGGTTGTTTTTGTCAGATTAAGGTATGGTGTCCTACTTTCAGACCCTAATTCCTCAAGATACTTAATCACATGCCTGACTTTAAGCATGTGCAATAGTCACAATGAGGTCATTGGTAGTGAGACTATGGTTAAAGTTAGGTATGGGCTTAATTACCTTGTTGAATTGGGGTCTTAGTATGGGACCCAAGACATTCTGAGCATTGTTCGGTACTCAGAAAAAGATTGTCAATTGCATCCTACTTATGCTCCTTTATAGGTGTCCTTGGGCAATTCCGGTCACATAAGTTCTCACTTTGTAGAGAAAAGGGTATATGTAGTCTTTTGTTCGTTTGTTTTGTTTTCTGTCAAACAAATCTTTTCTTTCAATACACCCAAGCTGCCAAGGCTTTTTCCATGGAAGGAGCATAATTCAAATGACCAGACTTATGTCACATGATTCTCTTAATTAAATAATGCTGATACCAAGTTGCACAGTATTTAAGTCACAAGAAAGATCATTTGGAATCAGGCCGCTAAATATCTTTAAAAATATGACCCTCAATAATTGATGAAAATAGGATTTAGACTTCTTAATCACTTAGATGCTTTTGAAAATTTTACCCAAGACCTTTTTCCCCATGGCCTGTCAAAATGCAAATACCAAAGTAAATATAAAGCATGTGGGGAGAAGAGGGGGATGTTTGGTTTTGTTTGTTTTAATTGGTGTTGTTTTTTAGGTGTGTGGTATTTAAATGCTGGAAAAGGGAAAAACATTCAGCTTCATTTTCAATCTTTTGAGCTGGAAAATATCTATGATGTCGTTGAAATCAGAGATGGAAGAGGAGCCGATTCCTTGTTTTTAGGCAAGTACTGCATATTGAATTATATGATGAATGAAATCAGGGACAATTCTAGCAATCTGATCAACATGATGGAAAGGGAATTAGTTGTCTCTAATTTTAGCTACATTTTGGGATGATCCATGATTCTTGGGAGTTAATGAGAAGGAGTGAGGATATATTTAATTTACGTGATTCTGTCAAGACTTATGCACATGCTTAACTTTCCACATTGTAGCTCACCGCACATGCAGTTGACAGGATCAAAGCTTATGTTGCTATATTAATGTGTCAAGTTTGGAATATATATACCTTCCTTGTTATAAATACCTTGTTATAAAAACCTGTGGGAGGCTTGGGAAATAATTACTACCCATATGTTGCTATCTCTTAATTTGAAATGTAATACCGTTTATCCTATGGCATCCCAAAACATCTGACAATCCATCAAACCCACCACTGCAATGTACTCATCTTTTTCTTGAGAATAGCTGTCTATACTGGACAAAACCCTGTTCCAGATGTCTTCTCTACCACTAACCAGATGACAGTGCTCTTCATTACTGACAAATCTGGAACTCAAAAAGGATTTCTTGCAAATTTCACTACTGGTTATAATCTTGGCATGCCTGGTGAGTAAAGTACACTATCTCTTGGATTTTAACAGACACAATTATGCTCCAACAAAGTTAAGATTGTCAAAAAAATAATATGAAATTGGGAACAGCAAAAGCAGCATGTCAGTCTAAACTTTGGATTATATGATCATGAACAGCTGTTGTCACTGTAACATCATTTAAATAGAATATGAAATTTGGCCAACTTCTGAACTGTCTAGATTTCTGGGCAGTGCCACTGGACTTTGTACTTTCATATTTACTATATTTTTTTCTTTTTTTTAGGAAAATAAATATATGGAAAGTTACCGACACATATTAATTATGTTCATGCCCAATAATCAGAATAACGCTTTGTGGGTCATTTTGGTCCATCATGGGCTGTATTTAGGAAGCTTTTATAAAATATTTAATATAGATCTGATAAATTAGAACAGATTTGTATAAACAGTAAGTGTGGGCCAGACTCTGAAAAGTATTTAGGTGCTTAACAGTGCAAATAAGAGATTTTCAGAAGTGTTTAGGGACCTAACTCCCACTTCAAAGTGTCTAGGTGTCTAACTTCCTTTGAAATCAATGGCAGTTAGGTGCCTATGTACTTTCAAAAATCCTATGTGGTGCCTAGCTATATATTAAGGTGCCTTTAAAAATCCAGTTCTTTTTGTTTACTGGGGATGGGCAGTAACTGCTCTTCCCAAAAGTAGTTCAAAAGATTTTGGCAATGAGCAGCAGCAGAGCTCTTTCAAAAATTTGACCTTAATTGTGGGTGATGAATACTCGAAAATCTGATCCAAAGGACTTTTGGAAACCTGGTCCATTGTCTTTATAAAGTATATAATTGTTTTAATCAAAATTGTGTCAAAGGCCAGATATGTGTTTGCACAACTCTAATTGGGTATTATATCACTTATTTTACCAAAAGACAAAACAATGGATTCACCTTAAATAAATGTATACAATTTCAACTACCGTAGCCAGAAAGGCAAAGTAAACTGAAGTAAACAGGCTTATCAATAGAATAGGCATTTTTTTTCCATTCTTTGCTCCCTAATTCAATCTGTAAACAATGTAATTCAAAAAAATTATATTAACTAGAGAAAACAAATGTAGCTGTATATTCTGAAGGAATGTAACCTTCTTCTGTTATGCAGTAGATTGAACTAGATTACACCTAGCTTGATGCATGCACCCTTTCTTCCTGTTCTTCCTGCTCTCACTTCCGCCCCCCTCCCCCAACAAGATTTTTTTAATGTGACTCACAATTTGGGGTGCCTCTGGATTTGGGTGCCCAATTTTTGAAATGCCTTAAAGAGTCCTGATTTATGGAAAGTGCAGAGCACCCAGTATCCAAAATTTCTAGTCATTTTTAAAAACCGTGGGGTGAAGTCCTAAAACCATTGAAGTCAATAGGACTTTTGGCCTTGACTTCAGTGGGACCAGAATGTCATCTGTGGTCTTTGTTCCTGTCTCACCCCTCAGACTTGTATCGTATTTAACAATAGAACACCAGTAACTACCATATAACTTCTTTATATAAATTAATTTTAAAAACCCATATTTTTCCATAACAATAAGATACCAGTGAAGAGCCCCTGCTCATTTCATCACTGGATTCACAGTTTTGTCCCTTCAGTCAAGTTGGATAATCTGCGTAATTAGTCTTACTCTGTAATTATGCTTTTGTTTTTTTATTGATCAAATCTTTCTGAAGAACCCTGTGGACCCAATGATTATCAGTGTGGAAGTGGGGAATGTATACCCCTTGCCAACCTTTGCGACAAACAATGGCAGTGTAAAGATGGCTCCGATGAAGCAGAGTGTGGTAAGTGTTCATGTTTTTCTCGTACCAAAGAGTAATACATGTATTTTCAATAATGATCACTTATTTTCTGTTTCTTTTATTACTTTTTTATTAAAGGAATTAACCATTCAAGAAAGAACAAATGTAAAGAGGCAGAACCTCCACAGCTGTAAATTGACATAGCTCCATTTACTTCAATGGAGCTGTGCCGAATTACACAAGCTGAAGGTCTGGCTTGAAGTCTGAGAAAGAGAGTAAGATAGAGAGAGAGGGAGAGAGAGGGAGAGAAAACAAAGTGAGTCATTCTGTGACATTGCATCTAAATGGGCAAATATCCCTGTGAAAGCAGAGTATGTCCTCAACACTTTAAGGTGTAGGCTACATAAAATGCCAGGAGAATATCCTTTTTCAGTTGTATGGTTAATTTTACCACAGTAAGCAGGCAGATTTCTCTTCTAAGAAAACCAGTCTGACTGCTGGTTATTGCAAAATAATTGCTGCTTGTAAACCACTGCTCCCGTGCCTGACCCACAGAGCTTGCCTCGGCTCTGTCTCATACAGGTGTTGGAGCAGCATTATGATTGCTTTTCACAGCTGCTCACATGTGCAGGTTACCATGACAACAAGAGCAACAGCTGCTGTCATGCTACCATCGGTGAAGATGATAAAAAATTAAATGCACAGTACATAGTTTTGATTTACGTAAAATGGCAATAATGCCCCCCAAATGACAATTTACATGCAAAAATTCTGTTAAAGTCATGCTGAGTCTGTCAAAAACTGAAATTACTTTTTCTGACAAAGTGTCATAGACCACAGATGAGAATGTTTAAGGGTAGGCTTTTAGACTCGGATACAAATTTGTTGCCTTTGGTTGGTTTAAGGAAGACTTGTAGGGCCAAGATATGACCATAGACGTGTTCTGGCAGCTGCCATTGACATAAACTGGAACTGCATGCATGCATCCAAAAGCTGAATTTGATTCTCTCCATTGTTTCAATGTGTTCTTTTTGAGCGTGAGAATGTCGTTGTCTTTTTTTTTTTTTTTTTTAATTTCATAAAATAAACTGACCTGCAGCCTCCATCTACAGGAAAAGCTGTGAACATAATTATGTAGCTAAGAACAGCTGGAAAAGATTTTCAACCATTTATATTACAGATTTAAAATATGGATAAAGCAGTCATTTCCTGCCCTGTTATTATGTACTTGATTCCAAAGAGATCTTTTTGCCACAGATTGCTTTAACATCTTTTATTGAGTTAGACATCTACTGCTGAGTGAGCTGTTTCCAAAACAAAATAAAAAAACAACAACAAAAACAGAAGAACTAGCCTTACCCTCAGTCTAAGCCTCAAAAAAAGTGAAAAGTCAACTTTAGTCCCCTAAATTTCTCCTAATTTTGCTGAAACCCATTTCAAGATCTCATCAGCTGTGGCAATCAAGCTAAACTAGCTGTCATCTTCAAATACTCTAGTTCAGAGGTGGGCAAACTACGGCCTGCGGGCCATATGTGGCCCACCAGCCATTTTTATCCAGCCTGTGAGCTGGGGCTGGGAGCGCGGTGCCAGTGGCCCTGCGCTCCCGGCCCAGGGGCCGGGCCGAGCGCGGGGAGCTGTGGGGTCCTGTGCTCCCTGGCTAGGGGTCAGGGACTGGGCCGAGCGCAGCATGCCGTGGGGCCCCGTGCTCCCAGGTCGGGGGCCTGGCCGAGTGTGAGGAGCCGCGGGGCCCCATGCTCCCGGGCCGAGTCACCACCTAGGCCTAGATGCCGGGTCACAGTGCTCAGGCTGGAGCGCCCAGTTGAGTAAAGATAAGCAAGGGTGGGAGTTAGGTGGTGGTGTCCCGGGGGGTGGTGGTTAGGGTGGGGGGATCTCGGGAGTAGGTAGTCAGGGAACAAAGCAGGGGGCTTAGATGGGGGTGGGGCCTGGAGGTGGTGGTTAGGGTGGGGGGAGTCTCAGGAGTGGGTAGTCAGGGAACAAAGCAGGGGAGCTTAGATAGGGGGTAGGGTCCTGGGGCTGGGGGCAGTTAGAATGGGGGGGTCTCCAGAGGGTACGATCAGGGGACTAGGAGCTGGGTGGGTGGGTGGATGGGTCGGGCTTTCTGAGGAGGGCAGTCAGGGGGCGGGATGTGGTTGAGGGTTAGATAGGGGGTGGGATCAGGCTGTTTGGGTAGGCCTTCCGTACCCAGCCTGCACACCATTTTTAACCCCAGTGTGGCCCTCAGGCCAAAAAGTTTGTCCACCCCTGCTCTAGTTCCTGGGGCTTATCAAGGATCATAGAAAAGTCAACATATTCTAAGGCCTCTCTCATCTAGAGAAGCTTGTTAATATATTGAAGATTGAGAGTAGCAGTTCTTTGGGGCTCAGTATCTGAACTCCATGCATCCCTTACCAACGTTACCAAAATAAGAGAATCTATTAAGAGTCATATGTGAATCAGGGATTACAGGGGCTTGCTGGAGATGAGAGGAAAAGAGTTGTAGTTCATGGGAAGATAAAGAATTTCAAGGGGAAGAGTGGAATAGAGTCAAAAGAAAGGCAAAAAGATCTGACTGAGACTGAAGAAAGGGAAAGGGATGCCTCTAATGTTTTCTGGGCTTATCCAAGTTTCCTGATGTTTTAGGTTTGCCAGTCACTAGTTATAATACTTCATCTCTGCCTTGTAATGATATATTTCACCAGTATGAATACCAGAAGGATCATCCTTATACTAATTGCATACTGAAGAGGACATTCTCAAAGCTCTGCTGTATGATGTTTTAAATACAGCCAGTCAGGAATATTTAGCAGATTTTTTTTAATGGAAAATGTGGTTTCTAAGCAATCAGAAATTTTTACAGGAAAATTTTGGTTTTGTGGGGGAAAAAGTGTTAATTTTTCCATTGGGAAAAATGAAATGTAAAGGTTTGTTTCAGGTCAGGCTGACAGCAATTTTCATCGCCTGAACTGCAACAGTGCCTGACCAGAGTCATAGTTTGGAGTCTTCAGGCTGTCCTTCTCCAGCAGAGGCAGGGCTGCTTAATCGGATTACAGCTTCTCCTGGCCTCACAGCAGCCCAAGGAGATGCAGTTTAATGTTAAACAAATCCAAAATGAAGCATTTCAACATGTTTAGATTGAATATTGTTTTAGCTTGTTGCTCTGTGAAAAAAAATTGACATTTCAACT
Source organism: Dermatemys mawii (assembly GCA_007922305.1). Classification (NCBI taxonomy): domain Eukaryota; kingdom Metazoa; phylum Chordata; order Testudines; family Dermatemydidae; genus Dermatemys; species Dermatemys mawii. The sequence continues at coordinate 3,743,148 of ML677351.1, forward strand.
TTTAGTCCCAATTAACGATGAAAGCAAACATTGAAATATCAGAATTTCTCACTGGATAAAAATTCCAATTTTCAGTCAGCTCTGATTTTAACTTAATCTCCAGTTGGTTTTAATGAAAATTTGGGTAGCTAAATCATTGTACAATAGTTTGAAAAAGAGGATAATACTGGCCAAGAAGGGGCCTTGGATAGGTTGGTTAAAGCATTTGCTGCTTCAAAATATCAACTCAATAGCTTCCATTGACAAGATTCCTGAGATTTCCTGGGCTGTAAACTAAAACTCTCTCCTATGCCAGAAATGCCAGCGGAAGTGGCGGTAGCATGCCTGCCTCCTGTTCGGTTGTGTCACCTCTGTGGCACAGGGGGTTCCTCATTGCTGCTAGGTTGTGTAATTTACACTTCACTCTGTCAGCAAGAATGAATCTGGCTTTCTGTCTGTTATATTTCCAGTATTATAAACCTAACTGCCAATCCATGTGTCTGTTTTTGTTCCAAGTGCGTCTTTTTAACGGTTCTCTAAGCATCAATGGATTGGTACAGTTCAGGATTGAGAGTGATTGGTATATAGCATGTGCAGATTACTGGAGTGAGCAGATTTCAAATGAAGTTTGTCAACTGCTAGGATTAGGGTAAGTAATGTTTTCTATTGTCTTCATCTGCACCTCATTTATACATCTACTGCGTATGAAACATATTTGTGCTTCTCTAGCTGGTTTGAACAACTTCAGGATTGTCCAGAAAAGGAAGCATGCACATATTTGTGGAGCACGACATTGTTCTGAGGTTTGGAAAATATATATTAAAAAGATTATCCTGTGGATGGCCAGGTTTTAGCTGGATATAAAACACTGGAAAAACTAAACTACTGCCAGATAGGCTGTCTCCATGTCGTCAGTTTCTCACCTCACCAAAACCAGGAAATGAAATCTCACGAGAAAGCCTTTTTTTTTAATGAGATTTCCAGCCTGATGCCCAAATCTCTGTGGTATGGACAAGTCTCTAACTGTTATATATAGCACTTTCTAGAAATGAACCTCCCATGGCTTGATTATTCCAATATTCTTTATTGGATCTGTCAAAAAAAGTAGCATTTTTTTCCCGCCTCCAACTGGTGAAAAGGAACCAAATCTTACATATTTTATCAAAGAAACTTAAAATATGTTATAGGTATTAGTAAATTTTCATATGGTCCCACAAGAGTTCATATAGTATGTTTCCAGACATTAGAAAGAGTTCTTTGCAAAAAATTGTAGGTTAAATTTATTTTCAGCAGTTTCATGTGTAAGAACTCCAGGGAAGAAACTGAGTCATCTTCCTAAAATCTTTCTGGAAAGCCACAGATGAAAAAAAAAAAAGCCTCCTGTTTCTATGTTGTTTGTCTTTCAAGTCACTTTCAACTTATTTCACTTGATAAGTTGAAAAATAAAGTTTTAAATTGGTCCTCCAAATCACTACCCTCTGTATCCACTAAAATCACGTTTGAAACTGCATTTTATTTTTTGAGGCTTTCTCCAAGGTTCTTTCAGCATTAGTCTTTCTTCAAATAGCAAGGATCAGTCCTAACAATATTACTTGGCATTTTAGCCCAGGTCAAATCCTTCTACAGTGCTTACTCTGGAGAAATTCTCACTGAGTTCAGAAGTTTTGCTTGAGTAAATGTGACATGCTTGTAAAGTGTGTTTCATACCCCTCTCTAGTGATTTTTTCACTTACAAGATGATAACCTGACTCTGCTGTCAGGTAATTAAGTCACTTATTTAGCTTAATTAGTAGTGGTCTGTGTTTTATTCTGAGAGTCCTCGGCATAATTCTGAGTTCTGCTTTTGGCTCACAGGATGTCAATATATAAGTAATGCATAAAAATTAATTATGGACTTCAGTGTGTGACTCTGATCTAGTGCTTTGCAAATATTCACTAAGCCTCACAAAACATCTGTGTTTTTGCACATTTTACAGAGGAAGAAATATATAGGTTGTGTGGCTTGCCTACTCCCACATACCAAACCAGTGGCTGGGAACCCAGAACTCTACCTGATTCTCAGGCATCCTGCTTAGCCATTAGACATACTTCTTCCTTTGAGAGATCTGTCTGCTTTATAAATGAGACAAAGACCATTTATTCCTCAGTATGGCACAACTAGCAGCATAATAAGGAATGATCAGTATTGCTGGGATATACCTTTTAATCAGTGTTAGTATTATGGACTTGTTCAAATAATATAACAAGCCTTAATAAGTTGGTGAGGAGGAGGAGTGAAGATATTCCAAGTAACAGTCACCTGTGTTCTTCTCTTTAGAAACCTTAATCCATGCTCTCTGTGTTGATAAGGTGAAATTTGAGCTACCACTGAGTGGGGTCCCTCCTCTTCCTGGCCTCCAAGTGGCGGAGAGTCCTGCTGTTGTATCCTGTTCCCCTACTTCTGCAGGTTCCTTTCTTATCCTTCTGTGACTAAGAGAGAGGCAAAATATTAGGCCCTGTCCCATTATCAAAATATTGGCTCTTCATCCTCCTTACTTCCCAAGAGCTTTCACAGAACCCCAATGACTTCAGTGTCCTTTTGTGTTCTGTGGATTAATGGCCCATCTTACTGTGCTCCTTTACAGTCAATTGGATATGTAATGGTAGCTCTTCAGAACATTTTAAAACTGATCATATTTGATTGAGGTTCAAGGCCAAATTCTTTGCCAATGTAAATCCTTTGACTTCATTGTGCCAGCAGAAAATCTGGCCTCTACTCTTCTTGGAAATAGCTTTGAAATTCTAACTATAAAGACATATTGAAATGTTATGATTTGTGAAAAATGTGAACATTCATCCTACTTTGATCAGCTACAGAGATGTTTAAAAAGTCAAAATCAAAAATTGTAATGAAAAAGTGAAGATTTTTTCACAAAAATTTGTACTGTGACCTGATCATCTCTAGAAATATCTCATTTTTCACTTTTTTTTTTTTTTAAAAAAATAGGCACCCTATGTCTAGAAAGGTTTTTCAAAAGCCACTTTTGGGGGGGGGTCACCCACAGAAACAGGAATAATGTAGTTTATGTGATGTGGTTCTGGCTGTCCCTTGGCAGAAGTGAACAAGAAAAGCAGTGCTAATTTCAGCTACATTTGAAAAACTGGAGAATAAGGGACGAAGAGGGGGAATCATTTCCTAAATGGAAGAAGCAGTCAGTAGGGAAATCAAATACTTCTTTTTAAATGTTGAAAGGGATATTGTAAAGAAGGGGACATATAAAAATGTAAACTCAATAGCGCAGTGGGGAAGGAAGAGAGGAGCCAGCAGTAGCTTCTCTTCTAAAGCAGGATCATCTTTTAAAAAAGTAAGTTTCAGCAATCAAGGTCCAAAGGGAAACTCAACACATCAACTTATTGCCTGAAGGAAAAAGACCAACCACCGATGAAAATACAAAAGTCTGGCCTTCCCACAGTGGCAAAGAGGAGTAAGTCAGAGGACTTGAGTGTTCTTACATCCAACTCCCTTGATAGTGACCTGAGGACAGTTTTTGTCTGGCATCAAACTTACAAGGAAAAAGAAGATAAGCTCGCTCTTATCCCTGTATGTGTGACTTAATTAACGTCTGCTGTCATCCTTGCTGCTTGAGAAGTTAGAAGATGGTCCCCTGAACTCTATTCTTACTCTCTAAAGAGACTTACTGTAGCATAGTAAACTGAACTCGGGTAAGCTCTGACCTCCCTGTGAAAGCTGTGTGTGGGTCCTGCTGCTGGGCAAATACTTCAGTAAAGTGGCCTGGGCAGATTGAATAATAAAATCAAAGAACTGGGGATGTATAAGACCTATTGGGTCATTTTGTCCATCCTCCTACCAGGGCCAGATTGCTCCCTTCAGTATATTTTCTGTAACTTTATCCAGTCTAGTTTTATGACCAAAGGGTATTCCCCCACTTCCCCAGTGAAACTATTGCACAGTCTATCCCAATTCATGGCCTATGTTCACCTTTTCTTCATTTCATCCAAGAAGAGGATCTGTGCAGGGCTACTGCCATAAAATGGGGACACAAACAAAATTTGGCCTGTCACCTATAGCCCAGTGACTGTACAATCAAATGTGGCTTAAATCAGTGGTATGTGAGAGTCTCTGTGTGGCAAGATCCTGAAGGCATTGCTCTTTTAAACTTTCAACATTTACAGTGCAGTTTTATGGGCCATATTTTAGCCTCAATTACAGGGGGAGCAATTCTAGTGACATCACCGGCACATCACTGAATAACCAGCACTACTTCTTGCAGAAAGCTGGTTTTCAGTGGATGTCACTCATCCAACTTCTGTACTACTTAAACCTTAGCTTGTGAGATCTGACAAGAGAATGGCCTAAAGCTTCTTTGTGATAGATAAGCAAACTACAGAAATCAACCTTATAAGAAGCCCTTAAAGAAAATATTCAAGGTCATATTTTTCATCATTAGCTGAGGAAATGTGTGTTGTGCTTGCCTGAACAATCACTGCATTTGTGTACACATCAGGTATCTGGATGTACAAATCATGTTGGCAATTTGCATGTACAATTACCTGATGGATGCATGCAAATATAACAACTGTATAGGCATATTAGGCATGCAGTTTCACAGAAAACTTATCTGAAAACAAACCCCATCATGTTAAGATTCTTATTTGTTAGTTCTTCGAAGAGCATCTCTGTGGATGCTCCACTTCTGTGCGCTTGTACCCTGTCAGTTTGATCAGAGATTTTTGGTACCAATGCCCATTTGGTCCACTCATGCACCCAACACATCCTCATGCCCCATGCAGGTGAACAGCCCTCAATTCCTTCTCAACTACCTTTAGTCCAAGATGGAGTCAACTGCATGCCTGTTCTCTAATATTTAGCTTTTTCTCCAATAGTTACCTTATAATTACTTATTTTATAGTTGCTAGAACAATTGTTCCTTTTTCTTTTTCTTTTCTTTCTTAACAAAAACTTTTTATTCTTAGGGATAGTTACATAGTCAGGAGATTTCCCCTTCTAGGGATTAAATTTTCATTAGTTTTGCTCGAGAATGCTTGGGATTCACTCGGGATTCAAGAAGTGCCTCTCCTGTCGTGCAGTTATTCCAATAAGTGACAGACTCTCCTAGTACTTGTATCTATGGCAAGTGAAGGATCTTCACTTCCTTCAAGGGGACATCTCCCCAAAACAGAGAAATTAAGTTTAAACTCCTCATGATGGAGCAAGATTTACATCCAGCTTCAGAGCTGGGAAAGAGCTGCCCCTGTACATAGACCTCCTAGTACAGCTAGTGCCCCATCCGCATTGATATCTCAGTCACCAGAGACCAGCAGAGAGGTAGGCAGTACCATTACACTAAATACATTTATGGTGCCGAAGTCCTCATCTACATCTGTCTCTCAACAAAAGTATATGAGGAGGAAATCCCCAAAACGTTATCAGTCACCACCTCACAAGAAGGCTACAGAGACCTCAGGTCCTAAGAAGTGTTCTGTGCAGGATCTGAGTGAGGCCAGTACAGCAAAGGCAAAGTAGGTCATCTAAAACATACTCAGTACAGAGTTCAGATACCCATACCCAGAGCAGCACAGACAGGCTTGAAAAGACCAAGCCCATCCCTGAACAACATTCACTACCAATAACCAGAAAAACTGGTCACCTATCTATGGTACCAAGGGAATCCCATTCCAAGGGCTTGGTGCCAGCTGCACTGGTACTAAAGGCATCGTCCACAGGTTCCTACTTGTCTCAATCCTTGATGCTGTCAGTACTGCAAGCATTCAGGTCCCTAAGGACCTGATAATATCTTCTGAGCCAGAGTCTCCACTGTTAATAAGTGCAGAGATTTTGGGGAATGCTGTAAGATAGGGCTGTGCTATTTTCCCCATTTTAAAGGTGGAAAACTAAAGCAACTTGCCCAGGGTTACACAGGAAGTCTGTGCAAAAGCAGGAAATTGTAGTGGGATCTCCCAAGTCTCAGTAAGCACCCTGGACCTTCCTTTCTTTAATTGTAAGCATTTAATCACAGTTTGGGGAACTTCCAATGGATTGATTTCATCAATTGAGGTTCCAATATTAAATCCCAAATCCAGACTTTAAGATTTGGCCCATTATGTTAATAAATTAAATCATACAAGAAAGGAGTATGGATTAGCAAAGGTGAGAGCAGACATATTTCTAAATGCTTATGGCTTTTTCCTTCATTTTAACTCATTTTAAAAAGCTTATGGGTTTTTCCATCTGTTGTTTCCAACTGTTGATCAGTACTTGACAGAACAATAGAAGAGTCTCATCAGTACACTTCCCTGAAACTATTCACGGCACACATGACCTGCATCACCATGTGTATGTTCTCTTGCACAATGGAAATAGTGATGCCATATAACTGAACTCCCGGATCTACTGAATGAAACATGTTGTTACAGTAATAGCTTTCCAATAAAGGTACTTGATTTTTTTATCTTTACTGAAAAGGAAGAAAGAATACAGAAGACATTCACTGATTTTTAATTAGGAGGTATTATATTCAACAGATTACAATCCAGTACATGTGTGATGTGTCACTCATAAATTCTTGGAATCTGCAGTTTTATGTCTTCCAACAAGATAATCTAAGAAACCTTTAGTCAACTAACTTGCTGTAATTTGATAAATCAAGAGAAACTCAGAGAAGCACTTTAAGCTTGTTTTCAGGAAGTGAGGGGACTATTATCTTGAGGAGGTGTCAAAGACTAGAGAAAAAGTGAGAGAAATCCAGAACAGTAATCCAGACACCATAGCATTAGTCAAATAGAGGAGCAAGAAGGAGAAATAGTCAGTTCTAACTTGTCTGAAAAAAGAGCAAGAAATGTAGGAGAAGCAGAGCACTAAGTAGATAATCAGAGGTCAGTGGGAGCTTTGACTTGAGTTAGAAAGGATTGCAGGTTTTTGCCCTATTGGTTGAAAGGATCTCTTTCAACCAATCAAATTTAAAATGTGTATTCAGTTAAAGGATCATGGTATGAGGCACAGCCATCTCAAACCTAGGGTGGCTGCAAACTCATTCTAGACCGAGAGGCCTGCACCAAAGACTGTTTGTGTTTTACCCTGACCAGAGGGCCAGAGTCCCTTATAAACTGTTACTTGCGGTCTGCCCCAAGCAGGAGGCTGTGGACAGTTTGTGCTTTGCCCTCCTCAGAGGGCAAGAGCATCCACCATAGACTACTGACTACTGTCTGCCTGTAATGAGGCAGAGTGGCCTCCCTTGCCACTCAAGAGTGACGGACCATTACAATTGGTGAAGAATTCAGGCATCATCCCACCCCTGAAACAAGGGGACAAGCCCAGAGAAACAGCATATCAAATCCCTTTCCTCTCCCATCTGTCAGATGATATAATGGTGAACCTTCCCAACCCAGGAAGGATGGAGGTCAAGAAGCTCACCATGTGGCTTGCCAAGTACCAACAGCAGCAGCATCCAACACAGCTTGAACAGCAGCAGCAATGCTTACAACAGCAACTGATTCAAGAGCTGGGGGCCCAACACCACCACCAAGAATGGCAGTGCTTGCAGCAGCTGGCCGTGTTGGTACTGACATCCAGCAGCTCCAATCCTGGGGGAGCAGTGCCCCTCACTAACTCCATGGTGCCTGTGAGCCTGACAAAAATGGGTCCCAAAGGTGACCTTCCTCAGTTTTAGCTGACTCTGGATCGGGGAATCTTGGGCATGGAAGCAGCCCCGGGGCTACGTGACAGCCCTGTTAGACGTGGACAGAATTTGGATCTCCACCCTCATCAGCTCTCTGGCTGTGGACAGACTCTGGTATGTCAAGACCTTGTCAATCCCCCAGACTCATATTTGGGGGTCATTTGACTGCAGTTTATCATGGGATGTGAAACCCTACCCTCAGGCCTTTACTGTAAGGGGGAATATGAGCATTATGACAGTGGGCCTGGCACAAAGGCTGGCGTAGTCTATCATCTTAGGCCGACACGGGAGCAGCTTGTTAGGGTTCCTGTGCACCGTAAGCCTTGAGTCCCAACAGCCCTAGGGGTCTTTGAAGGAGAGACCCTGGAAGGGAGAGACTGGGCACCCAGGAACCTCAACCCAAGCAACTGGCAATACCTCAAGGCCAATTAGGACCTTCCCAATGAAGGGGGCGATCATGGACCACTCACTCATGGTGAACCCCCTGGTTTACGCTCAGGCATTAACTGTGACTAATGGGATGACCCTTCCCTTGGACGGGCCTATGAGCAGTTGGCTCACATTGACGGGAAGATCATGGAACCCACCCAGGCAATGCAGTATCCCCACTTCTAGTTGACTGGCAACTACTTCTAGTGAGTCCCAAACCCAGGACATCCAGCCCCAGCTGGTGATCCTTGATGCCACCGAGGGGCCATCTTGCCACTTTACCATGCCATTCCCATAGTGAGACATCTGGGGCATGAGAAGACCTCAGCACAGATCCTGATACGGTTCTTCTAGCCCAGGGTACACCAGGAGGTAAAGGGTTTTTGTGACTTCTGTCAACTCACAGCCCCTTGTTCCCTTGTTGGTGATCAACACCCCCTTCAAGAGAGTCACAATATATCTGACCATCCTCAACTACATCACTCGATTCCTGGAGGCAATCTCCCCCTAGAATATCATGGAGAAAACTGTGGCTGCAGAGCTCTTTAGAATCTTTCCCCAGGTGTCTCTCCCCCAGGAAGTCCTAACAGACCAAGGTACCAATTTCACCTCACAACTGTTCCAACAGGTCTCTGACCTGTTACAAATAAAAAAGCTACAAATGTCCATGTGCCACTCACAGACTGATAGGTTAGTAGAGCAGTTTAATTGAACCCTTAAAGAGATGATGTTGAAGTTTCTGCCAGAAGATCTTTGCCACTGGAACCAGCTTATCCCTCCCCTGTTACTAGCCATTAGAGAAGTTCCCCAGTCTTTGAGACAGCTGAAGATGTCAGGGAGTTGCACAGAGTGTAAATCAGGGCAGAATTTTGACTCAGTGTATATTGGTATAATTCATGATTATGTTCCTGCAAATGCCTGAGGGGCCAAGTAACTGCTAGGATGGAATTTTTCAAGTACATGAATGTGTCATTACAGTAAAACAATCTGAAACACTGCTACTGTACAGTGAAAACTGGGTGCATAATAAGGGTGTATTTCCTTTCCAGATTACTTTTTAGGCAAAGTTGGTTTGAAGGTCTTGTAATTAAGAACAGACCCACATTACTAAGATTGCATCTTCAACTGAATCCAGAGCTAACCTTCTCCCAAACGTTGGGGGTTTAATGTTTACAGTCCAATGCTCTAGTCCATTATACCACTTTTACACTAGCCTCGCTCCGTTAAATTCAATAAAATGCAACAGCCATGGAACTGATGTGACCGTGGAGAATCACACCCACTGGGTTCTGATTCAGCTCATTAAAGAAACTGGCTGAGAACACAGAAGTTCAGATCAGATTTGCCATCAGTTTTGGGGGAGCTGAGTTTCATATCCAGAGTTATCGTTTTCTCCCATTGCATACATAAGTACTGTAGAATTGCTTCACCACTGCCTTGCGTCTTATCCCAATGCAAAGTGCATGTAAGATGTTCTCATATTAGAATTGACATTGCACAGATGTGATAATTACATAAAGTGTGAGTCAGTGGAGAACAAATGCACTGCTTTTCTGCTCAGCTGAAATTCTCAAGTTGGCTAAGTTTTTCTATGCTATTCTGTAGTCAGGGGTAAAAACATTGTGTTTTTTTTAAAAAAAATCTAACCACCAAGACATACACACTAGTCTCCCAAGTAACTGGACAATCATACTGTACTTGTTCTTATCCATTCCTGTCCCCCTGGCTTGTTGACTCTTCCATTCTTAATTTAGAGCTATGTTATGCCATTTTCTCATTAAGGCCTTGACTATACTACAAGCTAACATCGACTTTCTAGAGTTCGAATTAAGAAAGCCGATGGTATACATTTGATTGTGTGTGTCCCCAGTAAGCGAGCTAATTCGGCGGATCATGTTCATAGTTCCGCAGCTAGCATCAACTCTCAGAGCGGTGCACTGTGGGTAGGCATCCCACAGTGCCTACAGTCACCACAGCCCCTTGGAATTCTGAGTAAAGCCGGCATTGCACGGTGGGGGCAAAAACAGTCTTGCAGATTTTTCGTTCGCGCTTGTATGCTATGTATTGGCATTTCTTTTTTTGGATCGCAGTTCTGCCAGCATGGATTCATCTCTCCACATGGCAATTAAATCCAGCACCTCCCTTGCAGTCCGTGCTGGGGCCCTTTTTTGATTCTGGGACTGCATGGTCTCTTCTGCTGGTGGGCTCTGCATGGTGATCTGTGCAGGAGATCTCACCACGCTGGCCAAAGAGGAAGTGAGATTCAAAAGTTCCTGGGGCTCTTCCTGTCTAACCCAGTGCATCCGCGTTCAGAGCACTGTCCAGAGCGGTCACACTGGGGCACTCTAGGATAGCTCCTGGAGGCTGGTAAAGTCGAATTGCGTCCTCGCTAACGCTACTTCGACCGGAAACGTCGATTTCAGCGCTACTCCTCTTGTTGGGCAGGAGTTTGGAAATCGATTGAAAGACCCTTTTAGGTCAATTTAAATGACATCATAGTGAGGACCGCAAAGTGGAAGGATCAATTTAACGCAGCTAAATTCGACTTTACAACGTAGTGTAGACCAGGCCTAAGTAATATCTTATATTACACATAGCTCCAATAAGTCCTTTGACTTTAAATTCTTCTCTGTATAGAATGCACCTCTATTAGTTGTGTAAAGCCCAGTGTACATAATACTGTTGTTTTGCCGCTGAAGTATAGAACAGTGCTACACAAGTTTCAATTGACTATTGTTGAACACTGCATAAAAAAATTTAACTCTCTGTCTTTTAAAAATGGCAGTGCAGTGCCTTTGAGTGGTGGCATTGAAAAACAGAAATCTGATAACTCACTGTCATAAAAGTCATTAATCTGGACTTTTCAATGCTATTCAGGCATCTTAAATGAAATATTTCAAGAAATGTGTGTCGGAGTGAAGGTTGTATCTGGTGGGGGGCGGTTTTTGGGAGGGTTTTTTTTTTTTTATTTGGTGTTTGTTTCTGTTCTTTTTCCTTTAGATTTCAAACCTCAAAAATCTTTGAATAAATGCCCACTTCTCTAGGAATCAGTACTACCAGACATAATCATTTTTAAAATGTTATTCAGTCAGAGAAACACAATGCATATCTTAAAATATCTCTCTTTTTTTCCTCTTCCTAGAAATATGAATACATCATCTGTGATATTATCCACTGGAAATGGGCCATTTGTAAAAGTCACCAAAGCAACTAACCAGAGCCTAATACTTACACCAAGGTAGGCATTAATGTAGCTTTCTCACATTAAGGATCAAATTGATAATAGTGGTAAATAAAAATAAATATAATAATAAATGCCTTGCTTTACTTTATTTTAATTGAGAGCCAGTGTGGTCTAGCATATAAGGCACTGCACTGGGAGCCAGGAGACCTAGATTCTATTCCATCGCTGTAACTCACTTTCTGTGTGACCTTGGGCATGTTATTTCATGTCTCTGTTTCCCCTGCTATGTGTTGCGTATTGTAAGCTTTTGGGGCAGGGACTGTCTCTATGTGTTTGTATGCTACAATCTTGGTTAGGGCATCAAGGTACTACTGTGATTACAATAATAACTAGTACTATTCTTGCATTTGTATCGATAGATCTCAACGTTTTTACACTAAGTATCATTATCCCCATTTTACAGATGGAGAGTAAGGGGTCCAGAGAAGTGAGGTGACTTGGCCAATGTCTTTGCTCAGATTGATGGCAAGAATAGAAGAACCCAGATCTCTTAAGTCCCAGTCCAGTGTTCTATATTGTATCCCACACTGCTTCTAATATTAAATATAAAATGTTAGGAAAATACTGAAAACTGGTGGCTTGGGACCAGTTCATAACAAGAACAGAGAGCGATACAAATGTAATTGCCATCTAGAAAAAAAAATGTCCTTCTCTTCCTGGTAGGATATGTTTTCAGGCAAGTGGTAGTAACAAAAAAAAATGAGGCCTGTATAGTTCTTCTGGCTTTGTCTCCATACCTTACTCATGGAAATCAGCTCATAAAGCAAGGAGCTGTTCAGAATCATATCCTAGCCCCTAATCTATATCTGATGTGACTCTGAAGTTTTCCTATGGGTTTGGAATAATTGGGAGCTTTTCTTGACTATAGACCCTGAATTTAACAGTTGCAAAGAATTATGTTCACAAGAGGTGCCAGTGCTTTAGGGACACCTCTAAAAGGAGAGGTGGTTGCCATTGACTAGCAAGACAGTTTACACTTCAGTTAACGCAATGCCTTAAAGGAGCTAAGAAAGCTTAGTAGTCCTATCCCATTAACAGTTACATTTTCCTGGAACCTTGATGGATACACTGACACAGAAAATCACCACATAATTGCTCAGTTGCTTAGACTGGATTGGGATGCATCAATAGTCTTGTAGGCATCACTTATGAGCCATATTCCACAGTACTAAAGCCATAGAGAATATTTAATTTGCTGCAGAGTTTTCTTTTTCCCTTCTGGGAGTTGATTGATACATTTTCTGTTCTAATTCTATTCTGTTAATACCAAATATTTATCAGTCTCACTGATGGTGAAAAAAAATCTTAGAATAGAGGAGGATCATTAAAAGCTATTTTTCTTTTTTTAATAAAATGTACATCTAAACAAGCGTTGCCATGAGAGATCTTAAAGTGCAGCCTATGATTTAAAGGTATCTTCTATTACCATCAGTTAGACATTAGAGAACAAGGAGAGCAAGAGGAAAAGGAAGAAGGCCGTTCATCTTAACTGCATTCCTACTGCAGAAAGATATTTCTTTTCTTTTTATCATCTGGAGTCCTGATAAGGGTCACTTTATTGTGGTGATATCATTATACCCTCCTGTAGTTTCACAGAAGTTGTAATGTTACAGAATGAGAGGAGAACTGGACAGTGTTTTTCTTTTAGTAAGATAAACTTATAATAATAAAAGTCAATTGATAACCAATACATGAAAGCCAGATCCCACACTGCATTTAGTCCTTACTCAGTCAAAACTTTCTTTGAAGGTCATAGGAGTTTTGACTGATTAAGGACAGTAAAATGTGACCCAAAGATAAGAACATAAGAAAGGCCATACTGGGTCAGACCAAAGGTCCATCTAGTCCAGTATCCTGTCTACTGACAGTGGCCAATGCCAGGTGCCCTGGAGTGAGTGAACCTAACAGGTAATGATCAAGTGATCTCTCTCCTGCCATCTATTACCCCCCTCTGACAAACAGAGGCAAGGGACACCATTCCTTACCCATCCTGGCTAATAGCCATTAATGGACTTAACCTCCATGAATTTATCCAGTTCTCTTGATGAAAGATGAAACCACTGTTCACATCCGGGACACACAGGGAATATATTTACTGACAGAAGGATAACATTTGCATTGGGCCAGATCCTAGCCCTAGAAGCACTGGTGGGACATAGCACCAAGCAGTTCTGTGGCATGGTAGGCTCCACAGCCAGATACGGATTAGGGATTTGTAAGGCCTTGGGCCAGAGCAAGTGGGGGCCCCTCTCCACCCCCTTCCTCCTGCAGTCTCTCCTCTCCTTTTCTCCCCCACCAGGGAAGTGGGGTCGGGGTATGGAGGATTCCCCACCCCTGGAACTCCTATCGGGAAGCAACTTCCCGCACTGCTGGGCTGGAGCACCAGAAGGACAGGCCGAGTGCAAGCCCTTGTGCCCCAAACCCACTCCACCACAGGAGTGCCAGGCTGGGGCACAAGGGCATCTCTTTTTCTGGGGGCCCCCAATTGGCCGGGGCCCCTGGATATGGGCCCCATTGTCCCAGTGGCTAATCCGCCACTGTCCACAGCAAGAAATATTTCTGCCAAGAGCAACTAGGAAGGAGAATACTCATGCATCCATCAATGTCTTCCATCACCACAGGAGTCGCTGCCAGCCCAACTCCTATATTCAGTACGACAAGTGGGTCTTTTGGAGGTAATGCAGGGGAAGCAGTCAGCATGCACCAGGCCTCCTTGACATTTCAGTGTGAGAGGAGGGGGATTAGAGTTGGGCAAATAATTGATTTTTCTGGTTCATTGGCAGCTGTGAAACACTGAAAAACAATGTTGGTTCGAATCAAACCAAAATCAAAATTCTGAAAAATGTTGGCAAATTGAAAAAGTCAAGAGAAGTTTTATTCTGTGTCAAACAGAACATGTCATTTGACCCAAAATAAAATGTATTGTTTCCTTTATGGGTGCTTTAAAAAATAATTGCAAAGGAAATGAATGGCTAGATTCACCAAATGTGGGCAAATAGGTGCTGTCTATCTTATAACCTTTATCCCAGTGATGAGAGTGCTCAGGCAGGATGTAAGAGACTCAGGTTCAATTCCCCCCTCTGCCAGATGTTAAAAAGGGATTTGAATGTAGATCTCCAACATTGCAGGAGTGTACCCTAGCCACTAGACTGTAGGGTATGCTGCCATGGAGCTGTTTCAGTTTCTTTTATTGAAGCTAGTTCTAGTGGTTAGGGTACTTTTCTGCTATGTGGGAGACCCAAGTTCAAATCCCTTCTCCATAGCAGGTATGGGGTGCAACTGGACTCAGCTAAATGCCCTAAACACTGGCTAAAAGTTATTAGGATGGTGGCACCCCCTTCTCTTCTGTCCATTTTGTGCTTCACAACTAATCTCAAATCATTGTTTTGGCCAAAAGTATTTGGCAAATTTGTTTCAAATTCAGAAATACTTTCAGGCTGGTCCAAACTGCATGTTTTGACTAGTAAACTATTCAATTGAAAATTTCCATCCGGCTCTACGGGGAATGGATCCTCCTCAGCTACCCAGTTGGCAGCCATAGGAATGACAAATGGGGATGAACAGCCCAAAGCCAATCTCCAGACTAACAGCTCCAACATGAAGTAAAGGTAGAGGCCCACCAGTCTGAAGTCCCTCTGATCATGGTGATCAGGGGGTGTCAGCAACAGAAGAAATACCTCAATGAGCCGCCACTCCTACCCGTAGCTCCCTGCTGTAGATTAAAGAGTAGGAGATGCTAGATGTTGTATTATCGTCATAGAAGGAAGGGCCACTTCCCGCTGGACCTGCATAAGTAGCGGGCTGCATTAGTTCCTGCACCCTCTGCAGCGCCATGAAATCCATGTAAGGCAGTTTGGTGGAGATGGAGCTCATTTGCAAAAGTTCCCCGTTACTGTGCAATCCTGCTGGGAGCAGGTGTGTTCCCTGCCCTACCCTGTTCTGGGCCAGCTTATTCATCCTCCCTGCCAGATAGCCCAGTGCACAGCTGGTTTACATGGGCTTATGAGTTTTCAATGGGAGTTTGAGTAAAGACTGATGAATTGGGCTTCAAGGGTGTAAAATTCATCCTTGGGGTTATACATAAGACTGAAAATAGGAGATGTTTGCCATATGAAAACTATACAGTGATTCTGGATTACAATACGAGAGTGTATGCTATTGTAGAATAGGGAAATGTTGACAGCTACATTTATATAATCAAGCTATATTACTCTGTATACATTTTAAAAACAACTCTATATTAAACTAATCCTCCATTGGTATTCTTTCCTGGTATATTTTTGTATATATCAGATTTAATTGGTGGCATAGGCACTATCCCCAGCGCTCAGATTCATTTCAAGCTATGAAGATAATCTTAAAACCTATGGGTATCAGAAATGCTTGAGTAGTTTTGATCTGTGGCCTTGTGCTCTTCAGGCTTCTGGCTTTATGTCTCTTCTAAATAATTCCTAAGCCTTTATATGTGTCTATATATATTCTACAGTGCAGTATGATCTCCATTAAAGCTACACTGATATCATATATCTATTTAATTCTTTGGTCACACTGAGCTCTAGTGGCAAGTTGCTGAAAACACTTAAGAAGGCAGCAAAAAATATGCATATTGAATTCAGTTTGTATTGGATTCAGAATTTTAGCAGATGATATTACCCTCTTAAAGATTAGGCTACTTTTATTTCTATAATATGCTGTTTTAAATCAAATATCCAGCGAAGGAGAATTTATATGTGTAATATCCATATTGTATATTATAACTGAAACTTACATTTAAGCATTGGGTAGTACAGCCAAATTACTGCACATTAACACTGTGGTTTTCCTTTAGAATAAGGAAACTTGATGTACAGAAGGAGTTTTGTAATGATGCTAACCTGCACTTAAACATACTCATGTAATGTCACCTGGCCTGCAGATACCTGTGTTTTTAACAACTGTGCTTTCATTCCAGCAAACAGTGTCTCAGTAATCTGGTGATTCATCTGCAATGCAACAATAAACGTAAGTAAATATTTCATAAGAAACTTCCACTTTAAAAATCAAATTGTTAGGTCCATAAACTTCATGTATGCTGGTTGACAGATTTTGGCAGTGAAATATAAACTTCATTTTCATATAAACAATAAAGCAGGAACATTTACAATCTTCAGTTGTTTTTAGACTTAAACATACAATGGGTGCAAACAAAAAGAAGATATCCACCGTACCACCACCACCCCAAACTTTAGGGAAGATCAGATCCAGTTCCAGACTGGAACTTTGTATCTTGGGCACATCTTGAAATACGGAATAAATTAATTTCAGACCTCCCCTCCCCTTTTTAATTCTAGCTTGTGGAAAACGACTCATAACTCAGAAGATCAGTTCAAGGATTGTAGGTGGACGTGATGCCAAAGAAGGAGCTTGGCCATGGGTAGTCTCTCTCTTTTTTAATGAAAGACCTACATGTGGAGCTTCCCTCATCAGTGATGAATGGCTGGTTTCAGCAGCGCACTGTGTATATGGGTAATGTTTGCTTTCTCCTTAAGTTAATACATATACCATGTTGACCCTCCCAAAATGTACCTGCATCCTGATGGGAAGATGCTTGTTCATAAAACTGGATTACAGAGTGGCCCTGACCTGTCAATCAGATATGGATGGGGCAACACTGCTAGCCACATAGGGTGTGTCTACACTGCGATAAAAGACCTATGACTAGCCCTGGTCTGCTCACTTGGGCTCACAGGGCTCAGGCTGCAGGGCTATAAAATTTCAGTGTAGGAATTCAGCCATGAGCTGTAGCACAGACTTTCAGAGCCCAGGCTCCAGCCCAAGCCTGAAAGTCTGCACTGAAATTTTTAGATCCTCAACCTGAGCCCTGCTGACTTGGTACCACAGGTTTTTTTTATTGCAGTGTAAACATACCCATAGAGTCCCATTGAAGTCATGGGAACCACATATTCACAGGGATTTCCTCCTACGGATCCTATGAAAGAGAATAGATGTGGTTGCCTTCGATAGCAAGGGGACTGAACTCATTGACCCAGGAGGTATTTCCAATCCTATATTGTTATGCTCTGATGGATCTGACTGCAGAATCAGGGTTTACATTTATGCTTTTAATAATATTCTATTATTTTTGTCCCAGTAAAATGACTTTTTCATTCTAGAATAATGTTGTTTTGCTAAATTAACTGTTTACTTTCAAAGTTGAAAAAGGATTATTTAGTGGTCCAAAGGCCATTGATAAATGATTCAGATTAGATACTTGAAAACCATACCCAATAACAAAACTGTGTTCAAATGGAGAATAGCCAGAGTCAATAGAAACTATGAGGAAAAATTACTGTAGGGGACTGGAGACAGTTCAGTAGGATTTTTTCAAACTCCTAATCTCTCTTTCTCTCTCTCCCATCCCCCAGTATATAATATTGTGGTGAAAACTGATGTACAGCAGGGACTCAATTTTATAAAAATGACATTAGCGCTGAAGTCTGCACAAGACTAGGGAAAAACCTGAAATTAGTGATAGCTACAGTTAGCAACCCAGCTCATCATTTAATCATTATGTACTGAATTATTCATTCACCTAATAAGAGATGGAGTCCAGCTCACAGCTCCTGGAGTTCTTAGTAGCCCCACATTTCAATGACTCCAGTAAGGAGTCACTTAAATCAAGAGACTTTTTTTTTTAAATGGAAGGTTGTATACATTAAATATATGATACCTCATCAAGCATTTGCACTTTATCTGTAATTAGTTGGGCATCTTCATTACTCACTCAGAGCTTTCCAAATGGTGTGAGAGTAAAGAATGACATCATATCTCATAAAGGTAAATTTAGTGTTGCCTGTGTAATTATGACTCTCTGCTGTACACTATGAGAGACTGATCAAGATTTACACTATTCTACACAATTGAAATAAATCTCCATTTGTCTGAATGGAGGTGTTAATCACCTCAAGTAGTCTCTATGGTGCACTACCCAGAATGTGAGGCGATGAGGTATATTTTAAAATATTTCCTACAATATGTTACCATTATGTCTACAATTAAAGTGTTGTAGAGGGGACCAAGAATAGGAAAACATAGTGTTTAAAAAATCATGGAAGAGCTATCACTACTGTAAGTAAGTAAAATCTGTTTATTTATGTCTGAATATTGGTGACGTGGCAGAATTTATTGAAGCTTCCTCCATCCATTGCTACCTATGAACACTTAGCAGATGATTTCCAAGTAATCTGCTACACACCATATATTCATCTCCTCAATGATCATACCCTCTTATGATGATTTGCCACCATTCCTTCTGTGATAAGTGTCTCAAAGTCTCTGTGTCTGATGTGACCAAAGTACATAAGTTTGTGCCTGTTGATTTCTGACAACAGAGTCTGCTTCTCTCCAGCAATGTTCCTAACATAAACATTCCTCATCTTTTCCATCCAGGAGATATGCAAGGGTCTTTGCCAGCACCACATTTCAAGGGCTTCAATTTTCTTCTTGTCAGCAGCCTTAATTTCCCACAATTTACATCCATAGGTTGCTACTGAGAAAATTTAGTTTTTCACCAGTTGAAACTTTGTACATTTTAAGATTATATGTTTTTCCCACAAAACTTTTATTAGGGGGGCATTGCAGAGCAAACCATTCCTACATTTCTTCCAATTTTTTTTAGAACAGCCTCCTTGGTTGGATATGTCTGATTCCAGATAACAGAAATCATGTACTACTTCTACATCTTGAGCATTAATTGAGGTGTTTGCTTGCATCTTGTTTTTGTTAATCGTGTCAATATACATGAATTTCATTTTCACCATATTCAGAGAGAGTCTGTATTCATCACTGTTTTTTAAGACACCAATATTTGTTGCCTTTCTATCACTATAGAAAACTGAAAGAAATATGGGTGCTCAGCTTCAACCAGGTTCATAAGTATTTATATTGTTTGTAAATCAGTTCATTCAGTGGACATCTGACGATTCAAAACAACTTAAAGTGCATCCTATACAGCTCAGCAATAAATACAGATTGTAGAGGAATGAACTTGTCATATTTTTTTTCATTTAAATGCTTTGTTTCTATTATGTTCAGATTGTCTTAACTTCTGATTTTCTAGATTTTTTTTTCAGCTGTAGGTTAAAAAAAATTAAAAATCAGATTTCTAATGGTATGTCTACTCTGCAATGAAAAAGTATGGTTGCAGCATGTCTAGACATACCTGAGCTAACTTTGATCTAGCTAGCTTGAGCAACAATAGGCGTGAAATTGCAGCAGCATGGGTCTAGACCAGGGATCGGCAACCGTTGGCATGCAGCCTGCTAGAGTGGGCCCCCCAGCAGGCCAGGCTGGTTTGTTTACCTGCAGAGTCTGCAGGTTTGGCCAATCACAACTCCCACGGCCATAGTTCGCTGCTCCAGGCCAACTGGGCCAGCGCCACTGAGCAGCCCCCAGAGATGTGCTGGCAGCGAACTATGGCCAGTGGGAGCTACAATCAGCCGAACCTGTGGCTGTGGCAGGTAAAAGAACCAGCCCAGACTGCCATCTGGAAGGCGCATGCCAAAAGTTGCGAATTTCTGGTTTAGTCTTGTCTACCCCAAACCCTGGATATATACTCGAGAAGCCACTGCCCATGGTATAGTGGTTTCACTGCTACTGTAACTTGAGCTAGCTTTGAGCTAGATAAATTAAAGTTAGTTTGGATATGTCTATATGTGCTGCAATCACATCTCCCAGTTGCAGTGTAGACTTACCCCTCAGTCTACCATCTCCAAGGTATTTCATGCTCATAAGTTTCTATATGAGGGATGATTATTAATTGCATGGGAATTTTTAATTTCAGCTGTTTAAAGGGTCATAATAATTAATTGTACTATTGTCCAAGCAACTCTGTATAAATGTATTATTGGTTTAATACCAAAAATTAACTGATAATTCTGTGATAGGAAACTTTGGGCCATTAGTGCTGTCAGAAAACCATAAGCAATTTCAAATGACAATATGCTATTCCACTTAATCTAAAAAAATATACAATGTGTATGTATATATACACACACACACATATATTTTATATATATATATAATGTTGAGGGGATTAAAGATTAATACAAATTATGAATGGCAAATTGTTCAAGTCCTTCATATGATCATAAATAATTGTGAATATTCCTTTCAATCTCTAGGAGGAATTTAATACCATCTCAGTGGAAAGCAGTGCTCGGCTTGCATACCACTTTGAATCTGACATATCCTCAAACAGTAATTCAAGAGATTGATCAAATTGTCATAAATCCTCATTATAACAAGCGCACAAAAAATAGTGACATTGCTATGATGCATCTTCAATTCAAAGTGAATTATACAGGTAGGATTGTTGATCTTCTCTTATACTTTTATTTACTCTGGATGAATTAATATGAGCTAGCTCCAAGTGTACTATTCAACCTGACTTTACTCAGTAATGATGGGTTTATGGGATACTTGGACTTGTCCTTATAAATTAGATATAATCTTTGAAAAACCAATCATAGCAGACTCAGTCCTGCGCTTGTTGGGAATTTTGCCTGAGCAAGGAAGAGGGGGTTTGGATCAATGTGCATTTTGGTAACTGACATTACAAAAAACAGAATACTGGAAACAAGTTGAAAATAATTATTTCTCTTTCATAGATTACATACAGCCTATTTGCTTACCAGAAGCAAGTCAACAGTTTTTGCCAGGAATTAATTGCTCTCTTGCTGGCTGGGGTAGCACTACAAATCAAGGTTAGTCACCACACTTTTAAAAATACCACACAAAATAATGAGGAAAGCTCTTTGTTTGATGTCAAGATGTATTTTTTACTTTACATTTTAAAGACTTCAAGTGATGGGAAATCTACCACATTGTTTAGGGAGTTGTTCCAATGGCTACTTTCCCTCCCTGTTAACAAAGTATGTCTTATTTCCAGTTTGATTTCCATTATCATGTTTCTGATTCTATGCACACAATAGAAGTCAACGTGAGCTGCCTGTACATATTTGGGGGCTGGATTTGTATGTAGTAGTAATACCTGCCTCTTAAATACCATCTTTCAACAATATTTCTCAAAGTGGTTTACAAAGGAAGTGTTGTTATAATCATTTTACAAGTGGGGAAACTGAGTCACAGAGTGGTGAGATGGGTTGCCCAATATCACCCAGCAGGTGAATGGCAAAGCCAGAGCCAGAACTAAGGTACCCTGAGTCCCAGTCCAGTGCTCTCTTCATTCAGGGGAATCTGATGGCAGAATGTGCTCAGAGAATATTATTATTACTGGTAACGTTGTATACAGAGGAAAGAAGGAGCCTGACTGTTAGAGCCTAGGCTGAATTTCCAGGGCTGAGAATTTACATTTCCATTTGAAAATCAAGTCTATTGATCTGGTGTCACAGAGCAATAAACATGGACCAACTCTGCCATTTTTCCTGAGCTACTTTCAGAGTACTATTTCACCGTAAAACTTTGGTTAATTAATAACATCCATTAGTGTAAGGGGTTAAAATGACCAACTGACATTAATACAATGTACTCAAGGAATCTGGATAGTCGAAACCACATTTTTAATTAGTCCTTAGATCCATGCATAATAATATTCATTTATTTTAATAGTCTTCATTAAGTTATTTGAAAAACAAAATTTAGTTGTGATCCCTATTATAAAAACTCAGGATGTCATTTACTACTGTTTACTTACGATAACTCCAGTGCTCAGGAGGAAGAGGGGTTCCTAGTGACAGCACACTGGACTGGGACTCAGGTGACCTGTATTAAAATCGTAACTCAGCCTTATTTCTCTTTGTGATCTTGGGCAAATCACATAATATACCCTCTGCCTCCGTTCCCCATCTGTAAAATAGAGTTAAATATTTTATACCTCACAGAGGACAAAATCCAGTAATGATAGTAAGCCATGTCTTATAAGTTCCTAGATACATTTTAGTAGGGTATAAACTGAACTAATGACTTGGCAACCCAGGCCCTCAATAGTGCTGTGTAATGGGAGTTAAATTTCTGAATCACCAAGAATAATGGCTGTTGTTTATGCTATGCATTTTGATCAGTTTGGTTGTGTATACTCTGTATTTTTATAAGGTCCCACTGCAAGCATATTGCAAGAAGCAGAGGTCCCTCTTATAACAAATGAGAAATGTCAACAACAATTGCCAGAATATAATATTACAGAGAATATGATGTGTGCAGGCTATGATGAAGGAGGAGTAGATTCCTGTCAGGTAAGTAAAAAAAAATAATTTTCACTGGTAATATTATATTCCTTCTAATTACTGAACAGCTCATTGGTTGGTCCTCTGTTCATTAAAAACCAGCCACTTGCTGTCAGAATATAATTTCTACTTAGAGCCGTTCATACTTCATACTGTAACAAGATACATGCTTTAAAGATTACAATGCTACTTTGTACCTCATCGACTTTAAGGTCAGAAGGGACCATCCTGACATTAAAAAAAAACACTAGACGGCAATATGGAGTGTTGGAAGTGTCACATATTGAACTTCACACAGCTTCTGGTGAGCAATCTCCTCAGGAGGATGAGATGTTTGTGGGTAGAAATGTGAGGTGTGAGGCTTAAATACCAAGCTGATATGAGCTTAAGAAATACTTGAGTTAGATGGATGGAGAGCAGTAAGGGGGCATTACCTTCAAACAGTTAGACCCCATGGATTCTCAAGAAATGGAAGCTCCAACAACTTAGAGATCCTACCCTTCTCTGTGACAAGATAACACCATTGCCCTCTTATGATCTTCCTGCCCTCTAGCAGCATAGCTTCCTAAGGAGCCATTGTCCGGTGGACAGCTCAGCCTACAATGCACTCCCTCTCTATGGGGAGGCAGGCAGCACTGAATGTAACTTAGTTCTGCGTCTAGCGACATGAACTCTCTGTTTTTGCTGATTCTTTTCATGACATTCTAATGGGAGCATGTTACATAATGTGGTTCTCGCTGGATCTACACTGTGGTGCTTCTGGCTTGTACCATAACTGCAAGACTAGACCAAATGAAATTGCCTTTAGAGTGTTTCGGCAGACTCCCAGAAAAAAAGAAGCTCCACTCCATAGTGCTTAAGCTTGTGAGGCTTTTCCTACCCATTTTGCTTTTATTTGCTTCCCCTTATGCGCCACTGAACAGGGAAGAGTGAGGCCTTAATATTACACAGAGTACAATGGATCAGTGTTGTAATCAGTGACCAAACAACCATGAATTAGGAAGGATATAGCAAGCTCAGACAGCCTGTAGGTTGCTAACAGAGTGAGAAAGCTTCTGGAGCCTTTGAGAGAGATTTTATTCCCCCAGATCTTTTTCAGAAGTCCCCTGTGAAACGCCTGTTAAATCAGGATTTGTGCAGGATACAAAGACACAGCCTAAAGTTGATAAATAAAACAATGAATGCAAAGGGTTGTACTATGCTTCAGGGTTGATACATGTCATGACTGACAGGTGTCAGACTAAGCATTTAAGATCACGTTATGTTAAAAAAAAAATCCGTAAATAATGTTCTCTTTTCTCCATGTGGATCCCCTTTTGGGCACATCGGGAGCATGTGCACCAGAACTGGGATGCACACAGACAAAGCAGCTTGAAGATCCAAAGTTATTTTAAGATAGCAGTTCTTTTTTTTAACTCTTGAATTTCAATATTGCAGGGAGATTCAGGAGGGCCCCTGATGAGTCAAGACAACAACAGATGGCTTTTGGCAGGTGTGATATCTTTTGGCTACCAATGTGCATTACCCCAGCGTCCCGGTGTGTATGTTCGAGTCACACAGTATGTGGACTGGATAAAACAATTTATATATTAGCTTGATTTAAAAAACAAAATTGAATATAAAGGCAAATATTAAGCAAGATTATAATATACCACATAGCATTCAAAGCTGCTGGTGAGAGAAACTGAATAAAAACCTGTCATTCAAAATGAGATTTAGACATAAACAAACTTTTGGGAGGAAAACATTAAATATTAAGAAACTCTGTCATGACACAAAGCAATATTTCAAAACAGCAGCTTCTCTTTTTGCCACTGGTTCTTACTACTTTACAATGACAGCTATATGAGATATGGTTTTACTATTTGTCCACCTTATAGACATACTATTTTAAAAAAATACCAGTGCCCAGTACATTATGGAAACCTGCACAAAGATTAGAAGGAATAAAATCTGTGATTTGCGAAGGAGCTACTCTTTATTGAATAACAGCTATAAATTGTTAATCCCAGGCCAAACATTTAAAATTTTTCAGGGTTTTTATGCTTTCCTTCCCAATGTTCATTGCCATTTCAGTGCATAGGGAATTTTGTTTAATAATCATCATACATCAAAATGGGCTGTACCCTAACTGCTTATGAGATCTTGAGAGCTCCTTTGTTCCTATTACAAACAGTTATGGGATAGGTTTTATACATGGAGATGGTGTGCAAATCAATCTGGCTGCTTTATAGTGGATAAACTGACCTGGGGCCAATCTTTTCCCCTGGTATCACTGTTTTGGAATTAATGAAATTACACCAGGAATGAATACAGTACCTTTTTTATTATTATTTCTGGCAAACATCCTGGAAATTACTGCTATGCTATCAAATTATAGATAGATGCTTGTGCACGCAAAAAACAAACTCTTTGGTTATAAACTGTAATGCTCTTAAAAGCATCTAACAATAAGCATCTTCAGCCAATTTTGCAAGGAAAATAAACATGCCATTCAAGTTGCTGCTTGGTATATTAGGGGTTTACTTTCAGTCAGCAGTACAATGGACTTTAAAAGAATGGTTCGGATTGTTTTGTTCTAACAATTAGGGTGAATCACTCACTAGAGGACTTCTATTGTGTAAAATATTAAATAGTCTGACTGCTTTAATTTCTTGGGTTCTTCTCCAAATAAGACTTTCTCTAAATGTAAACAAATAACTGCGTACTCACAATTTATGTATGTTTGTATCTAATGGTGTAATCATTGTGGTACTATATGGCATGTTCCATTTGTTTCTGCTTAGTGTCTGCTATAGAACAATTAAAATCTAATTAATTCCACAGTGTTACATAAAAGTCCAAAAGGAATTGTAATTATTTATATAGACACATGTAATGATGCCCATTGCCTGGGTGCCTTCCATCACTGAGTACAGCTATTAACAAGGGCAATCAGAGCTTCAGACTAAGAGTCTTGTAGACCTCATCCCTCTCTTCCCCCCACTCCTTGCTATTAACATGAAGTCACGCTAGGCTTTACTCAGTCTGGCCTTACACTGTGCCTGGAATCTTGCCAGAGAATCAGCTTGATTCTCTGTTGCCCCCATCTTGTGCCATCATTTATGCCAATCTAAAGTGCTGCCATTCTGATTGACTCTAGCAGACCACAAAAGGGAGGTGTGGCCCACTCTGGAGTGTCTTGCTGTACAGGTGATCCAACAAGAGTGACCAAGTAGATCCTACCCCCTCTCCCCCGACAGGAGAAAATGATTGTGAAAGATCACAACCAATACTATGAAGTGCACCAAGTAGCACATAGATAATATGTGCATAGCAGTGGGATTATAACAGTTTACCTCACCCAATAGTGGACCCACAGATTTACATGCTGGTTGAAGTTTCACAATCCTTTTCAAAGGCAGTCTCAAGCCAAGCAAATGCCAGTAATCTAGTTTTTGGATTACAAAACCATGGATTGCCCCTTCAGCAGTTTTCCAGACTGATTGCTGCTGCTAAATGCCCAACATTCCCTGTTACTCATTACCCTGTGGGACAAGGAGCTTCAATGGAAAATGTACTTCCATTCACCAAACCTCCATGTGGAAACTCCACCTCTGTCACTGACATTGTGTTGATCACAATATATATTGGTATGTCCTTAAGTGGTCATTTCAAGCACAGAGAAATGCAAAGTAGTGAGAGCATATAGAACTTATTAAATCTTCATTCCCCCAACATCACCACCCCATTGTCTTCAAGAAGTTGTTCTTGCTTTGAAATCTTGGATGTCTTTCTACATATTGTTTATAACACACACCCTCAGGAAAGACTTCTCTCCCTCTGCATTAGCTGGGTTCAGCAGTCTTCAGGTAAGTAAGAAGTATGGACTCTGCGGTCATGCACGATCATGCTTTCTTTGTTATAATAATCAAAGAGAAAAGCCAAGTAATGGATGGGGAGAAGGTGAAACCAAGAGAAAGGTTCCAACAAATGGGGAAGACCATCAGTGGCAGGATGTATAAATAACACTAGGAAGGGAAATAGAGATCTGAGTTGTAAAAGAGGGTTGTTATCCAGAAAAGGAAGTGAGCACAACCCATAGAATAATGCTAATTCTGATGCTGAATGTCTAAATATCTTCATGCACTAGCAATGGTATTGTGAAGTTATTGTGAGTTTTTCGTTTTTCTTTATCATAAGAGCAGGCAGTGGAAAACTTACCTCTGAACTTTAAGAAACAAAATTTAAAAGATGACCCAACTGTTTTTCTAAATTCTGGTTCTAATTAACAGACAATACTATATTTATGAGGGACAAAGACAATTGGTGTGAAACCAAGGACAAAATAAAAAAAAAATGGACATTAATGTCATTAAAAATGCCTAAAACTACAGAATTTAAAGATACTAACTCCATCAGAATTATTTCTAAACTCCTATTTAGGTATCACTATGGCATATTAGGAGAAAGCAATTTTCTTGTAATATCAATATTAATATATCAATGTTCCTTTAAAATGTGTCCTAAAATGCATTATTACTTGCAAAAGCTATTACCTCCTGTTGTTTATAATCTTTTGACTTTCATTTTAAGAATAATTTTTATATAAAATATTCACTGACATCTCAGACTTTATACTACAGTGATACTTATAATTTTTGTCTTTTCAAAAGAAAAAAAAATTATATAGTTCCAGTATAGCTATTAAAGGCTGCATTTAAATCCTATCTTATGATTGGCAGAATGATTTATGTCAACTCAGGAGAAATGTATCTAAAATATACGGCCATCCGCTAGCAAAGTGCACTCATTATGCAGCATCAAGTGATTTTCCTGAATACTTGAATTTTGTCACTGTAGATCAATATAACAGCACTGGAAATTGTCTCTGCTAATGAGCATGAGCTACACAGGATAAAAATAAATTCTGTGCCTAAAGAATCAAGAGCAGTCTTGAAAATGTGCAAATAAATAACTGAGCACTCCATTTATATCAAATATTTATGCAAAGATAAATTATTTTGTTACACTGTAAATGTATGTTCATTCAATTTACAGTACATCAACTAAAGTAGAATGTATGAGGGACTACAGGAAAGGAAAATGTAATGATTACTACGAACAATTTTAAAACTGACATATATTGTAGGTATTTCCCCCTGTACATCTCAAATGCATTGTCCATTCCATTGCTCAGTGTAGCCAAGTTACTTCCCTTAGCAAAGTAAACACATCCTCTTTCTTTATTTAGCACGACATGTTTAATTTAATTAATAATCAAACGTTACATACAAAAATTATCTGAATAGTTGCCTCAAGGGGGAGCTTACAGTTCATCTTGCTGATCCATTCCAATCTCAAGCCATTCCAAGCTAATGTGCTGAGATGACATTATAATAGAACCCAACTGTCAAATATTATTTTTGCTTTGTTTTCAGTCATTAGATTATACCTCCATGGTACTGTCCTTCCTGGGGTTCTTTGAAATCCATAATGTGGACTGGTTTGGGCTGGTTTTTGTTCTTCCTTTACTAAAAAATAAAAATATAAAATAATTTTAGTTCATTTCATCCCTCTGTGGCTCAGATTAAGGATGGGGCTAGGTCAGGATATGTCAGACTTGCAGCCATCCATTAATTCAGAGTTGTCTCTGTTATTGATTTAATGTAGTTTCCCCCTCTACAATAAAGTCATACACAAGCTCTGCCTAAATGCATCACCACAGTGATCAGCAAAAGCAAAGAAACTACTAAATATCTTTGAAAGGAAGGTAAATTATTGTGTCTCCCTGTAGACTTAGATTGTCCATGCTGTACTATATTGTTTAGGTTCTGATTTTGCCACCCTTTCTTATGCTGAGCAGTGCCTTATGCTGACAGCAGTCCCAGTGGCAAGGTTTTCTTCAACATGAAGTAGGACAAAATCTTTCCTTTAGGACAGGATCCATTTTCTGCTGAAATCAATGGGCATTGGAGAAGATCCTTAGCAATGAACTGACCACAGCAGAAAAGTCCTAATTATGGCTGGTCAAAAAAATTTCTATCAACGTTGTTTTTTCATGGAAAATTGGGGTACCGAGTAATATAAAGTGTTTACTTTCCACAGAAAAAAATATTTTTCATCAAAAAATGGAAGTCTGAAAAAGTCAATTCTGAAATGCCACCACAGTACCTCATGTCCCCATTCTTTTCTGTGGTCTGGGATCCCCAGCCAGACTTCATCTTGCATGATATATTGGGGCCAAGGACTTCAAGATGTACCTCAACTGTACGACTGACATGATGCCCCACTGCCCGTCACTCAGATGGGAAAATGGTGCATCCTGGGAGATGATATCAGATCAGGAAGCCCAGATTTTACAGGAGAATAGGAGCAAACTACACCGCCTATGTCACATAAGAACATAAGAAAGGCCATACTGGGTCAGACCAAAGGTCCATCTAGCCCAGTATCCTGTCTACCGACAGTGGGCAATGCCAGGTGCCCCGGAGTGAGTGAACCTAACAGGTAAAGATCAAGTGATCTCTCTCCTGCCATCCATCACCCCCCTCTGACAAACAGAGGCTAGGGACACCATTCCTTACCCAGCCTGGCTAATAGACATTAATGGACTTAGCCTCCATGTTCTCTTTTAAACCCTGTTATAATCCTAGCCTTCACAGCCTCTTCAGGCAAGGAGTTCCACAGGTTGACTGTGCGCTGTGTGAAGAAGAACTTCCTTTTATTTGTTTTAAACCTACTGCCCACTAATTACAATGGGTGGCCCCTAGTTCTTCTATTATGGGCACAAGTAAATAACCTCTCTTTATTCACTTTTTCCATGCCACTCATAATTTTCTGTACCTCTATCATATCCCCCCTGAGTCTCCTCTTTTCCAAGCTAAAAAGTCCTAGCCTCTTTAATCTCTCCTCATATGGGACCCGTTCCAATCCCCTAATCATTTTAGTTGCCCTTCTCTGAACCTTTTCTAATGCTAGTATATCCTTTTTGAGATGAGGAGACCACATTTGTACACAGTATTCAAGATGTAGGCACACTATGGATTTGTATAAGGGCAATAAGATACTCTCCGTCTTATTCTCTATCCCTTTTTTAATGATTCCTAACATCCTGTTTTCCTTTTTGACTGCAGCTGCACACTGCGTGGACATCTTCAGAGAACTATCCACGATGACTCCAAGATCTTTTTCCTGATTAGTTGTAGCTAAATTAGCCCCCATCATATTGTACGTATAGTTGGGGTTATTTTTTCCAAAGTGCATTACTTTACATTTATCCACGTTAAATTTCATTTGCCATTTTGTTGCCCAATCTTTTAGTTTCGTGAGATCTTTTTGAAATTCTTCACAGTCTGCTTGGGTCTTAACTATTTTGAACAGTTTAGTATCATCTGCAAACTTTGCCACCTCACTGTTTACCCCTTCCTTCAAATCACTGATGAATAAGTTGAATAGGATTGGTCCTAGGATTGACCCTTGGGGAACACCACTAGTTATCCCTCTCCATTCTGAAAATTTACCATTTATTCCTACCCTTTGTTCCCTGTCTTTTAACCAGTTCTCAATCCATGAAACGATCTTCCCTCTTATCCCATGGCAACTTAATTTACATAAGAGCCTTTGGTGAGGGACCTTGTCAAAGGCTTTCTGGAAATCTAAGTACACTACGTCCACTGGATCCCCCTTGTCCACCTGTTTGTTGACCCTTTCAAAGAACTCTAATAGATTAGTAAGACATGATTTCCCTTTACAGAAACCATGCTGACTTTTGCCCAACAATTTATGTTCTTCTATGTGCCTGACAATTTTATTCTTTACTATCGTTTCAACTCATTTGCCCGGTACAGACGTTAGACTTACCGGTCTGTAGTTGCCAGGATCACCGCTAGAGCCCTTTTTAAATATTGGCGTTACATTAGCTATCTTCCAGTCATCGGGTACAGAAGCCAATTTAAAGGACAGGTTACAAACCCTAGTTAATAGTTCCGCAATTTCACATTTGAGTTCTTTCAGATCTCTTGGGTGAATGCCATCTGGTCCCAGTGACTTGTTACAGTTAAGTTTATCAATTAGTTCCAAAACTTCCTCTAGTGACACTTCAATCTGTGACAATTCCTCAGATCTGTCACCTACAAGAGATGGCTCAGGTTGGAATCTCCCTAACGTCCTCAGCCGTGAAGACCAAAGCAAAGAATTCATTTAATTTCTCCGAGCACTGATAAAGATGACTTTATCATCTTTAAGTGCTCCTTTTGTATCTCTATCATCCAGGGGCCCCATTGGTTGTTTAGCAGGCTTCCTGCTTCTGACGTATTTAAAAAACATTTTATTATTACCTTTTGAGTTTCTGGCTAGCTGTTCTTCAAATTCCATTTTGGCTTTTCTTATTACATGTTTACACTTAATTTGGCAGTGTTTATGCTCCTCTCTAGTTACCTCAGTAGGATTTGACTTCCACTTTTTAAAAGATGCCTTTTTATCTCACTGCTTCTTTTACATGGTTTTTAAGCCACGGCTCTCTTTTAGTTCTTTGACTTTGTTTTTTAATTTGGGGTATACATTTAAGTTGGGCCTCTATTATGGTGTCTTTGAAAAGTGTCCATGCAGCTTGCAGGGATTTCACTTTAGTCACTTTACCTATTGATTTCCGTTTAACTAGCCCCCTCATTTTTGCATAGTTCCCCTTCCTGAAATTAAATGCCACAGTGTTGGGCTGCTGTGGTTTTGTTCCCAGCATGGGAATGTTAAATATTATATTATGATAACTATAACAGGACTGCTTGGGAATAGTGACCTCTTGGACCAGCTCTTGCGCTCCACTCAGGACTAAATCAAGAGTTGCCTCTCCTCTTGTGGGTTCCTGTACCAGCTGCTCCAAGAAGCAGTCATTTAAAGTATCGAGGAATTTTGTCTCTGCATTTTGTCCTGAGGTGACGTGTACTCAGTCAATATGGGGATAATTGAAATCCCCCATTATTATTGAGTTATTTATTCTGACAGCCTCTCTAATCTCCCTTACACCACGGCAGAAGTTCAAAATCAAAATGCTTTTGTTCCCAGACAAAATATTTCAGGTTTTTTTATTTTTTGCCAAAGGGGATGGGGGTAATTGGAGTCATTGAAAAGATTTCCATTTACTTCAGTGGGCTTTGGAGCTGGGCTATATGCTTGCAAGGTTTTACTCCAGTTTTACACTAGTGAATCCAGCCCATTTTGTTCATTTATGTCTGATGTGCCCTGACTGGAATGTCATCTATGCAAAAAAACAGTTAAAAATATGCACTTTCCAATATAATATATCCAAATACCATAAATCAGAACCTCAGCTGCTGCATATCTCCAATGAGTTCAATGAAAATGTGGCTGTTGAAACCAGCAAAGGATCTTACTCTACATGCAATTTCCAGGAACAATGTTAAGTAAGGAGCAATAAATAGTTTGAGGATATTGTCTGGAAATGTTGCTTTGAATGTGAAACACAATCATAGAAACTGAGACATATACCAAGTTGGAATTTAAACTTTCTGCAAGGCATTCAGATGATAATGGAGATGGGTCTGTGAAGCAGTTTCTCCTTGCTTCCCTGGAAGAAAGGAAAAGGAGAGCATCTAAGCATGAATGAGCTGATTGTTGCTACTAATTACAGGAGAGATGCTCTGCTTCCCTTTACCACTACTCTGTAGGAGCTCAAACCAGCCAAAACTATCCATGTTCTTCTAAGCTAAGCAAGTCCTGGAAGGCCATGGATTATGGCTTCACAGCAAGCTAACCTTTCAGAGGAAAAGTCATCCGCTCATGAAAGCTTACAAATGAAAACAGGAGAAGAAGAGACTCATTTGTAAGTTGGGAACTTCCTTTCAGGGTAGAACTCCTCACATAAAGCAATGGAGTTCCAACTACTTGTGCTCTGCTCTTTCTAGCCCTTGGAAAGTGCAAAGTCCTTTTCTGGGATGAATTACTGCAGTTTCAGGGGCCTGATCCAAAATCCACTTAAGATAACAAGTCTTTCCATTGACATCAGTGAGCTATGCATCACACACTCACATTCTTGCATGGGCTATCTAGAAAAATAGGCAAGGCCTAAATTCAGCCTTACGAGCCCTTTGCATGGTAGCGGAGAGTGGGAATGAGCTGCTAAAAATAGATAAATCATGACTGTACCAGCCATGATACTTACCTAGAAGGCCAATCCCACTGTTATGCAAGGTGAGATATATCTCATCCTTACAATGTTATGGATGGGCATCTTTCACCACAACCTTCATGGAATCTACCAAGACTTGCTCAGCGTTGGAATCACAGGGGTTGTATGAAGATATGGATTTGCCTGACATGTTACTACTGATGAGGCTGGAAAATGCAAATCTTCTACTTCTTTATATGGACATACACGTCATTGGGATACCTTACATGTTCTAATGCAGGCCTCATGAATCTGGAGGGATAAGTTTACTAACTAACTGTGTGATGCCTGGGAACACCGGAGCAATAGTTTATATAAATATCAGGAGATATTGCCCCAAATGGGAAACAATTTTTAAAGTTTCAGAAAAGTTTTCTGTTTCACAAGGAAGAATTAAAACTGAAACCCACCAAAAAGAGAGAAAATTAAGCCCTCCAGTTTTAAAAAAAGCTAAAAGAAAGCCCACATGGAACATCGCCCCACTTTACTACAGAAACCCCCCCATTGGCTATTCCCTAGGTCCTCAGAGTTGTTAGTAATCCTGCTCTCCCACCAAAGCTGACATTCAGGGGCAGAGGAGTGCCATGAGTGAAGTACTAGCATCACAGTCATGTGTACATGCTTGGGAAGAGGGAGGCGCCACAACCAATCAATATACTACCAAAAGTGCTGACTACTACTGTGAAAACAGATGCATTTTTAAATATTAGCTGCTGTGATTTCAGTGCTGAATGCTGGAATCCAGGGAATTATGCTGCTCATAAACATGTTTGTTTTTGTAAAGTTCTCTGGTGGCATCTTTTTTGCTCTTCCTGGATGCCCAGTGAATCAAGATTTATCAGACTGCTATCCCTTTAAGTTTTTCTCCTAACAGCTTATACCCATTCAGCCAGGGAAGAATTCACCCTTTATGGAGAAAGTTGGGGGACAGGGGTGCTCCTTGTGCACGCTCCATGTCAGTGAAGCCTCCCAATGTCATTCCTAAGAGACCAGTTCTAATACAGATGGTGATCAGGCTGCAGGAAGTAAGGGAAAATTGCAACAGCAGGGGCTGAAAAAATTGTCCTCCTTGGAGCTGAAAAAAATTAGTTATGGCAGCATAGTGTGTCTTAAGAGATCTATGGATCTACATTAGGCCAGAGCCTTTTCACTGATGAAAAGCCATGAACATGAATTTTCAGCTGTCAGATGTAAGTAAATTGCTTGGATTTTCAGGGACAACCAGATGCATACAGCACAACAAAGCACGAAGCAGGGAAGAGATGTACGCATGTATGAAGAGCTTGCTAATGGAAACCTGTATTCATCATTATAAGACAATTTCACATCAGTGTATTGAAAGTATTTACCTTTTGTGTAGCATCTGGAAACAGCAAGTACCAAAAGCCACTAATATCAACAACAGCAGTGGTATGGTTGGTATAACAACGTAAATTAAATTTGGAATTATACCTACAAGGAAAAAAGGTTCTCATTAGTGCGTACTGTATTGAAAGACGCTGTCCCATCTCACTATATCTATCTATACACCCACATAGTTCATTTCTGAATTCTTTGGGCAGAAAGACTGCTAATCAATTTTCAAGAAAGATATGAATGTCTTAGTAATATAAGAATAAGCCCCCAATATTTTATGAAAAAGCTGTCCAGAAGGTGAATACTGTAGTTTTCCTTATGAGTTTCATACCTCATTATACTTACACTTCAGCTAAAATATACATGTATTCTAGAAACGTACACTCAATTACATGCTATGGGCTGAATAGTCACAGCTCTTATTCAGACATGCAAGAGAGTAAGAGGGCATAAGCCCCAGGTCCACTCCCCACCCCAATTCCCCTTTACAGCCCTCATGACTGTGACTCTTTCTGGCTGAGAGGGGGAGAACAGGGGCAGACCCACTCTGCTGTGAAAAAAATGGAAAGAAACGGGTAGAGGTTAACAGGAGCCCTGGATCCACCTCACTGGTCACAGCTGTTGCCTTGGTACTCAGTGGGGAGTAACTTCTCCATTAAAAGAGTGAACTAATTTACTCCTCCCACAGAGCAATAGAGAAGCAGGGGCAGAACTGTGACTCTGCGTCCCCATTGGTTTTCTGATCTACTAATGGCCCAGCACAGCTATGCATTGCTTCTTAGTCGGGCTAGACTGAAAAGTTAGAGTCTGCCCTTATGTCATTTGAGTTTTTTCAATTTTCTCAGTACAGCAGTTTGTAGTGGGGCAGTCACCCCACTCCGGCCCTGAAAGGGTTAACACAGCCTTGGGAAAGGGCTGCCCTGGGAAGCCAATGGAGTAGGCTGATTGGGAAGTAGTCACAGCTGGACCACGCCCCAATCAGGCCACAGCTGGCCCTGATAAAAGGGCTGAGAGCCAGGTTGCTAGCTCTGTGGAGAGAAGGACCTAGGTGCCTGGGAGAGAAGGGTACCTGAAGTAGAGTAGTTCTGGGGAAAGGCAAGAGGAGCTAGGGAGCTCCAGTCTGGTTGTTGCAGGGTACTTTTGTGTTTCATAGGAGTGAAGCACACATACAGCTGTTGAATAGAAGTAGTGAGTTTATTGAAGGCAAAAGTGGCACAGCCGCAGTGGGGGCTTTTTTTGTTGCTGCCACTAAAACGGGGACCCGACGCATTGGAGCAATGCTCGGGGAAGAAGCCCACTGCGCGTGGGCACATAGGCAAAGAAATAACAGGAACATTTGCATTTTATGCATATTTTATGAATAACTAATATTTTATTTTTGTTTTTTTAATATTACAGAATACGAGCAGGTGTTTTATTTTAAGGCGAGCAAACCGTGAGAGCTAAGTTTAGCATGGGAAATATGCGATAACAGGGCAAAGACTGATAACAGTGGCCGAAAGTACCCTTTTTTTTTTTTAGGAGTGGGGGGGAATAAGCACCCTTTTTCTTCCAGGAGTGTGTGGGGGGGGGAATAAGCTCCCCCCGGAGTGGGGGGGAGGATGAGCACCCCTTCCTTTCCTGGAGTCAAGGATGAGAGCGCCCCTAGCAGTTTACCGTCACAATGTTTTGCGCATTCTTACACTGGTAATGCCTCAGGTCTTGTGCAAGGTCTAAAGACAGTACTGGGGGCTGCAAAGGCTGCAGTCAGGGGTTAGGCAGAGGCAGATGGTTCCAACCCCCTTGCCAATGATGAGTGGCCTTTTCAGACTGCAGTTTGCCCCAGTGAGTGCGGGCAAGAGGATGACTCGCAGTAGCCAATGAGGCAAGGCGTGGATAGGGGGTTTGAGGTTCCTCTGGGAGGGGAGACCAAGAGTGAGCAGAACCCCAGGGAAAGGGGAACTGGGGTCCGGGAGGGACACAGGGGCCTGAGGCAAGGGAGACATCAGCCAGCAGAAGGCATTCCAAGGCTGGAAAAGAGCTAATTTCCAGGAGGACCAGCAGGAGGCGCCGCACTGGTGAGTCGGTCGCTTTGTTACACAGTTAAAGAACAAAACCAGTTCCTGAAGCATTAAGTCTCCTTTGATATAGGAAGAGGTGAAGTCCTGTCCTCCCAAATGCTCACAGTGGGCTCAAGATGAAGGCTGTTTAGACTCCAGAGATAGCTGTTGTGTGTGTAATGGAGGAACCGTCCTTTGCCCTTCATTAATATGCCACCATAAACTTACCCTGCTGCTGCTTACTGACCATCATGTAGTAACAAGCAATTATTATTGTTTAATAGGATCAGCTTCCACGTTCAAGACAGAAATTGTGATTACATTTTAAATAGGTTTATACCCACATTTCATTACTGTGCACAAGACAAAGTACCTGTAGTGTCTAAACCTACCCCACAAGATGGTAATCTGCATACTGTACTACTTACCAACTATAGTTGAATATACTTTCCCTTGTTTAAGACCATTTTATTTTTTAATCAGATTTTGGCTTTCTATATTCCATAGCACTAGTGTTAAATACAGGTTCTTTGCATGTTATGCATTGAAAAGCATAGTACCTATTTATTTATTTATAACAACAGCATCTGCCCTTGAATGCTCAGATGAGAAATTGCTCCAAGAAACTAAACAGGTGCAAAGGGAGATCCATGGTTGGTTGTGGCTTCTGTTCTTATCTTTCCCATGCACCATTGTAAGCCCCATGTTTTACCTCTCCATCATCCAGCATTTTTAACAGAATTCTTTTTTTCTCTCAGCCTATTTGCATTCTTGCTATATATTCAGAGAACAGCACAAGAAATGATGACATTTTAAAATAAAATGTTATTCCTTTAAATGACAACCATTGGAAGCAAAATAGTTCGTTGACTCATGTAAAAGTATCCTGGGGGGCTGGTAGTGGGACACGTCAGCATACACGACAGGGGAACTGATTCAAATCCAGCTCAGATAAATAGTAGTGGAAAAGTTATTGCCATCTTTCAGCTGTTCAGTGAACCAAGGACCCAATACTGCAAGATGTTGAGCTGCTCCAGAGAGATGCTGAGTGCCCTCAGTGCCCACTGAAGTCTGAGAGCTGAGGCAACTTAGCACCTCTCAAGAACTGTTTGGAACCATGCAGGATATCAACCCTTAAATTAAATAAATTGATGGCTCTCTGAGCAGTTCTTAGTGGGTAGATGGCTCCATCCCAAAAACCAACACCACAGTTGGCACTTTTCTTGGCAGTTTTCTCAGATGCTCTCAACCTAGAAATGATCCCTCCAGATAGGAAATGAGACATATGGGGAACCTTGCTTTAACATGGAGCTATTGGTTAGATAACACAACACTTGAGTCCCCAAAACTATCAGTCTGGCACCTTTTGTGAGCACTAAAATTCAGGTTTAAAAGAGAAAACAAGTGTCTTATGTTTGTGTTAGACCATTTTGCACATTGCTGGCTTTGACTCTATCAGATATATTTGAGGCCTTGTGCCCTGGTAGAGACCCACTGAGTTCAGTGGGGCATTGGTGAGGCGCAAAGGTCTGATCCAGGTTCATGCAGAACCAACTGCAAGGTTGAAGAGACAGTGGCAATATTTGAAATAGTTGAGTATTCCTGCCCAGAAAGCTAATCTGCATTGATTCCTGCAACAACAACTAAGAGAAACTGATCTCTAAGTTGATTGACTAAACTGACTAAAAGTTGATTATTAGTCAAGAGTATTGTGATGGAGTGAACAGCTGGATGCCTCTGGGTGCTACCACAACCCATTTCAGAGAGTAGTTGAGTCCCTCAAGTGGCCTAGAGAGGCTGTGGGGTGGGGGAGAAAAGCAGCCAATGAGAGGGGCTGCAGGAAGCAGCCAGTCATGGCCCAGGAGGTGATATAAAAGGAGTCGCTTTTATATCACCTCAGGTAGTTGTTGCCTGGATCTGAAGGAATAGGGACTATGTTCTTAGCTGGCTGAAGGAGCAGCAGAACCATGAACAGATCAGTTGCTGGCAAGGACCAGGGAGCTAGAGGGAGTTCCTGACTGGCTGCTAGGACTGAAGATAGAAGAATGGCTGGGGCGAGAAAGACCCAGAAATGGTGAAGCATTTAGGAAACCGTGAGCGCATGGCCCCATATCAGGATTGAGAGACTATTTGAGGCTAGCCCAGAAGTGGCTGCCTGACCGATTAAGGGCTGAGCCCAGGGAGGGCTATAGAAAGACAGTACCTCCAGGGAGGAAGCTCTGAGGGGTATGCCCCCATACCAGGGCTGAGACTATTTAAAGACTCAGCTCAGGGAGGGCTACAGAGATACCAGTGGAGGGGTACTAGGATAGGCCCCTGGTGGACTGTATACACCAGAAGGGGGTCTGTTTTGTTTCACATACAGATTGCACGTGTGACTTGCCAGAGATCTGAGTTGTTTAAAACCACCAACTGAGATCACCACAGACTAACATAGTGCACCTGGCCAGGTGCACTCTTGAAAAGTGTGTGCCACCCTTTACAGGTATATTTTCAGAGCTCTTAGGAATAAACTGTTTAGTTCCCATCAACAGAGGAAGTTGCATATCTAATTCTAATTCCCTCCATCCTCTGTTACTATTTGACTCTGAACATTAAAACCCTATGAATAAATTACCTGTTTCAGTAACAACTACATGGGAATTATCTTCTGGTTTGTTTTCATCATAAGACTTTCCTGCTGCCACTGATGGGGATACCTCTGAAAAAGAAGTTAAACAGATTAGAAAAAGAGCAACAGTATAAAGAGTGGTTATTACATATTGTAGCATCTGCTTGTAGTTTGCTTTCTACATTTAAAACAGATTTATATTTGTCATCTGAACCGTTTCAACATTAAATAACTTATTGGAAATAAATGTGCCTGCAGAACTTTAGTGTAACGTTAGGCTTAAATATGGAATAGGAATTAAAAGCAGCAGTGTTTTGAACTGCATCCATATATTTGCAACTACATCTGCAAAGATTCCTCTCTGCGGGATTCTTTTTCAATATGTTCCACTACCAACACAAGTCTGTTACATAGTTTTTTTTTTTACTTTTTTAAACTTTCCTGGATCCTGTAAATGATTCATGAGATTATGTCTTTGCCATTGCAACTCAATATAAAAGTTTTTGAAAGTTTCTTACCATAACCTGTCTCTGCACTGTCGCCTACTTCTTTTTCTACGACATTATCTGTTAAATTAATAGTTTGACAATGAATGAGTAAGAGTAATGAAACAGATGCCTTTTACATTGTTTTACACAGAGTACTATAGCTCAAAAGTACACCCCCACGTTCATTAAAAAACACAATTATTGCAGGGTTCTTTAACTTCATATTTCTTCAGAAAGATGCTTGCCAAATATTGAATGTTTGACACAAAACATTAAAGTTAAGGGCTGGTATCAAACTACTTCTAATCCATACTTCTGTACAAATCTAGATAAATAGGAATGCTGCAGTTTAGCCTTAAACCCATTTTTTTCTGGTGGCATATATTCGTTTATTGGATGAATAACTGAATTCCACTCTTTTCTTGTGTCAGATGTAATTTGAATATAGCTTTTCTTAGCATCTCACTTCTCTTATAGTCAGATAGGGTGACCAGAGGTCCTGATTGTATAGGGACAGTCCTGATACTTGGGGCTTTGTCTTACATAGGAGCCTATTTCCCCCAACCCCTGTCTCGACTTTTCACATTCGCTGTTTGGTCACCCTATAGTCAGAGGATCCTAGAACATACCAAAATGGGGAGTAGTCTTAATAGTGAGGGCTAACTAAAACTTTTCTTATTTCCAAGATGATTATCAAAAAATTAGCTGTGGTGCAATAAGAAGTATCAGTTAGATGTTTTGAGAGCAGATGTCAAGCTTTTTAATTTTTCTTTTTCTTTTTTTTTTTTTTTTGCTAGACATCCCTAAAATTAAAAAAAAGGATACATCAGTGAACTATTAGAAACTGGATGGCAAGGATATGCAATCATTGCAGAAGAGGGGGATAATGTTCCATTTCTAGTTTTAAATAACCAGTTGGAAACCATAACTATAAGACATGCAACAAAGGCCAGTTAGGATGTAGAAATGAGAGAATAGTGTTATGTATGTCTAAAGGATTCACAGATCACTGAAATTATTTTGAATGGAGAGGATGATCAGAGAAGTAGAATCTGCATGGTTATTTGGATAACATTCCCATGTCATAAAATTAGGAACACCAGTTGTATTACTGGTCTTTAGCTCAAAACAGTAATGCTCAGATTTCAGAGATAATAAAATCTACTACAACAGTAATAATTACTTTGGCTTCTCAAATAAAAACTGGTTACATCGGGACATGGCTTGGAGAAAAATGTCAAAATACTGGAAACTATTGCTTCTAGAAGTAGCTAATTCTGTAACATAAAAGGGTGGCTTAATTTTTAATTTG
The DNA here is from genome assembly GCA_007922305.1 of Dermatemys mawii. NCBI lineage: Eukaryota > Metazoa > Chordata > Testudines > Dermatemydidae > Dermatemys > Dermatemys mawii. The sequence goes on from ML677351.1 coordinate 3,783,669, forward strand.
ATCTGAAAATCAAGATGCAGGAGGAGTTAGCTCAAACTAAATGTAGTTATAGCTACCATTATATAATTAAGATCAGCATCCTTTCAAGGTGAATAAGATTCAAACCCATAGCTAGTACTGTGACATTAAACATCAACTGAAGATATTACTTGGAAAATAAAAAAATGCAAGTGAACATATGCAGATTAGGCCTGGAAGAAGGCTGAATAAAAGCTTGTCTACACTACTGCCGGGGTCAATCTAAGACACACAACTTCAGCTACGTGAATAGCGTAGCTGGAGTTGACGTACTTAGATCTACTTACTGAGTTGTCTTCACTGTGGTAAGTCAACAGCGGATGCTCTCCCTTTGACTCCGCTTGCGCTTTTCATTCTGGTGGAGTACCAGAGTTGATGGGAGAGCGCTCAGCAGTCGCTTTATCATGTCTATACTAGAAACGATAAATCAACCGCTTGCTGATCTGTCAGGTAGTTTAGACATGCCCTTAGATTGCCTAATGAGTCACAAAGCTATGCTCACAGCATGAGTTTCAGTAGCTCCACTGTAAAGATGAAAAAACAAGACGTGTAAGTAGTGCAGAAGCATGAAATTTGAGGAATGGAGATCCATTGGTTCTCCTACTCTGATTTTTCTAAATTGTAAATCTCACTGAGATTGAAAGTCACCTTTATCTGCACGCAGACTGTTGAGATTTACTGTCTGTAATGTGTAAAAGACATTCCAGTTTGCAGTAGACATCTTGTCACTTTTGTCGTTAGAGGTTGATTGTGTAGAAAGCAACTGGATGGGAATCTCTGCAGGTTCAGATTATGCAACTGAAACTCTGGGTCAGTGTGGGGTTTTACACGCAGTCTCGCTATGATGAGGCTGGTTTACAACCTGTTTGTTTTCTGTATGCAGTTTGGCTAAGTTTATACTGGGTTTCGTATGTTCTCTTTGTGGCCACAGTGGACAATTTAAGACTCAGCAATGCTTTGAGTACCATAATCCTGGTAAGAAACATGGTGTTAAGCTACTGCCAAGCATAACTACTATAACTAAAAAACCATTACAGCCTCAACTTCAAGCTTGCTTCCAATTTCCTTGTTCTGGCTGTCCAGTTTTAAGTCTTGTCAACTGGTATATGCAGGACCCAGAAAAGAGTCCCATGTCATTTCTGGAGGTTAAGCCAAACTGAAAAATCCCTGGCCTCTTGTGTTCTCATCTGAACTAGTTTGGGTGTGTGTGTAATTGTCTTCCTGTTAAGCAGAATCTCCCTGACCTCCATTTATCTGTATTAATTTTACAAATGAGGAAAGTGAGGGACAGATAAGTTAAGAGACATTTACAAGACATCACAGAAAGTCAGTGACAGAGCTAAAGGGCAAGAACTAGTGTTACTTGGAAGTGGTGAAACATTTGGCAACATTTCACATAAAAATATTGACCATTTCACCCACTTTTCCAAGTTCTTTCAGTACAGTTTTGTGCAAAATATTGAGGATCCCAAAATCCCCAACTTTCTGCCAAAACAGTGACTTTTCTGTTAACATATACCACATGTGAAAGCTGACTTTAGCTTTTTCTTACCTGGACTATACTTGCAGATAAAATTGTGCTTCATGTTGCATCTGTCATCATTCCACTGGTAAAGGTAAGCACCCCCCAGGCCAGGGTTTGCAGTTGGTTGATGATACATCACAACACAAGCTTCACTTCCACAGGAAGGCTCATCCGTATACCAATTTCTAGCAGTGCATATAAATCAAAATGTTCAAAAACTTGCAGATAAAAGGCCTACCATTGCAAGCATCCTGAAATGCCACAATCTAATAAAGGTTATAGTACATAAACTGCATTGTACCTTAAAACAGAATAAGCTGCATTTCCCCTATCTCCTGCCTGGAACAGAGTGGGGGTCTACTACCAGTCTTGCAGATCTTGGAGCATCGTCCTGCAGTCAAGAAGCATCCATGCACCTATTTCTTCCCTCCCTTCTGATGCCTGCTTTCCCTGCCACCTCCCCACAGACACCCTGCAGATTATGGTGCCTGAATTTTGCCATTTGTTCTGCTGGTCTTTAACTGAATCAGGAAATCTAATGAGGTTTCTAAAATCTGGGGTGTGGACGGAGTGAGTTACTCTGAACAATCTGCACTAATTTATGCAGCTTTTGGCCTTCTGGTTTGGGAGCCAGAATCCAGCAGAGTTTGGTTGCCATTTTCATTCCTCCCCACCCCTGCCCCACACCCCTGCTCCCTTCAACTCCACAGAACTAGAAGCCTGTGGGGCCCTGACTTCTATGAAACTGGGGGCAGGGGCTGAGACAAGCATGCTACAGAGACAGAACTTAATCCTTCCACATCTCCAAGTGCAGATCCACTGACTCAGCCTCCTCTTTGTTATTAACCGCACTGACCAATTTTTCTATATGCTTCATTTCACAAAACATTTGACTTTTTTGGGTGCTGCACACACTGTTTCCCTCCATAAACCTTTAAACTATAGGCAGTCTCCCAGACTTTTACCTGAATGATGAAATGGTTCCATCAGTCCATTGGTAGAGCTCAGGGCAAGCACTCGATGTTGCTTGTCCCTCTCCGCTTCTCCACAGTCCGATCCAGAAGTCACCATCAGAAATCCCAGAGCCTGACTTAGTGAGGTTTTGTAACATGTTTTCTATGAGCTTCTGTTCAGCTTCACTTTCCAGACTCAAAAGCACCCCACCATCAATTTCACAGGCATGGCGGGCCTCCTGAAAGCCTACACGTCTTGACAAATCTTGGAAGTAAGCTATCTTGTAACAGGGATGCTTGAAATCTCTGTAACACACCTTTTGACCTGAAATATATACACACACACAGGATCAGTTAGAGAATACAAATGAAAAGTAATGACTGAAAAAATATGGTTCAGTATAAATGCAGTGACAATGAAGATGAATAATATTTCTGCTTGCTGTGTGCTGAAGGAAGCCATGCTTTATTTTGATTGGGTTAATGCTGCAGAACCCTCATCTCCAATTTTAACACTGCACATCTTTAATATGCACATCTTGGTCCCTCTCCTAAAATCCCTAAGCAGGTGAAAGTCCCATCAAAACCATTGCGAATCCCTTTGACCACTATGGGAATTTTCCCTGTTTAAGGACTACAGGGTTGGGCCCTTCTTTAAAAGTAGCATTTGTTTAAAGAAAAAAAATACTGTATATGGGACCAACCCACTTCTATTGGCATGAATGGCAAAACTCCATTTGCTTTTAACAGGCACAAAATTAGGCTCTCAATTTCCATTGTCAAAAGAGGGTCATGAGTCTCAAGTCAGTTATCTAATTCTGCTTGCTTGGATTCTCCAGTATTTATAGTTTTACCCGTACATCCATGCATGTTCAATGCAGTCAGTGGAAACTACAGAGGGCACCTGAGACCATAACAATACATAGCCAAGTAGAACAATATAATCAAAATATTTTCAGAAAGCATCAAATCTAATGTGTTCACACAAATAAATATTGCTTAAACTTCAGTTTGATAAATCTGTTTAAAGGATCAAACCAAACAATCCAGTGACTTTTTTTAAAATGAAACTGCAAAGTAAAGAAAATGAAACTGCACTTATTATATATTTAGTTTCTTCCAAAAGCAGTTGAAATGTGTGCTTACCCTACTATATTTGCTATTGACCTGTTTTAGAACTTATGCGTTCAATCTAAAATGACAAATGACTGGAATCCGAGCAAATCAGTGTGTCATCTGTATATACACTGTGATGAGGGCTGCTGAAGCCCATTCATTTTTTAAAATGTATCAGATATATGTATACTGATCTCAATTTTATCTTAAAACTTTACACAATTTCTTTTAGACTTCTCGTAGTTGGACTAACCAAAAGCCTCTTTTAAAAGAATATTTTTTCTTTTCTATTCCAATTCCAACATAGAAAATGTACAGATTACAGTATTTTGTAAAGTTAACAAAGGCCTTAAAGAAGTAATAAGAAATTACTATAATTATCTAGACTGTTTGAACACAAGCAGAAAACAATTTTACCATTAGTCCTGTAAGACTAAGCTGATCATAAGCCATATTTGTTGAAGAGGAGCATAAATGATTATTTTTACTAGAAAAATCCACTTTTTTATACTCAACATGTCTTATTGTTAAAAATAATAGATCTAGGTAAACACCCCAGTGACTCTATAACTGAACAAATTTTATCCTATTTAGCTTGATAAATATATATGTTTTTCTAATTAGGATGCAGAAACATCATAATGCAATTTAAATTTATTTTTCCCTAAATGTTTTTCCATACACAAAGTGTAACCATATTCTTTCAATCAAAATGGCCTTTATACTATATTAAGAGAATGACAAAACAAGAAATAACAAAAGTTAGGTCTTCATGAAAGAGTGAGTACACAGTGGGTCTGATTTCCCTCCATTAAGTGAGTAGGGATGACTCTTATATTTAGTTTGCCTACCTCTTTACATTATAAATTATTCTTGTGACCTTTATTGAAAAGCCCTAATACTTCCATTGTTTGAAGCAGGCCTCTGAAACTCAGTAGGAAGAAATCCCTCAGGTCACAGAAGTGCCTTTTCTTTGTCCGATGAAATTCTGTTCAGGTTTGGTAGAGATATAAACATTTTAAAAAAACATCATTTCCCTTCTGTCACTTTGGTAGACAGCAAAAGTGTGACAGCCTACCAAAATAATAACCCAACATGAATACTCTAATCTAAGGCCAGGCTTACGCCAGCTCCACATACTACACAGACAACCCTGCAAGAAGACAGCTTCCTCAAGAGTTGGAGTACAGAAATTCTGACTGGACTTGCCCTGACAATGCTTCCCAGATTCTGCATATGGCTCCAGAGGTCCAGTCTGCAGGCTCAAGCAATATTCAATGGGATTATGTCTCTGGAGGAGAGTAGAAGACAAGACAAGATTATGATCAACAGATGGCTCAGGCAGTGATGCTATAAGGAGGACTTTGGGATGTTCAACAAATAGGAGGCAATGATGGACAGAAGACTTTTCTCACAAGATGGACTCCACCTAAGTAGGGAGGGAAATAGTCTTCTGATATGGAGGTTGTCACAACTGAGTAAAAGTGCTTTCAGCTAGGAATTTGGGAGAGAGAGTTGGAAGCTTCTCACGTAATTGCCATGCCTCTAACATTGAGTGAGAAGAAAATCATGTAAGAGAGGATACAGCATTGGAAAAAGGAACAACAGAGGGTAGGAGATTGGACATCAAGAGGAAAGATAGTGCTAATATCAATGACAGTAACAGTCAGATAGGTGATACTGGCAGTGAAATGACTGTACCTAATAGAGAGAGAAATGTGGGTGAAACCAAACAGAAACAACTAAGATGTCTGCAAACCAATGCAAGGAGCTTGGGTAACAAAATGAACTAGAGCTACTAGTACAGGAGCTACTAGCACCAACTATTATAGGGATAATGGACATGTGGTGGAATAGTAGTCCTGAATACTGAATAGAATATAGGTATTAAAGAGTATATGCTTTTCAGGAAAGACAGAGATAAGGATGGTAGAGTAGCATTGAATATTAATGATGAGATGGACTGTAAAGAAATCAGAAGTGATGGAATGGATGAAACAGAATCTGTTTGGGTCTCAATCACTTTGGGAAGTAAGGTAAAAGAGGCTCTACTAGGATACTGCTTAGACAAAGGAAATGCAATAGATCTAATCTGTTCAGTAAAGCAGTTGATAAAGTTCCACATGGGAATTTATTAGTCAAACAGTAGAAAGTGGGGATTCATATCAGAATCAAAAAGTGGGTAAGGAATTGGTTAAAGGGAAGGCCACAATGGGTCGTTCTGAAAGATGAACTGTCAGGCTGGAGGGAGGTTACTTGTGGATTTCCTCAGACATCTTGAGACCAATCTTATTTAACATTTTCATTAATGACCTTGGCACAAAAAGAGGAGATTTGCTAATAAAACATTGTGGATGACACCAAGTTGGGAGGTATTGCTAACATGGAGAAGGACCTGAATATCATATGGAAGAAAGAAGACTATCTTACAAGAAGATCTGGATAACCTTGAAAACTGGAGTAGGAGAAATGGAATGACTTTTAATAGTGCAAAGTCATGCACTTAGGTACTAACCACAAGAATTTTTGTTATATGTTGGAGATGTATCAGTTGGAAGCTGAAGAGGAGGAGAAAGATCTGGGTGTATTGGTCTACCATAGGATGACTATCAGCTGCTCATGTGATGCAGCCATGGAAAAGGCTAATGCAATCCAGGATGCATCAGGCGAGATATTTTCAGTAGAGCTAGGAATGTGTTATTACCATTATATAAGGCACTGGTGAGACCTGTTCTGGAATACTGTGTGCATTTGTGGTGTCCCATGTTTAAGACAGTGAATTCTTTTAATTTTAAGTTTAAGCAGAGAAGAGCTGCTAGGATGGTCAGAGAAATGGAGACCCTACCCTCTGAGAGGGGACTTAAGGAGATTTCTGTTAAGCTTAACAGAACAGAGGCTAGGGGAGTTATGATTGCTGCCTATAAATACATCAAAGGAATCAACACCAGAGAAGAAGAGGAGTTATTTAAGTTAAGGACCAACGTTGGCACAAGAACTAATGGATGTAAACTGGCCATCAAAAAGCTTAGGCTTGAAATTAGACAAAAGGTTTCTAACCACGAGTGGAGGGAAGTTCTGGAAAAGTCCCCCAAGGAGAATAGTGGGGGCAAAAAACCTAGCTTGTTTTAAGAGTGAGATTGATAAATGTATGGAGGGGATGGTATGATGAGGTTCCTTACAGTGGCATATGGCCCATCCCCTACAACTATTAGCAAATATCTCCATTGGTCACAGAAGATACAGCAGAGGGCGAGGGCTCTGAGTTGCTACAGAGAAAACTTTCCAGGGTCTGGCTGATGGGTTTTGGCAGCATGCTCAGGGTCTAACTGATCATCATATTTGGGGTCAGAAAGGAACTTTTCCCCAGGTCACATTGAAAGAAAGGATTTTTCACCTTCCTCTGCAGATGGGGCACGGGTTACCTGCTGGTTTGAGCTAGAGTAAATGGTGACTTCTCTTTAATTTGAAATCTCTAAATCAAGATTTCAGGACATCAGCAACTCAGCCAGTGGTTATAGGACTACTACAGCAGCGGTGGGTCTCTCTGTGCAACGTGCAGGAGGTCAGACTAGACCAAGGGTTGGCAACCTTTCAGAAGTGGTGTCCTGAGTCTTCATTTATTCAGTCTAACTTAAGGTTTTGCGTGCCAATAACACATTTTAATGTTTTTAGAAGGTCTCTTTCTGTAAGTCTTTAATATAGAACTAAGCTATTGTTGTATGTAAAGTAAACAGGGCTTTTAAAATGTTTAAGAAGCTTCACTTAAAATTAAATTAAAATGCACAGCCCCCCAGACCCGTGACCAAGACCCAGACAGTGTGAGAACCACTGAAAATCAGCTCGCATGCTGCTTTGGCACCTGTGCCATAGGTTGCCTACCCCTGAACTAGATGATCATGATGGTCCCTTCTGGCCTTAAAGTCTATGAGACCTTAATAGGGGGTGAATTGGTGATGAGAGATTACTGATGATCATGATTTCATAAGAATTACTTCATCATTTATGGTCAAATGCGTTCCCCTTATCCAGCTGGAGCAGCCAGGCTTGACACACAGGGGGTGCTTCGTAAGGGCTGCAATGGGAAGAGGGCCATCCTAGGCCATGGAACAACAGTGGAGCCTCTCTGGAGGTATTATGCAGCCTTTATTGCTGTGTCCCCAGTTTGTGAAACCAAAGTGGATCCATATCAGGGTGGACACACTGATCCTCTTCTCCCTTAATGGCCATTGTACTGAGTTGCAGAGTGAGCCCCCTTGGAGCTGGTGTGCAAAATATACAGAAATACGCAGGCTCCTCAGACCTTTTCTATGCACCAAGTTGCACAAGTTTAACTAACCATGAGCTTTCTAAACCCATTTACTTAAACTCATGCAACCTTGTGTGTGGATACTCTGATGCCAATTTTAAACCCATTTTGTATTACTTCAGTCAATATGCATGTCCACCTTAACTCATTCAATTCTTAAAGTGACCTCTACTTCACCAGTACCTTCTATAGCTGTGGCAGAAGGCATAGTTTTTTTTTCCTTAGAATATCAGGCTAATAGCTATTCCCAAGGCACAATATCTATAGAATACCACAGAGGAAACAGTCTGTGAATAGCTGAAAGTGGCATGTTTTGGGATCCAGCCCCTCATGTGCAAATGAAACACCTGAAATCAGATGTTAGGTTCTTCAGAGAAGGTTGTGAAGTCCTCTGTGCTCTAGGTAAATTAGCTCCTGATGTTCAAGCAGTGATCTATTCTGAATCCTCTTCTTTTTTGCTTCTGAAGAGGAGTTTCATCATCTTTGTCGCTGCAGCAGAAGTCATTCAATGTGCTAATGGAAATCTGGAATTGTGGATTAATGGCTAGTACAGCAGCTGACAGTTTAGTGCCCTCTGAGTATACTGCGATGTCAGCCGCTTGAGTTTCATTTTTAGCAATTTTGTCTCTGGTATTCATCATCTACAAAGCAGAAATGATCTGACAGTGAAAAATGGTAGCGTGTACCACACACAGTGTTGTAGACAAAATGGGTAGTAAAACATTGACTATGAGCTGTTTAACCTTTTCCTAACAAAAACTTTAAAATAGGTAACTACCCACAATTAATTTAAAATAATAGATAATTCTATGTCATACATTTAGAATCCGATTCTCCCACCATTATAATTCTTGAGGTGACCCTAATTTTGCAAGTAATTTTACTGGAATGAAGGGGGCTACTGCAAAGTAACATACTGCTCACTCTGAGTAAAGGTGGCAGGATCCGGCCCTTATTACCTTAGGACAAAATTCTGGACTGTGTTGCATGAATTATGGAAGAGGACACCAAGAAATCTCTTCTATCCCCAACTGGGCACCTGGGCAGAGACAGGGCAGTATGCAGATCTTGTATTCCCTTGAACACTAGGCTGGTTAATACACCAAATAAGATTATGTACTCTTTTTCTTATTATATTACATGTTCAGCCATTTTGAGGTTATACACAGGTCCCTGGCTTCTTCCCATTAGGCAGCTGGTACTATGGGCAGAAGAACAGAAGCATATACAGTTCTTTTATTGGAGTGTGTTACTTCATGTCCCCAACCCCTACCCCACTCTCTGAGATATCCTGCCTTGTGCAGACAGAATAGCTCTAAACATTCCATTCTTACTAACCCTACACCTACTGAGAGGAGCAAGCACTGGATTTTGCACTTATTCCACCCCCCGACCCCACCCAAGAACCATTTTTTTCATCTTACATGCTTGTGAACAGACATTGTCCTACTGAAACTTGCTTTACGAATCAAAGGTCTTTACCCCTATTATTAATACCTTCCATTCCTAAAACTGGAACCCTTTGAAAAACATCCAATTTCTATTTCCAACACTTACATTATTCACTTTTTGTACTTTATTCAAACTGAACTATTGCAAAAAGCTACTCAATGTCCTGTCCTGGTGCTCACGTACTAGCACAATGACATAATATTTTGAAGACAAACACCAATCAGAAAAAAAAAATTGTCATCTGAATATTTTATATTTAAGTTAAAAAACTCTACCAATATTAATGGCAACAAAGCAATTCTCTGAAAGAAAAAAAACCAGGAAACAAAGAAAATAATTCAGTAGTGCTTTTATATATTTAGGTTCCAGGAGGTCAATTAATTTCATATTGGCATAGTAATGCATTATTACATGGAAATACTAAATGCTTTTAAGTCTGCACTTATAAGTAACTTCTGCCAAAATCTTGCTGAGAACCAGGATCATCAATAAGAGCTGTACCACTCTAGAAATTGTAGCCAAAGCTTTCAGAAGTAAGTGCTCAGTGATTTGGGGTGCATTTAATTTGTAAATGCTTAACTTACAACACCTTAAAGAGCCTGATTTCTAGAGGGCAAAGACTCAGCAGTTTCTGAAACAGGGCACCTTTTAGATGTCTGAAGATGGGAACCCAAAATTACTAGTCGCTTTTGCAAATCTTTGACAGTCTTTGCTTGGAGTCACACTATTTACTAATCCACTGCCTGTGGCCATGAATGTTCAGAGGGGTCCTGTTGCAGCAATGAAGAATACTGATTCACACAAGTCCTCCCTGGAAATGCACACTACAACAGAAGCTCTGATACCATTTCAGTGAATGGTGCACTCCTTTTCCTTTGATCCCAACTGTGATTGGATCACAGAAACCCCCTTGGGGCTGCCAACTGATGTGCCAAGACTGCTTCTGCCGCAGTCTTCCCTGCCAGTTTGGGACTCCAGAACTCTGCCAGACACGCTTGCCGGCTACAAACACAGACCCAGGTCTGAACCATGTCCCACAAACTGCAGGCTTAACTGAAAGTAGTTTAAAAGGTGTTCCTGTCTCTGACACTTAGATACCCAACTCCTAGTGGGGGCCAAACCCCAAATAAATCTGTTTTACCCTGTATAAAGCTTATACAGGGTGAACTCATAAATTGTTCACCCTCTATAACATGGATAGATATGTACAGCTGTTCCCCCCCACCCCCGCCAGGTATTAATGCATACTCTGGCTTAAATAGTAAGTAGAAAGTGATTTTATTAAATGCAGAAAGTAGGATTTAAGTGGTTCCAAGTACTAACAGACAGAACAAAGTGAATTACCAAGCAAAATAAAATAAAACATGCAAGTCTATGCCTAATATAGCAAGAAAACCTCACCATCTTAGATATTTCAATAAGCCTCTCTTACAGACTAGCCTCCTTCTAGTCTGGGTCCAGCAATCACTCACACCCCCTATAATTACTGTCCTTTGTCCCAGTTTCTTTCAGGTATCCCTTAGGGTGGAGAGGGTCTCTCTTGAACCAAATGAAGACAAAAAGGAGGAGTCTCCAAGGGTTTAAACAGACTTTCTCTTGTGGGTGGACACCCATCCCTCCCTCTGTGTAGGATCCCAGCTACAAGATGGAATTTTGGAGTCACATGAGCAAGTCACACATCCATGCATGACTCAGAACTTACAGGTAGCAGCCATTGTTCACATGATACCTTGAACATCCTCAAGTGGATTGGAGCCTTCCAAGATCATTGTCCATTCAGTGTTTCTTGATTGGGCACTTAACTTGCAAATTCCTTTCCAAAGAAGTTGCCCAAATGCCTTACTAAGGCTACTTAAACTCAAACCCGTACTCAGCCAATACTCATAACTTAAAAAACAAAAATGATACATGCATACAAATAGGATGAATATATTCAGAAGATCATAACCTTTACAGAGATATGTTACATGGTATATGGTAGCACAAAACATATTACAGTTATGTCCCATATACATTCATAAGCATATTTCCATAAAGGCTTATGGGGTGCAACGTCACACCGACCCTCACCTCATCCTCCCTTCTTCCATTAGCACTCACTGGGGTATTCGCAGGAAGCAGTGTCTGAATTCCCTCTCCCTCCCTATTATGCAGACACATAGGGCCTACCATGACATAGCCCATAGCTTTTTGTGCCATGGGTCATCTAATAAAAACTACTTTCAGTAAAAAGACAACAGGTTGGAATTAACACTTGATACTTAATAACTATTGGACTGTCCCCATCAAATTTAGCCTTAAGAATTCAATGTTATACCAGAAAGTAGCAATGCTCTATCAGAAGCAAAGTCTCTTAGTTTCATAGGATCAGATGATGTCATTCCTAGCTTGGACCTCACTTGAATTAGCTCTATTGCTCGTCTGAAGTTTTGACTTGTGGGAAATTATATTTTGTTCCCACTCACCTCTATAGCTATTTTAAAGGAGGTATGGGTTTTCATTAACCCAGTTCTTTCTGTTCTAATTTCCTCCCACTTGATATGAAGCCTACACTGTTCAGCTGCCCCCTGCTTTCAGTTAGTTGCTGATGCAGTTGGCATGGTGCAAGAGTTTTCATAACAGGCAAGTTTCCCCAGCTATTTATAACATGAATATAAAGGCTTTTTTTTGGACTGAAACTTGGCATAGGAATCACAAATTAGTTTGGCTAAGTTTAAAGATGAATGAAAAATATTTGTGGATTCAGATTCTCTCTCTTTTCTTTTATTTTCAACTCACAGCAGTCAACAATAGCTCCAGTTTAAAGCACACAATTTATCTAATCAATCAGTCCATGTGATTTAGTGCATTTGGGATTGGGTGAGGGGAGGGAGAGGTCATTAAAAAAAGTGCATCATGCAAACAGCTAAGGAACTGAGTTTTCAAAGACTTATATGCAATGACCAGACGTTCTGAAGGATTTTTAGAACACATGCATTAGTGTATGAAATATTATACATATAACATGTTAATACATTAAGACCACATCCCCTCCCCAGTGAGGTTCTTTCCCATTGGTCTGGTGGTGCAAAGTATCTCCTCTGAATCAGATGAGCTTTTCCCTGTCTTAGATTAACTCCTTAGTGTCCCAGCACAGCCAGCTTTATGTCATCCTTCTACAATATCTTATGTAGGAGATTGGGGGAAGGCATGACTTGGGCATATTGTGACCTTGCAGTCCTCAGCTGCCATAACCCCTTGGGAGCTACTACAGGTACCATGAGTTAAAGCAGCCCTTAGGCTACATCTTGCTGCCCGCACACTATGCAGACTTATTGTTGGGCTAGATCCTCAGATGGTGTCAATGGGCATAACGTCATTGACTTCAGTGGCACTATGCCGATTTTTCACCCAAGTAAAAATTTGGCCCAAGGTTTTTCTCCACCTTTTCATGTGTCATACTCAGGCCCAAGGTGAGTCCTAATAATGCACTTTAGAATGTGGCCACTAAGCTGATAAAAAGTAATAAATCTTTCTAATCACATTCTGATCCAACCCATGCATCATATGTTAACTGATCTTTGGATCATCCTGTCACACTTTAATTTGGGTCTTGTTTTGATATACTGTCTTACTACTGTTGATGTTTTACTGTATCATGTTCTCGGCTGGCCAGCGTACTGAATTTAATTTAGATTTTATGATGAATCATATTGCATTACTTCTCTTTAAAATAATATTACTACTGCAATAAGATTTCATAATTGCATTCTGTCGTCATTTGCAATGGAAACAAATGGAGACTAATACCATCTCGACTGCCAAGGTCTGTATGTCTCCAAAGACATATCTCCCCTTTGTTATTGAGTCACAGTGTCCAATTCACAAATGCTGCCTAGTTTATGCTCCTGCCAAATGTAAGAAAATCAGAGTGTCACTCATTTTGACACACAGATGCAAACTGGTAAACAGCTTTTAATACTACATTAGTCAATGTTGTTGTTACTATTTTAACAGCAAACTTCCTGGCCCCAGGGAGGTGGTGAGAGAAGCATTTTTTATTATTTGGGATTGCTAATGTAGATGAATCACTAGGGGCACGTATGGTTTCTGGTCCAGAGAATAACACAAATTGTCACCATGTTAATCTCAGTAAAGTTGTTCTAAAATAATAACAATACAGTAGTTGATATTTCTGTAAAAACTTTTCATCAGAGGATATCAAAGTGTTTTTCACAAATATTGGGGATCAGAATCTGGCTGAAAAGTACAGGCCTATTTGGGGACAATAGTGCAGAAGCTCTGGGAGGCTCTGTGTCTCAGGGAGGCCAATGCCTCCTGCAGCTCCTGGGAGGGGAAGCTACAGCCCACCTCCTTATGAGCTACCCTCCAGGGCTAGCCACTGTAGCTGGCTTTTATTGAGAAGGGGCAGAACCATGGTGTCACTTCCCGTCAACAACTGTTGAGATGAGATAGCTTGTACCTCAGGGATACTAGCAAATGGAAGTCACTAAACTAATAGTATAGTCCACATTTTATGGCTTTGAGGCTAGGAAGTGGTTACTGGTCTGTGTTTTGTGAAGTACCTACCACAATGGGGCCCTGTTCTTGATTGGTCCTAGACACCTCCAGAAGTAAAATGATTAATAAAGAAGGGTAAGTCTTCCTGTTCTCTTCCCCAATGCAAGGGCCAGTCACAATCTGACCATAGTCAATTAATCCTCATGATATTCCTGTGCATTAGGAAAGGGACATGTTTAGTAAAGATCACCAGGCATCAGTGAAACGCGGCCAACTCTAGGGATCATTCCAACTGTTTAGTTGTGCAGAGCAATGCTCTATACAATGGCTAAAGACAGCAGGTAGAAAAACAATACAGTGCCCCATTGACACTGCAAAGGAGATTTAGTTTAGATAGGCAGAAAGTATACTTACACAAGAGGCAATGCGGCCAGGAAGTTAGGTCAACACCTCCTCTTTTTATGAGACATGCCATGGGATTTGTAATAGCCCCAAATAGCTTAAGACTTGAATTTCATACTATTACCCCGATCAGTTTTTGTCACCCAGATCCTGCCTCTCACCCCTTTTTATCTGTGATCCTCACTTGTTCTGTCAAGGCACAGGCAACTGTCCTGTCATAAGTGTGAAGTAGCCTAGAATTAGTGTTTACCTGTAAGGGGTTAAGCTAAAGGTAACCTGAGAGGTGGACAACTGACCAATGAGAAATTCCTCAGGAGACAAAGGATTTTAAGTTTCAGTTTCTCTCTGGGTCTCTCTCTGTTCACCTCGGCTATGGGGGGAACACAGCTATGTCTTCACTATAACTATAAGATTCTATTAAGTATTGTAGTCAGTAAGTTTACCTTCTCTTTATCACTTGGAGAGTTCTCAGTGGTGAGTGTTGGCTGGGTGCTTCTTGAGATTGTAAGCTTCAGCAGAGATATCAACTGTGGGAGAAAATTGCCTCGGGGGAGAGGTTTGGTTTCTGAATCCTTTTGTTGATTATGGTAGATGCTGTTCTATTGATGGTTATAAGGGATTTATTCCTTTCTTTTAAGAATCTGACTGCTTGTTTTTCATTGTGAAAGATCCTGGTTTTGGATCGGGCACGTCTCGCAGGATCAGGCGAGGTTTGGTTTTTTTTCCTCTCAGGCTTCCCAGGGAAGGAAGAAGTTTGGGGGGTTAGTGGAAAGGGAAAGAAGGGTCCCAAACTACCCTAGACCTAGTTTGGGTGGTGGCAGTGTACCAGGTCCAGATACAGAAGTTGTTGTGTTCTGGGGAAAAACATTTTAACCCAAGCTGGTAAAATAAGCTTGTGGGAGTTATTTCTTTTTTCATGCGGGTCCCCACATCTGTACCCTAGAGTTCAGAGTGGGGAGGCCATCCTGACATGTCCTTACTAATTTTTGTGAGGTTCTTATCATACGTTGGGGCGATCAATAGAAAATAATCTGAAAGATGAATGTTCTATCTGTGCCATGTTCTCTAACACTAGTGCTCACTGCCTGGAGTTCTGAGGCAATACTGACTCAGGTGTCAGAGTGTTCTGTAGTCACCAGCACCACTTTCTTCAGCACCTAGCTGTTCCACGGATTCTGCCGTCCCCATATTGGCCTCATCCAGCCCTGCTTAGTTTGAAACCCACTGCGATTACTGAATAAGGTTGCATGCATACACGCTAGATTTAGCAAGGAACATATTTCTGAATGCTACTGAGGAACATTCATCCTAAAGATGCATTTGCCATGGTATATTAAAACAAGATAGATTTGTGTCTACCATGGGCATTAATACAGATCTTGGGAAATCATTTATTGTGTATATTAGAGAGAAGCAGGCCAACAACATGTTTTTCTCATTTTTCAGAAGTTCAGTGGTTTGTGTTTAGATTTTTGTTTTGCTGAACAAGAGAGATTTGGATCCAATTCAGATTCCATTTTATCTGAACTCTCATCTTTTTGCATGAAGATATGCGGTATCTAATTTCCCAGTATACAGGGTCTTACACACCCACCACACACTGAAAGGAGTAATATTAAACCTTATAATCATGCCCCTACCAAATTCATGGTCCATTTTTGCAAATTTCACAGTCATAGCATTTTTAAAATCTTGAATTTCACAGCTTCAGATATTTAGATCTTAACAAAATATGACTATATTTTAAATGGCAAAATATAAACATTTGATAGCACTTGCCCCCATAAAGTGACGACCTCCATACCACGTCACCCTTACTTCTGTGCTGCTGCTGGCAGTGTCACTGCTTGCAGAGCTGGCTGGCTGGCCAGCAGCTGCCGCTTTCTGGTCATGCCTCTCGGAAGGCAGCACAGAAGTAAGGGTGACAATACTGCAACTCCTTTACAATAGCCTTTGGGATGGACCCTCCCCTCCGCCCCCACCCAGGTTTGAGAAATGCTGCATAAAGTACACAAAAGACTAGATTTCATGGGGGAGACCAGATTTCACAGTCCATGGTGCACTTGTCACAGCTGTGAATTTGGTAGCACCCTACTTATAATGATCTCCCCTCAGCACTAATGGGAGCTCTGCATGCTGATCAAAGGGAAAAGCAGACCACTTCATTTGAACCTTAAACTTCCAATACAGAGGTGTGTTGCACAAGTCTAAACCTACATCTAGAGGAGATGGAAGAAAGTGATTTGATGTCTAATTCTTATTAGAACAAGCTAATCAATATTTCAGTGTTCATAGATTACCCCTGCAGGAAAAGCATACCATTACAGTTACCTGAATCAATACAAGGTAATTGCTGCCTCAACTAAGAAATGGATATCTATTTTGAAAGAACAAATTAAACATGGTTTTATTCATTGGTGTAAGAGGCATACTTTACAAAGAAAAAGAATCCATGAGGTATTTCCTGATAGATATGCAAAAAAAAAAAAAAAAAAAAGCTATTAAAATGTGACAGTTTTGCTTTTTCATCTAAGTGGAAAATGTCTATTTTTGGCATTAGGTCTGCTCCATACATTTAACATAGCAAAAAGTGGAAGTGTGAGACCCATTTAGCTCTAGCTGTAATAAATGCATTTTAATACTTTCTGACCAAATGAGCCTTGGGATTATAAATCATAGGACTGGCCATGGCAGACACCCACCACATGAAGGACGAGGGTGCAGCAGCATCACCCCTGTTAGGGAGGCACCCTGACATTCTTGTGCCTCGCGCAGTCAAAACAACTCGCAGAGTTCTGGGGGCACAGTGGCTGCACCAGCCCGGTGCAAATAGTACCACAGGGATCAGCAGCCTTGGCACGCAGGACCGCAGGATAAGCACCCTTAGCGGGCCCCGCTGGTTTACGTACTTGCCGGCTTGCTGATCACGGCTCCCACTGGCCGCAGTTGGGTGCTCCGGTCCAATGGGGGCTGCGGGAAGCAGCAGCCAGCACCGCGCCGCTTCCCGCAGCCCCCATTGGACTCGGATGGTGAACCAGGGCCAGTGGGAGCCGCAGTCGGTGAACCAGCAAATAAACAAACCAGCAGGGCCCTCTAAGGGTGCTTACACTGCGGTCCCACGTGCCGATCCTTGTTGTAGCATGTGCTCTCCACCTTCATGTGCAAGTCCAGCTGTCCTGCATCCTGTAGAGAAAATGAGTCTCATACCCTTATAATTTCATAAACCCTTATAAACTCATACCACATAGTTTCAGACCCTTATACTTTCCCTGCTCCCTTTGAAGAGAAAAGTGCCACTATAGATGCTAGCCTTGCATAGTCCTTGTGCTCAATGAGTTCTGCTCATCCCTCCCAGACACCTTGAGAGGGATGGAAAGGACTAGTTAAGGGTGTGGCACTTGTTGTAGACTAGTCTCTAATTTTTTGTCCAGTATCTCAGCTTTTCCTTCTTAAAAAATTACATTGTGAGGACAACATTGAAAAATGTTTCCCAGGTATAACCGATGCAGCAATGTCTGCCAGTTTACTGAGAGCCTGAAACTGTACATCTGAGGTGTGAACTGCTCCATTTGTTTCAAGGGGTGCTAGCCCAGATGCCAATGATAATCCTTTAGTTATCAAAGCATATAAGAAATAAGAGGCAGAATCATAAAATATGACCATCAACATGATGTATCCTTAATTACCGCTCATTTTGGGTAGGCCTTTAACAACACATGGCAGGGTTCAACTGTGATGTGACTCATTTCGTTTTCCTGAAGGAGTCTCAGCTTTCAAAAGTTTGGGAAATGATGAATTAGGCCATGGTATAAATTTCAAAGACAAGCTTTGGAAGCCCCCATAATTTGAGCCATTTAACACTAAAGCCTGGGGAAAACATTTAAAATCTCTGATGGAAATTTCTTGCTTTGACAGAGACTGACAAAACAGATCTTTTTCCATCTCTTAAATCTCAGTGTAGCAATTCATTCCAGAACCAACTTCCGAGACATTTTTTTAGCCAGACATAGTACGCCTGCATAATAGCTTATGGTAAGCATTATGAGAGAAGCCACTGGCAGAAACTGCAGGATCTAAATAGCTTAAACAACATGTGTGTGACAGTCAAGGGAGCAGTGAATATATTTATTCCCCTGGCCCCAATCCTGCAAACACTTACTGACATGTTTAATTTTACATGGCTGCATAATCTCACTCAATAGGATATGTCACATGCATAAACGTAGGCACTTGTGTATATTTTTGCAGTATCAAAATCTGTTTCTTATTCCCTCTTTCTGCTTTTACAAGCAAATAGTGCTTAAAATCCCAGCCATTAAGTTTAATGTAGGTGATCAATCATTTTTCAATATATGTCACATCTCATATGAGAGCCATTCATTCTGTTCAGTTCCCTTGTCCATGGTTTCATTTCACTGAAATAGAAGTGATGTTTCCACTTATTAGTGATTAGAGTTCAATTAATCTGGGTTACTTATTAAATAAAGGTTATCTACATTATGTCTATCAGATAAAATAATAATAGTGTGTGTACGCATGTGTGCATGTAAAATATATGGGGATTAGTACAATCTCTCCCTAAATTTATGAACCTAACGTTCTCCAGGGCATAACAAACCAGCATGAAGCCCCAAATACTAGCATTTTCATTTGCATATTTGTTTTATCCAAAAGATGTGCAAAATGTCATATGCAATCAACTCCACACTGACTGTGCATGTGAGCAGGGACTTGAGTGTCTTTATCCAGCAAGGATCTGGGATATATTATGATCCTCAAGTGTGACAGGGTGGCTGGATTTTACTGTGACTCCACCCTGGTAGCTGGATCCAGAGCTTCAAAGTTATTTAGGCTTCTAACTTCCAGTGAAATCAACTGGAATTGGATGCTTGCATACATTTGAGGTTCTGGACCCTGTAAGTTAATCCCTGCTCACTCAATGATACAGGTGTGGCTTGTTAAATTCCACACTGTATATAAGAGAGGTGGGAATAGCGCTTTAGAGGGGAAGCCAGGGCCTTGGGCAGATGGGGCCCAAGGTAGGAATGTTGGTGAAGTCATATCTGGGGAGAAGATATAGTTGGAGTTTATATTGTTATATTTAGTTTGATTTACCCTTAGTAATAAAGCCAAAACTCAGGTTGGGGGGTAACTTTTAACCTTTTTTGTAAGGCAGCGACTCCTTCAATTTAGAGCAACTGTTGCGTAGAGCTAAAAGTTCCTACTTTTTTGTCAACAGCAATAGGGTATGACTTTTCTACAAGCAAAAGAATATTAAGCATTCATTTAAATCTAATGAGCTTTGGGAAAGATTGCTGGATCCTGCAGAAACACTTGTGCTGAAGTTGCTACTAGCCCCTTAAGGCAGGGGTGCCCAACCTATGGCCTGGGCCCTACACAGCCCACCAGAATATTTCATAAGGCCCGATGCCTGCTTCAACACAAAACTACTGGCCTATTCATCAGTCTTTTGTTGTCATGCTTACATCATTTTAGTTTATATGAGTCTGTAAATAGACAATACTGTACATAGAAACAACCTATCCATATACATACGAAACAAGCTGAACTTAAAGTAACCTGTCTTGATTTATATTTTAAAGCTTATTAAAATATGTAGCATTTATTTGGCCAACACAAGGTTGTGCTTAAGTTTATGTGGGTCTGTAGTGGGGAAGCTGCCCCACTCCTGGGTAAAGAGGAGTAAAAGCAGCCCTGGAGAGGGCTGCAGCTGGGAGGAAGAGTGAAATCAGCTGAGGGCATGGCTAACCATAGCTGTAGCCTGCTTAATGAGGGTCCAGCTAGCCCTTATTAGAGGGCTAGGAACCAGGAGCTGAGTCTCTCTCTAGCAGTGGTTGGTTTCAGCATAGCAGCGATGTTAGTCTATATCTGTAAAAAAAAAACAAAAAAAAAACCAGGAATACTTGTGGTACCTTAGAGAGAAATTTGTTAATCTCTAGCAGTGGAGAGAGAAGGATCTAGCTGCCTGGGAGAATAAGGTACCTGAAGCAGAACAGAGCAAAAGAGAGCAGTGCTGGTGAATAGGGCAAGAGAGCTGGGGAGCTCCAGTCTGGTAAACCCCCAGGCTACAGGCCTTGGTAAAGACCTACACAGATCCCGGGGTTGCTGAGGTGCAGCCTGGGATTAAGCAGAGGCAGCTGGTCCAACCTCCTCGCCAATGATGAGTGGCCATTTACACACTGCAGTCTGCCCCAGCAGCAGGCAAGACACTGGCCTACAGAGGGCACTCTGAGTGCTGGAGAGCTAATTCCTGGACAACCAGCATGAGGCACCACGCCGGTGAGTTATCGCTTCATTACAGGCCCTCTTGTGTAATAAGGCTGGGAACCCCTACTTTAGGGTATGTCTACACTGTACACCATGCCCAGGCTTTGACTCAGGTTTGAGCCCAAGCCTCTATTCTGCCCACACATAAATCAGTTTAACTGGGGTCAGCAAGTACTCAGGCCTTGGTCCTAGGACTCTGCTAGGGGGATGGGTCAGAACACAGTTCCTGCTGTGATTCAGGTCTGCAGCAGTGTGGCAGCTCTCCCCTGCAGCACCTCCTGCTGGTTGTCTGGGAATTAGCTGTTCCAGCCTCGGAGCACCCTCTGCAGGTCGATGTCCTGCATGCCACTGGCCTCATGTCCCTCCTGGAGCCTGGTGCCCTCTTTGCTGCAGTGCTGCCCGTGGCAGTTCCCCCTCAGATCTCTGAGTCTCCCCTCCATAGAGGACCCCTAACCTACTATCCCCTCCTTGCCTCAGCCTTATGGGCTACTGCCGGTCACCATCAAGCCCCCATTCACTGGGGCCAACTGCAGTCTGTATAGGAGGGTTTGGCCTGCTGCCTCTGCCTACCCATGGGCTGCCCCCTGCAACCCCAGTACCCCTTCTTGGCCACAGACTAGGCCCTGCAGCCTGGGGAGTTGCCAGACTGGAGCTCCCCAGCTCCTCTGGCCTTTTCCCCCAGACCTGCTCCACTCCAGGTACCTTCTTAAAAGCCCCAGCAGCCAGGCCAGTCTGCCTCCACAGCTAGAGGAGATGCTGTCTTTTTCTGGGGCATGGTCCAGCTGCAGCCTCTTCCCCAATCAGCCACTTCCTCAATCAGCCCAGCTTAGCCGCTCTCAGCCCCAGCCTTCTCCTAGGGCTGATTAATCCCTTTTCTGCGGGAGTGGGGCAGCCACCGCACTACAAGGTCTAAGCCCTGTTACTTTGCAATGTGGATGCAGTTCAAGTCACAGACCCAAGCCAGAAGATCTGCATAATGCAGTGTGGCCAGTTCAGCACAGCTGTGACACCCAGGTCCAGCAATTATAAAGAAAGGTTTACAATGCAGTGCAGCTGCTCAGATATGGGCTTGGAAACATCAAGTCCACTAGCCTGGGTCCCACAAACCCAGCCTTAGTGTGCAATGTAGCTCATCCAAGGTCGAGTGAGGAGAGATTATTTAAAAGGGAAAGTTGTTCTGGAAGGTGTGACTTGTTCATTTGAGTCAAATTACGTGCATTTTACCTCACCCCCAGAACACAGCTGTAAAATGACCAATGCACACACAAGTATACCACATAGCCAGGTTCATCTTTACATGCTTTAACTATTACTGTGCCATGAAGCACTGGAGAAGGCTTTTGGGAGTTCCAGTTCAAGTCTCTGCCTCTAAGATGAAGTAAGGGTTTAAGCTGACCTGCCACCCTCTGATGAGGTTCACCTTCAGTCCTGCAAAACCACCCAGACAAAGATGACTGATCCCTGAAACTCACATAAATATCTCTTTAAAATACTTTATCCACTTCCTTTGGGAATAGAACATACTGCACCAAGCATCAAAAAATCTCCCTAGGGAGGATACTTCTAACTAGGGTGACCAGATGTCCTGTTTTTAAAGGGACAGTCCTGGTTTTCGGGACTATTTCTTATTTAAGAACCTATTGCCCCCACCCCATGTCTTGTTTTTTCACAGTTGCTATCTGGTCACCCTACTTCTAACCTACCCAACCAAAACTTAACCCCCTCATCAAAGCATCTCAGATTATAAAAGCTATGTATTTTTGTATAGCATTCATATACTCCACATATTTTGCAGCAACAAAGTACAGGCATTTCTAGTGCACTTAGCATAAATTGCCTTGCCACACAATGTTGCCTTATTCCTTGGTTATTCTTATGAGAAGTATTTTTGTTTACTAAATGGATTCTCCAGTCTTTGCTCTGTTTCAGCAAAATACTTAAGCATGTCAATAGTCCCAGTGAAGTCAATGTTTGTAGTAAGTGTTTAAGGCTAAGATTTTCAATGGGCTGAAGGGAGTTAGGTGCCCACCTTTAAGTGGGAGTTGAGCACCTGATTCCCTTACACCCCTTTGAAAAATCCCAGTTTAAGCAATTAGTTGAATAGGGACCTGCAACAAGAAACTGCAGTTTGTGCTGTTAATTGTTGCAGCATGGGTGGGCACTATTCAATAGCAACAGCCATGCAACTCCATAGCATATGGTGGGTTCTTCCGCTGCAGGTGACAGTCACTCGGCTCTCCCTGGAAGGGCATCCAGTACTGCTAGTGATATCTCCCGCGGGCCAGGCCCTGAACTACCATACTTTCACCAGCAGGAAAAATAACAGCATGGTAGTATATCTGTCCTAGGCTAGGTTACTAGACTTCTTTGAAAAAAAACCTGTTTTACATACTGTTTCAAATTTCTTTTAAACCTAACAGTCTTATAAAAAATTATCTTAAAAACATAACACAAATTAAAAAGCAATGGATATTGTCATTTCAAAAGTATCTGGACCT
Source organism: Dermatemys mawii (assembly GCA_007922305.1). NCBI lineage: Eukaryota > Metazoa > Chordata > Testudines > Dermatemydidae > Dermatemys > Dermatemys mawii. The sequence continues at coordinate 3,806,727 of ML677351.1, forward strand.
AAATCCAGTGAGCCAGTTTCAGAGATTGTGCGAGAAAGCCATTGAAGTCAATGAAATTGTGTCTATTTGCACAAGGATTGGCTTTATCTCTATTCATTTTGTTATCCTGTCTCAAAATATGCATCTTTAACCATCTAACCTCTTTGAGCATCACACATAGAAGGTAGTATTTCAGCAAAGAAGATCATAAACTACATAAATGAACAAAAAATTATTCTTAGACATTTGAAGTAAATAGCCCTAGAATGTAAGAGCAACTATGTTTTTTTAAAAAAAAAAAAAAATCTTCTGCATGTTAATTTTTCTCACCTTAAGAAATATTTTGTACATCCAAATATTTCCCCATTCAAATATATATATTTATTGCTTTAAAATTCCATGTGAATATTAAATCTACTGTCACATGCCTTGCCATAGGAAAGAAATGTCATAATTAAAAAAGCAAACATAAAATGACAGCAAACATTAGTCATTAAGGTATAATGACTATGATTAATATGTAGGTTGTTAAATGGTTAGTAATAAGATTAGTTTGCTTCTTTCCTGCCCAATAGATACTTAAAGTAATTGCATCTTTGCAAACTGCATTATCATCACTTCGTATTCTTTATGATGTCATGGGACAGCAATGCAGGCTATGTAACACTCAGCAGTTTTTCCTACCCCTACTTTGTTACTTTCCTTTAAAACCTCTTTTTCTGCCAACTGCAGACATTCTGACGTATGAGGATGTAAGATTAGCACACAAAAAAACCTCAATATATCTATATTAAAAAGTAAAGAGCACTTACATTTTTTTCTGTAACAACTTGCACATCAAAAATAATTATGGCTAATGTGCCATCATAATATGAAAAATCTGCTGAAAACAGTAATAAGCCAGTTGCTTCTCTCTAGCCAGTTAGACCTTATTCACAAAACAATATGTTCATAAGTGGATAAGAGACATGAACTTAAACGGAAAAGGATAAAAAATGGAAAACCTTTACAGAACTAAATTAGCCAAAAATCTGAAAGCCATTTTTAAAAGCAGAGCATTCGTTTTTGTGATCCCTACCACTTGTGCTAATGCAGCAAGGGTCATTATACCTCACAGTCTTTACCATTTATCATAGCCACTTTGTGACTAACTATTATTACTAGGTCTGATCCAAAACCTACTGAACTCAATGGGAGTCTTTCCATAGACTTCAGTAGGCATTGCATCAAGCCCATAATGAGGAATGTTCTCTATTCTAGTTTTTGGGAAAATGTAACTGATATGGGGAGGGAATGAGAGGGAGGAGAAATTCACAATTCTTAAAGAATGTGATGTATTAAAAGGAAAGTTAATAACTTTCCAGTTCCTCATGTCATTGCCATCTGAAGTTCTGTTTCTGTGATATTTTAGACTAATGCATATATACCCACATTCATATCTAAGACTAAATTGTTGCTGTTCATCGGCAGATATGCAAGATGGGAGTGGGGAGGATGGACAGTGTACCCTACACACCTTTGCTGGTGCTTCTGTTTCCTGAGTGCCAAGGAGTATTAACGCTGCCAATAGGACTAGACAGTTCTAGTGTATGTGGCAGGGTTGGTGTGGCCCCCATTCAGAAAGGAGGAGTTTCCTTTCAGCACCTCAGAGGCACCTTGTCTCCCTCTGTGTTCTGGCCACTGCTGTTTGGTATAGTGCGCCCCCGCACACTTAATCCAGTTTTGATTACTGAAACCTCAATACAACCCTTAATGGTTTTTCTTCCTACAACTGGCATCAACTCTTCTTACGTATTTGTTACACAAATAACCCCATATAGTGTAATCACACAAGAAATTAATTTATATTTGACAAATAACATGTTGTAAGTGTACCTTTCAACAGGAATCTAACAATGGTTTGAACCACAGTTTGAAAAAAATATAGGACCTGTAGCCTGATTTTGAAAACATTATTGACACAGATGGTCCTTTATGAATTATAGGCACAAATTTTACTAAAATATATAGTTCTGTCTGAAGATTATGTGCTCAAATCTTCCCAAATCTTGTATGGGACATACAGCCTTAGGAAAAAACAGCACAGAAGAAACACTCATGAAAACTAAATGCCATTATAATTATTCAGTTTCTAGATGGCACCTATGATAGAACACATAGTCATTTACTCATATCTATACACAGAATCTATTAGTTCAACTTTCTGGTTGCAATGCCAATTTAAGTGGTGCATCTTAGAATGAACTTTAGCTGGGTGTGACTCTTCAGATAACAAGAACTTCCAAAGTATGGCATTTTGGGCCTTGTTTCCTGGGGGGGGTGGGGAAAAAAACTTTAATGGTGTAAAAAAATGAAAGCATGCTATAGTTAGTTTCATAATCTTGCTTCAGCCAGGTGCCTGTTGACTCACAGCAAGTATCAGCACACAGCCACTGTACTTAGCACCATGATAAGAAAAGTGATTCTGAACTTTTCAGCTCCCAAATAAGTGTGCACAAAATAAATAAAAGCTAAAAATGAATCACTGTTTTCTATAAACACACAATCATCATACTATTATTCCATTGGTAACATCTTATATGGAAACCATTTCCATCATTCTGCTATCTGGGTATAGAGGCATAACATCATCTGCATGTACAAAGATGTAGATACATAACTCCTATAACTAAGAACTTAAGAAAATCACTTCTCAAATCTCTTCTCAAAAGATGCTCAGGAGATGGACATGAGGTAAATTTCAAACTTGTGCATGTGCAAATTGCACAACAGCTTGGATACAATACATCCAACTTTAATGAGCACTTCTAGTCTGACTTTCTCAAGTGTATGGAAAAACAAAAATCTATCAGTAAATTCACATCTTCACTCCCTCCATCTATATATAAAAGCAAAACTTTAAACATTATTTGTTTGTTTAAAACAAACAAAAGGAAGTATTTCTTCACACAATGCACAGTCAACCTTTGGAACTCTTTGCCAGAGGATGTTGTGAAGGCCAAAACTATAATGGGGTTCAAAAAAGAACTAGATACATTTATGGAGAATAGGTCCATCAATGGCTGTTAGACAGGATGGGCAGGGATGGTATACCTAGCCTCTGTTTGCCAGAAGCTGGGAATGAGCGACAGGCAATGTTCCCTCAAATTTCTGACAGGCTCTGTGCGCAAAAAAATTCTTTTGTGTAAATTTTGTGCTTCTGTACAAATTTTTGTGCACGCAGTGTTTCGCTGTGTGCACGGCGTTTAGGATCTGTGTGCATGCACACACGTGCACAGCTTAGAGGGAACAGTGGCGACACGGCGTGGATCACTTGATGATTACCTGTTCTGTTCATTGCCTTTGAGACACCTGGCATTGGCCACTGTTGGAAGACAGGATACTGGGCTAGATGCTGATCATTGATCTGATCCAGAATGGCCATTCTTCTGTTCTTACATGTAGTCTAGACTGAGTGTAAATCAGAGGTCTTCAAAGTGAGGTGTGTGAGACCACCCCTGGGGGTGTGCCAGACCCTGGCGCCGCCGCCGATCCTGCCAGGGACACCGCCTAACTCCCAGGTGGTCTATTTTTGTCCAGCTGAAATGCCGCCGCGGAAAGCGGAAGTTCCCGCTTTCTGCGGCAACATTTCAGCGGATATACTCCCCGGGGGCTGTGAGAGGTTTTCCTCCGCGAAAAGGGGCTGCGGAGGAAAAACTCTGATGCTGATGATTTACGCCTTCAATCTGTGTACTCCGTTCTGTATTCCTTGTGCATCAAAGATTTTCCATTTCCTTCAGCCTTCAGATCCAAAACCCATTGAACACTATGTTAATCTTTCCATTGAATTCAGTGGATTTTGAATCAGATGCTGAGTGTACCAGGAATACAGGACTGGATCACAAACCTCTTGAACTGTAGTTGAACTCACATTTCAGTTATGCTTTTGTCCTCTTTCTTTTGGGATAGCACAACAAATAATGCAAATGAAGATACATATACAATACAAAAAAGATTATGCTGTTTTCTTTTTAGTTTTTTCTAACTTTCAAGAGAAGGAACAATCCTATATAACTAAAGGCAGATGTGCATATAAAGATATCCTACACAAAGAAGTGCTGCAGCAGGTATCTTTTATTATCCTTTAAAAATAATTAAAGTACAAAAATAGTGACATTTTGGAGCTTAGCAAGATGTTTAAAAATAGCTTGTCTTCTGGTTGCAGAAAAATGCCTTAGAATACGTTATGTCAGGGAGGTTGCTGATCATAATGTATCATAGTGATTCGCTGATTCTAGCTTTTCATCTCTGAAAATCTGGAATCAAATGTGATTTGAGTGTAATGAGTTTCACAGTCTCTGTTTAAATTTAGCTGGTCATTATACAGATTACAAAAATAACAGTTACAACAACTAATCTCTTCTCCAAAGATGCACAATGGGTGGAAATGAAGTGAATTTCAGACTTGTGCAGGGGAAAACTGCACTACAGGATGACTACAATAGACCCAACTTTAATGAGCAGTTCCAATCTGACTCCCTCAAGTTTATGGGAAAACAAAAATCAATTCACTCTCTCCATCTTTATCTATGTCTATATATAAAAGCAAAACCTTCAACATTATTTAAAAGAAAAAGTTCCAGATTTAATTCTTTTTCTAGAACCAGCCTCTTATGTATGATCAATTTCTTTTTTTTAGAAAAAAGGTCCCTGTGTTTCCAGCCAGTAAGGGAAGATAACTCACTGATGATACCAGTACCAGTAAAAACCAAACTTCACTATCATGATCATATTGTCTTCATTTTAGGGAGGCTGTTTCTATTATTTCTTTTGTTTTTAAAAAAAATCAGTAGAAAGTCGATTTTTTAAAAATGACTGCTCCTTGAAATCCAGACAGCAGCAATTGCTACCACATGAGAACTTTTATGTGCAATTGATTAGAAGACAACTATAAACTAAGGTGAAACAGACTAGCTTGTTTTCGTTGAGCATAATGAACTGAATGCAAAAGAGACAACACAGAAAAATAAGTATAAAATTACTTCATATTAGTCACCCTAAGTGTGAATGGTCACAACATTTATTTTTAATCTGTCCCTGTCCCATCAACTAATTTAACAGCATATTCTGATTTTTTTTTAACCCAGGCAAGACTCTCTGTGGCTCTTGTGAGCAATGTCGATATATGCATTTTAAGGGCCAAATCCTGCAGTCTCTCCTTAGACTTAGCTCTGACTTAAGGGGGAGTTTTGCCTGTGTATGGTAGGAAGGAAGAACTTCAGGATCTGTCCCTAAACAGACGGTGTCTTCCCCCTTTGGCACCTGCGGCGATGGGGGCAGTTAGAAAGGTGACGGCCGAGAGAGGACGTGGGTGAGAAGCAAGTGAGCTCTCGGGCTAGCTCCTCCAGCTCTGCTTCCGCCAAAACTTCAGAGGGAGGAAGGCAGGATTCGGTCCTAACCGCGTTAAATCAATCCGGCCTTCTCCCCTTGCCTCAGTCAAACCAGGTTCCCCGCAGCAGCCCCGCTCTCGCACAGCTCCCGCGGCAGTCAGCGAGGGGTGTCTGGGTACGGGCTGGGTCAGCAGGGCTGGCTGGAGGATTTGGCGCTAAGCGGCTGCAGCTGTGCAGACCAGTTTCCTTCCCAGTGCCGCGCCCCACGCCCACCCGCCCTCTCACTCACCGCTGAGGACGCGCAGGGAGAGGCAGCTCGGCCCCCACAGCATCGCGGCCCCCAGCAGCAGGGGGATCACCCTGGAGGCGGGGGCGCCCATAGCGACGGGAGAGTCCCAGCACAAGACGAAGGCGGCACCGCGCACGGGGTGCTGCACCTGCACCCGCCGCTGCTGCTTCCCCCTGGAGAGGCTCCAGCGGCCACAGGTCCCCGGTCCCGCGAGCGCTCAGAGCAGCGGGGCGCCCTGCGACCCCCAAGCCGCGGCAGCTCCGCACATTTCCCTCGGCGCTGCCCCCTGGCTGCTCAGTCCCCGCCCCGCTCTCCGGGCTCTCGCCCCCGGCGCCTTGCCCTGCCTGTATCCCCTTCCCCCCCTCTCTTCTCGGGGGCTGCGGCTCCCGCGGATGGTGGGAGCGGGGCGGATGCTCCTGGTTATATAGCCCGCCCGAGATGTTGTGCCTGGGAAAAAAACCAGCCCCAGACTATCGATTGCTGCCGCCGCCAGCCCCCTCCGCTGCGAACCGCCCCGCGCGCAACGCTGCAGCTCTCCTGGCACGGAGCGGGACCCGGGGCACCCCAGAAGGGCGGACTCAGCAGCAGCCCCTCCGCTCTCCTGGAGCGGGGGCGGGGGGGGTCAGGCGGGAACCCGGCGCTTGGGGGTCGATTTGCACACACCGGGGTCAGCGTCGCCATAAGCGGCTGGCAGGGGGCTTCGGTGTCAAACTGCTGAGCGTGCAGGGAAGTGGCGGGCTGGGGAACGTGACTCCGAGCTGCTGTGTGTTGCTTCACACACTGGGGTACCTGGCGAGAGGGAACCGGCTCGGGGAATTCAATACCGGGCAGGATTCTCCTGACTTCTGAACTCGATCTCAGCCCACAGATCTGGGAGCTGACTGCTTGTGGAAACCGACTCTCTAGAGACCAGTGTGGGATTTTCTTTGCAAGCCACCATCCAGGAGAGCTACTCAACCATCTCTATCTATATTTCAGGGAGAAGAGATTCAAATCAGGGCTTTTCATTTGGCCCATCTCTAAAGCTTAAAATCATACTTTCTACCACGGAAATGTCTGGTAGAAACAACTAGAGCAGGCTGGCACAACTCAGAAAGCAGCCAAGGCTGTATTACTGCAAAAAAACCAGCTGTGGCACGAAAAGCCCCACCCTCACCCCCCCCCCCTCCACCTCCCCCCCCCCCCCCTGCTTGGTTTGCCCCAACCCTACTCACCCTCCCAGGGCAGCACAGTGAGCCCATGTGGGCTGCATGCGGCTCCCTAGGCCGCATGTTGTGCAGGCCTGAACCAGAGAATGAAATCCTAGCTAGAGAGTTTTTAGCCAAACTATAGAATTCTGCAGCAGACATGTCACTCTCCGTTAAATTCTGTAGATTTGGAATAATTTCTGTAGATCCCCTATACTACAGGGACTTGAGCCTGTACCATTAATATCAATGAGAACTTTGTCATTGAGTTCATTATATTCAGGACCAGGCCCTAGAGCCCTATTGCGATCATCTTGGTTAAGCTCTTAAGGATTTTTTTTCCATTAAGGGTTTTTATCCATAAGAATATGAATAAACAAACATTTTCTACTTATTTTTGTAAAAGAGAATCTCTTGCACTCACACACACTCTCTATAAGGCTACTGTAGCCAAATCCAGATTACTGTTTTGATATATTATAATAATTATGCTTATAATACTTTAAAAGAACACCCCCAATGCCTTTTCTTTTAGGATTATGGTCTCAATTGTTTTGCTTATGTGTATACTTGTGAGTGGTTTATTTCATTACGGGGCATGATTAGTATAGACCATCATGTTTAATGACATCTTCTATACAAATTCTTTGGGGACTTACCCCTCACATTCCAGCTACTAGCCATATATATAACACATTTGTAAATCTATTTTCCCCCAACAGTTGTTATAGCTGGTCTTGTAGTCAATATGTCTCATCTTAGAATGGATTTTCAAAAATTCAAGGGATTTCCTATCTGCTTTAGAAATATGTGACACCAGCTTTCATACTTTCATACCTAACCAGTGTTAGGTTTCTAAACAGTAATTGAAAATCTATTTAAAATATACATCATTTTGTTCTCAACTTTTTTATTATTATTTAATAATAGGATTTGTGTTTTTACTTTGCTTATACAGACTTTTCTGCTATGGCTTTCAAGTTTCCAGTGAGGCCTCTAGTACTTTCCGAGTTTATAGTGCCACAGTGTATCAGCCTGAAAATATGTACATGGGGTCATATGGCCTCTTCCTGTGCAAGAATAAACAAAAGTAGAAACCTTCATGGCTTCTGAAATTCCATCCATTCCTCATTTGACACTACTGATATTGTGGAAGAGGTGGAGCGTGGCCACCCATGTATGGCTATGTAAACCACATCTATGTAATGATGGCACCCAAAACCCCGCAGGTTTATCACATGCATGTAAACTTCTACCCCAATGTCCCAAACACAAAGGATTGTGAGAAGGATGTTTCTATAAATTATCAGGCATCATAGATCATGTCCCATCAAAGAGCAATGCGGAAAAGCCAGGCCTGATGGTACAGAAAAGGGAGAGAGAGAAATGTCAAAAGCTGTGTTGTGCTATTTAGCAGCCTGCCACTGGATTAAGAAGGGATGGTAATGATAAACTGATACAGGAGATGAAACCCCTAAAATTGTGTGAAGCTCCATCCAAGATGGGCTGTACATGCCACCAATACCCCAAGAGTCTGACTTCTTTTTCTTATGCTTTTACAACACTTGCATAGTTTGCTATGCCAGTAAAGCCTCAACAAATTGAAATTGTATCTGCCATGTCTCTGCACATCTCCAGATGCCCTCCCAGGACTTGACAGCATGGTTAGCTTCTTTACCATGCTTCCACTGGTTCCCATCATGACCTTTCCAATAGTGTTCACATAGGGAAGTTTAAAGCAGATTCTGTCATAAGCGTACTCCATATATAAGAATTATTGATAGAAGAATCAACCGCATGTAATGATCAAAACCATTGGGACAAACTCACTCCTACGCTAGCCATGCTAAATACCGCACTTGTAAGAATCAAGCAATCCACTTATAAGAATCATTTCAGGGAAAACTGACTACATGTAATATGATGCTTGATCAAGTGCGATGCCATGTAATAAGCCAATAAAGCTGTTTAGAATCTGAATTTGATCACATCTTGCATTATTGGGCACATAGCATGAAAAAAGTATAATCCCTGTGTAGAAAAAAACAAGTTGTGCCATTTATGTGTGAGCCAGGGGAAATAAATTATTTCTGCAGATGAAAAATGCCACCTCCTGGAGTCCGATGATAGTCTTCCCAAGACCACAGATCAGAAACTGGGCATTGCACCACCTATATTGTCTAAGATTCTCAAAGACAAGGAGAGCATCATATAAAATGAAAGAGACAGAAAAAGAATGTGATTGGGCAAGGCACCTGTCGTCGATGTGGCGCTTATAAAGTGGATCAGAAACGCCCCCCTTTCCCCCTCCCCTTCCATCCCAAGTGAACTGTTGGTGATGCAGAAAGCAGAACTGGTGGTGTCCCTATGCATTACTGACTTTAAGGCCAGCATTGGCTGGTTCGAAGCCTTTAAAAAACTGAGAGGGGATTGTTTTTAAGAAAATGAATGGAGAAGCCAAAAGACATGGACATTAGGTCACGTGAAGAATGGTTAGAAAAAAAGTGGATCAAAATGAGATGTGATGTCACTGAAGAAGACATTTCAATACAGATAAAGGTAGAATTCACCTTTGAGCCCTGCCTGGTGGGACTCTTGCCTTTAAAACAGACAGTAGAGGAAGGAAAGAAGTCTAAAGAAAAAATTACTGCTCTGTTCATCAGTTCCATGACAAAATGGAACCTTTTCATCACTGGGAAAAGTCATAACCCACGGTCTTCTAAAAATGTGATACATCGTCCGGTCTATTACGCAGCTAATGAATCTGCCTGAATGATGAGGTATCTATTCAGTGAGTGGCTGAAGAACTGGGGCTGAAAGTTGGGACAGGAAAGGAGAAGGATTTTGCTACTTGTGGAGAACCGCACAGCCCACATGATGAAGGATGTAGCACTGAGAAATATCCCACTTGAATTCATCCCAAAGAACACAACTTTATCTTTCAGCCATGTGTTTAGGGAATTACCAGAACTGCCAGAGCATCAACCAGGCTCACACCGGGGTGCATCACACTGATAATAAGAACAACTGGGCTACTGCTGTGGAAATTGCTATGAAGATCAATCTTGTAGATGCCATTTTAATGCTTGCACATGCCTGGTGTGATGCCAATGCTTCAACAATCCAGAATTTCTGGAAAAAAAGAGGTCTGGTCATAGCACCCATAAGAGATGCAATTGTTGTTGAGCCACCAAGAGAACTCAGTGCCCATGAATGTAAAGAGTGGAAAAACATTGATGACAATTCTTTTGTTAAGAATCAGAGAGGTAGCCGTGTTAGTCTGGAATTGCAGAAGTGACAAAGAGTCCTGTGGCACCTTAAAGACTAACTAAAATATTAGAGCATAAGCTTTCATGGGCTAATACCCACTTCGT
>ML677351.1:3817024-3898182 GCA_007922305.1 Dermatemys mawii
ACTAAAATATTAGAGCATAAGCTTTCATGGGCTAATACCCACTTCGTAGGATGCAAGCAGTGGATGAAGTGCAAGTCCACTGCTTGCATCCAACGAAGTGGGTATTAACCCATGAAAGCTTATGCTCTAATACTTTAGTTAGTCTTTAAGGTGCCACAGGACTCTTTGTCACTTCTGCAATTCTTTTGTTATGCAATCTGTCTATGATGAGGACATTGCAACTTAGATCTGAGACCAATTTGAAGTGAAATATGAAAATGATGCAGAGGTGGACTCCGAATGACAAGGTGATTGTCCCTTCCTTGACCCAAATGAAGGATGTGATGAAAAAAATGACAAATGGCCTGTTAGACAGGGGCTTTAATGATTTTAACCTCCTACATCACCTTGAAAAGCTGGTTAACAATATCGTGGATCATGCAATGATCCAGGGAACACTGGACAAGTCTGTAATCACATAGCGACAGTGTCATTGAATTTTGCATTCACGGTGCCAGACATGCCATTCCGGGGACAGATGGTGATACTCCAAAATAAATAATAATGTGAGTCAATACTGTTAAACATCCATTCTGTTGTTTTGCATTTATATTTATGCTATAAGACTCAGTGTAATGCACTTTCATATGTTATATTTATTGCAGTTTATTTGAATAATTTTTAAAATTAGTATCTTTGGATTTTTACCTTTAGACATATATAGCTCCACTAACCTACACTTTGTGTGAAGTTGTAACATGCTGTACAGTATTCATAATAGCCTTCAATAAACACACCTGCTAACTGGGTAATAATAATATAATAATAGTGTATTGCTCAGTTAGAATGTTGGTGTGGTTTTGTTCCATGTTGAATATCTTTGTTTAAAGTCCAAAGAATTTAGTTATGGTAAATGAGACATTTCTCAGATGAATAAACAAAGCCAGTTGTTTAAAACATAATGGTCAATTTCGTCTATTCTTTGCAATTCCGCTTGTAAAAAATCTTCTGCTTATAAGAATCAAATCATCTGGGATGGATGTGATTTTTACAAAAAGGAGTACACTCTTAAATTATGCAGAATTAATTGATGATTTGACATTCTTTCTGCTGGTTTGTCAGGAGAATTTGCCACATACAGTGACTGCTCCTTGACTTCCCCCTCTTCTAGCTGGCCACACACCCCTTTTCCTCTCTCACAACTTTTCCTAGGAAGACTCTTGCTGGCTGTCCTCTAATATCAGATGCTACTGCATTTCTATATTTCCCCTTGGCACAAACTTTCCAGGCCCCTCTTTGTCTTGTTTACACCTACCTGCTATCCTCCCACAGAAAAAGGGAGCTAATGGGATTTGGTACTGTATCAAATGAGTTTTCCTCACCTATTCAATTTATGCCAATTCACATCAGGAGAAGTCTGGCCCATTATTACCTCATCGTTCCAATCCATAATTTCACTCCATAATTTTGGTATATTTCATTTTATAAGGATCAGCATTTCCACCTTCAGTGACAGAAAATTGATTTGCATTAGGGTCCTTCTAGATCTGGTAACTGTATAGCTTTGTAAGTATTCAGCTGAGGCAACTACAAAGACGATGAGCAGTTCGCTTTTTTCCTGAGAGACTAAGCTCATAGCTCTCATAATGTGTTCAGTCTGTGCTGGTGTCTCAGTCTGGTTGACATCCTTGATCTCCTTCTGAATGGTGCGTACTGTAGCACACAGCACTGTTGCCAAATCATCAAGCAGACCAGAAGTTCAATAAATGTCGTTATTTATGTTCAAAGGGGCAAACTAACCATGTGTGTTTCAAGAAGTCAGTACCTAGGATATCTACAATTCTAGTTCATTAATGCTTAAGGTACCTAACCTATCTCAAATGCAGACTTAGTGCTTTCCAAAATTGTGATAGCTAATCCCTCTAGGAGACATTTCTTTAAAAGGTATAAAATACTGGAGTACTCTTTGTATTACATCATTGACTTTGCCACATTACCATGTTGTCATTTTCTCATTTTGAGACTTGGACAGAGACTTCAGATTACCTGAAAAATAGCAGGCTAATTGTCCTTACTTGGACAACTCACGTGGCCTCAATCTTCACAGGTAATTAGGTTCCTAAATTGCAAATGAAGCCTGGATGCCTTTCTGGTAGGTATGCTTTAGTCAAAACCATGTTATTGGTCTCAGTACAGGAAAGATTGGGTGACATTCTATGACCTGTGTTGTACAGCTGGTCACACTAAATAATCTAATGGCCCTTTCTGGCCTTAACATCTTTCATACTTGGATGCCTAATGCTGGGTCCCAAAATAAAAGCTTATTTAAGTGCCTAAATATGGATGGAGGTGACTAGCTTTAGGTACCAGCACTGACAAGGTGGCATGAAAGCTTTCATTTTTCTCTCCAAAAATCTCACTCTTTTGTTTCTGTAACTGACAGGAAAAGATCTGTATTAGAATTAATTAACATTTTACTACATATTACAGACTTATAATATTTATGGTTATATATCATATTTCTCTCTTTCTTGCTTTTTATTTGGTTCACAGTAAAGAAAAGATTCTGCCAACCACAGTAGTATGGTACTACTTGGTGTCAGTCAGGAAGGGTGGCAGTATCTATAACCAAACAAGCCTAAAAAGGACGAAAATTAAATTGTGCATGTACAGGAAGTCCTCATATAAAATGGATGACTTTTCTTTGGTCGTGGCACCATTTTGCCATGTCCAGTGGATGCAGCATAGAGTCCTGCTGAGGGCATAAAGTAATTCAATTGCTTTCAGTTATAATCCTCTTAGGTGCTACATGTAGCAATGCTAGGTTAATAAAAAAAAAGTCAGACAGAAGTGTCATTCAGAGAGTGTCCATCGAAAACCACAGGAAGCCTGTTAAAACTAAGGTTGTAGGTAAGATTTAGTCAGGGGTATTTATCATAAAAGTCATGGACAGGTCACGAGCAGTGAATTTTTGTTTATTGTCCCTGAACCATCCATGACTTTTACTAGAAATACCTGTGACTAAATCTTAGCATTAGTTATAACCTCAGACCTTCCATTAAAATAGTAAATTCTATAGAGTTACGTACTTTTCAGTTTGGTTTTACTTTCCATTTTATTGGAATCCTAGAATTTGTCTTGAATTATTTCTCTCATCTACTAATATGCTTTATCCTTTAAACTGCATTTAGTAATTAGATTTTAAGCAAAATCAAAGCAGCCACAAAATTAATTTATCTGTATTATATAATGACAATGTGTTTGAAAAACGCATTCCTTGTTCAGAACCCAGTTACTAATTATGGGCTAGAGCAGGCCTGCAAAACATGCGGCCCGGGGGCCACATGCGGCCCTCATGGGCTCACTGTGCGGCCCGCGGGGGGGGGGTAAGTAGGGGTGGGGCAAGGCAAGCGGTGAAGTGAGGGGAAGCAGATGGGGGCGGGGCTTTTTGGCCCGCAGCTGGTTTTTTTGCAGTAATATGGCCCTCACTGCTTTCCGAGTTGTGCAGACCTGGGCTAGAAGGTGTCTTTAGACATAGCCCCAAACAAGGGGTTGTGTGTAAGATGCAATCCCCAGGAGGCATTGAGCCTCAGAGGGTATGTCCTACACTGCAGCTGGGAGTGAGCCTCCCAGTATGAATAGACAGATTCATGCTAATGGGGCTCAAGCTAGTGCATTGAAAGTAGCAGTGTGGAAGCTGTGGCTTGGGTAGCAGCTCGGGCTCTTGAGTCCTCCCTGCTTCTGAGCTCAGGTGATTAGCCCGAGTGTCTGCTGGAGCCATAACATCCACTCTACTACTTTTAGGCCACTACCTTGAGTTTTGCTAGAGTCTATCTAGCCGGGCTAGGAGGCTTGCTCCCAGCTGGAGTGTGATACAGGCCGGCAACAAAACACTACCCTTTCAATGCTGATTCAGCTGTGCTGGCTGGCATGGTTCAGGGTGAAGCCCAGGCTCCTCCTATTTCCCTTCCCACCCACTCCCTGCCTACCTTCTCTAGGGAGCAGCAGCAGGTGAACCTTGTATGTAGACACACAAGGTCCAGGCAGCTCATGCAGGGGTGTAAGGAGGGGTACTCACTCATTCGCATGCCCTCGTGCAGGCACATACTCCCAAGTCATAATGAAGTCAGACTTAATTTGCTATAGGACATTCATCCCTTGAATGAGAACATAGGTTCTGGGCACTTGTGTTCATCGAATATCACATGGCAAATTTGCAAGAATTCTGGTGTTAAATCCAGGGATGTTCTTTTACTCTTTGTACAGCATCTAATGAGATACAGCTCCAGTTGTGATTGGGGTAAGTCCTCTATCTTACCTATTCACTCCCAGCTGCTGTGTAAGAAGAAACAGAACAGGTGAGTGTGTTTAATTATCTTTGTGGCCACATGGGCTCTTACAAACTGCAAATGCCTCTCTCTTTCATCTAGTCCTCTTGCTGCTGGAGTTATGGGCATTCCTCAACACCCCTGCAGCTCTAGGAACTACCACAATAAAAATAATAATATGTAGGCCCTGACAGTGGGTCCAGAGTTAAGCTTTCGCCAGGATTTTCCTGTTAATACGAACTTTCTGATCCTCTAGTTCTCTTTTGTCCAGATTTTTTTTTAAGATCTTGAAACTGTGAATCTCAGCACATTTTGATTTTCTGAGGACCTTTGAGTTGGAAAGTTACATAGTTAGGAAATTACTATGTTAAAAAACAAAACAAAAAATACTTCAAAAATCCCCAGGATGACAATGATTGAGTAGGGTAGGTTTGCTATGAGAATTGAGAGCATGTTTTGTGAGTGTGCATGCGTGGCATGATGTGATGTGCATGGCTTAATACTGTGTTTCTTAGATTTTGTGGGTCTGAGTTTGGTGCTATTGCCCCATAGCAACTTTACATGGTTTTAAATAAGTGTATCTTATGGCAGATCCACCCACCTTTTATCCCTGCAGCAGTCTTTGGGAATATGGGGTGGGTCTTAGCCTGACAAAGGAGCTATAAGCCAATAGGATGTGGCCAACAATTAGGCAGGGTGGGTAATAAATGTGTGTTAGCTAGACCCAGAAAACTGGGAGTCTTTGGTTAGGATACTACTGAGTGAAACACTTGCCTGGTTGGTGTAGAGCTTTCCTGATCTAGTCCTCTATCTTACCTATTCACTCTCAGCTGCTGTGTAAGAAGAAACAGAACAGGTGAGTGTGTTTAATTATCTTTGTGGCCACATGGGCTCTTACAAACTGCAGATGTCTCTCTATCTTATCTATTCCTCTTGCTGCTGGAGTTATGGGCACCCTTCAACACCCATACAGCTCTGCTCATGCTACTGAGTCTGGATCTGCACTACCCATGCTATTCCAGTTCTGACCTGCCCCTCCCCCAAGCAATTATGCTGTTCCTCAATCCTGTTCCCCCACCTCTTTCCCTTTATTCTTCCAATACACTACTGGGTTTCTAGATTATTTTTTTCTCCTCCTCCTCAGCTCTTATGTCCCTCAAGACTGATATCTGACCCACTGCCCCTAGCTTTTCTAGTCCTGGGCTCCCCCTTCTCCACCTTAAAATTGATAGTCCCCTTACAGCTATTTCATTCTGGGGCTTCACACATGCAGACTTGCCGGTGCTGATCAAGTCTGATCTCAATATTGTCTGTCTGTCTGTTTCATTATGGGTTTAAATGTTCCACCTCTGTTCCTAGTCAGTTTGTCTCTTCTCTACCCCTCCCTAACCCCATTCACCAATAACTCCCTATCCTTCTCCCCAAGGACATGTCTCCAACCAGTGCTGAAATGTGGGATTCTGACTACAGCTCAGATGAAGAGGTAAGAGTAGTGTTTCTGCTGTAGATTGCAGGGGCTCCTGGCCTGGCTCTGGAAAGGGACTGTTCTCTAGTGGTTAGCACAAGGGTAGGACCTGTCATGGTTAGCAGGTCATTCAGTTGTTGCCTTTTGTGTACACATACACACACAGAGCCAGTGCTTTGTCTAGTGTTTATTTTTAATGATCTTGGGCTTAACTTCTCAGTATCAATATGGGAATAAACCCATATGTATTAACCTAAGTATGGGGAAAAAAAACCACAAGATACAAAACCAGCTCTGTTTCTTAGTCCTTGAATGAAAGAATTTAATAATGTAACAATCAAAATGTTCTTGACCTGCAATAAAGCTGCAAATTTTGTCAAGTCAGTTTCTGCAACCCCAAAGAAAGATTGGTGGGGGGGAAAGAAAAGATGGGGGAAACTTTTGTTAGAATCAGGCTGGAATCATGGCTTGCTTCAGGTAAGCAGGGTGCTGGGATCTATCTAATATTAGTTTAGAAAGTCTTTGGTCAGAGGTGTGATCCTATCACTGCTGAATGAAGTTTTTCTCTCAGTGGCTGGGGATAGTGTATGAGCAGGCAAAAACAAATCTAGGACCAGCTAGTGTGTATATCCAGGACCCTGGGTGGGTACTTATGGATGTAGTTTAAAACTTGTAATTAATAAATAGTTGATAAAACTAGAAGAAACAGAATGGCCTGTGGATTAATGGGCTTGACTCTCAGAAATTGGACCAGAAAAATAAAAGTAAAAAGAAAGGACTAATAAAAAGAAAGGCAAAGACCCATTCAGGCCATTTAAGTTGTGCTGAAGTTTGTACTACTTCATTTATAGAAAGCTAGCAGTCTGCACCTGTCCTTCCCCACAGTCCTTCTGTCCAAACCCTCTTATTCAAACAGTGCAACCTTGGACAATCTCAGAGTCCAACCCCCAGAAGAAAGTGTAGGTTCTCCTTAGTATGACTGTTTAAATGGTAGATCTTTTCTCAAAGTTTTGGATATAATGTATTGTCTATAGACGTTAAATCTAGGTGTCTCTTATAGGTAAGCAAGGTCAGTTGTTCCAAAGGCCAACTTTTTTATACTGGGTGGTTAGAGTTGTTGAATATGGCATCAATGCATAGTTTGTATCATAACTGAACTTTTCTACTCTTAAAGGGAGAAATTTTTTCCCTTTTTAATGCAATCCCTATATTTGGGGGTACCTATAGCCCCCACCCAAGTCACCAGTTGCTGTGTCACTGTGTTCCTGTTTTCATGATCCTTCCAGGAGTTGGCACTCCCTACCCCTGGTATGGCCTGGTGGGTTACAGGGGAAAATGGGAATCAGAGCTGCTATTGATTTTGTGCAATGTAGACTAAGTTCTTCCTGTTTTGCCTCCTGTGCCCCGATTTCTATCAAATAGAGATAACAGCACAGGTGTCATAGAGGATCACATTTGTCCAGCATTTATGCTGCTTGCTCTTCACTAGCTCCTTCCATCCAAAGGGGGTAGCTAGTGTTCTGTGGTGTCCCCCTGCTGTCACATGGTTAGTACAGACCCCAGATCTGATGCAGGTTTAATTGCTCACTCATTTGATTGTCTATTTCCAGATTTCCACTAAGAAGGAACAGCACTCACGACTGGGAGAGGATAACTTGGATGATACACTTGAGTATGACTTCTCTGGACCAGCCTTGAGAAGGGAGAGGCTGGGATCCCAAAAACAATCAATGGGGGACAGTAACCCAGTACAAAGTGAGGATGCCAGACAGCCAGGGGATGGGAACTGAGGGAATCATGTGCTCTCGGCTGTGCCTGACCCATCCAATGGCTGAGTTATTTAATTTCTTTGCATCAAAGCTTTTTGTCACTTTCTTAGCTAGCATGGGAATTGGAGACTTAAAGGTGAAAAGCCCCATATCCTGTTTCCCCAAGCAAACTAGTCCTCACCTTGATCTGGGAACAGATTGAACAGACCTTCTAGAGATGAAAGGTACAACTGGAAGGGCAGCCCATCAGGCCTGGAAAACAAAGGGAGAAAATTATAGTGCTGTGTCTCAGTAGCTCTGGCCTCCGCTGTCAAACTGTCCTTGTAATTCTCTAGCTTCCTGCTCCAGAGGAAACAGCCAGGTTTCTCGTGAACTTCTTCAAATGCAGTTGCAAGACTGGGGTTGGTAGTGGCATTTCTTTCATATAGTTACAAAAATCCATGTTTTGTTAAAGGAGTATTAATAAAGGTCTGTTTACATCCACATTGTAATAGTGCAAGGTGTATTATTGTGTGTCAGGTGAATCCAGAAAGCTCTAGGGGAGAAGGTGAGTTAATAAACATTTAAAACTAACAAAAGGGGATTATTTTTTATCTCACAAAACACACTTCACCTGTGATTATCCTAGGAGGGAAATGCAGGAAATCATCACAGCAACCAGATACCTCTCTTCACCATGTAGTACATCAATGATATATAACTAAGTTTTATAATCTTCTGCATTCTCCATTTGTTGTTTTCTTGATAAAATAATCAAGCAACTCTCAACAAATAAGTAATTTATCTGGTTAGCAACAGCTAGCTCTTGTCATTAACAATGAATGAACTGGATTATGTGTATACTTGTAGACTAGCAAAGTAATATTTTTGTTAGAAATAAATATTGAATTTGTAAGACTGATTGCATTAATTTTAAAGTCAGTCAAAATGACAAGTAAAAATAGCCATTTCTCTGATAGCATGTTGAGGGTGTTTTTTGTTTTTTTTTGTTTTGTTTTGTTTTGTTTTTGTTTGTTTTAAACTGTCAGGGAACAGTTTAAGGGAAGCTTGATGCACCTCGAAGCTAGATAGTGCTTATCTATACTTTATAGATTATACAGTAAAAAATGTGAAAATCATTACTGCCTTAAACTCAGGTAATAGCATATATCACCTACGTCTTGTCTTATGATGACATTAATTCATGGAGATCTGTGATCAGTCCCATTACAACTTACAGGAGTTTTGCTAATCAGTCTCAAGCACGGGTGTGGCTTCCAATTCAACCTTGTTTAAGGTACTTAAAGAAGCATCTAACACTCGGCACTTGAGTATCCCATCAACAGCATTGGAACTCCTGATGTGCTTAGGTGGGTATTTAAATAGCTTGCAGAATTGGAGTTGTTACCTTTTTTGAAAGGGCCCCATCTTGCAAGGCATGGAGGATGAGAGTTAAGAGGGGCCTCTCATGTCATGGGATGGCCACCTAGTGACCAATCCTCCATTTGAAAAGGCCCCTCAAATATCAACCCTAAGGCCAGATTCTTTCTTTGTGTAAATTGTCATTGTTCAGTGACATGACAACTTACACCAGCTGAGGATCTGACCCTGAAGATCTTGGAAGGGGAGAAAGGAAAGGAAAGCAAAGGGGTTACTTTCTAAAGTAGACAATTGGTCTAACAACAATCAGTGCAAAGAAAAAGGTGTGTTCATCAGATGGTTTACACAGAGGAAAAGAGTGGAGTCAGTTTTCAAACTTCAAATCAAACTGAAATTAAACTGTAGAATAATTATAGTTGTGGCTTCTGTAAATGGAAGGTTGTACCTGTTTAATCAAGCAGAGCAGTGTTTAATGAAACTTCTTCAGATTTGTTTTGCTACTAGTGTTCACTAATATAGCAACAGTTTCATAACATGAACAATTCAGAGGCAATATTATTTTACTAAAACACCTAAGAGAAACTGAATAATGTCAGATGCTGATAATGGATCAATACACCTTTTGACATATGTATTGCCAATGAATATTGTGACATGGCCATTTTGATTATAGAAAGACTTTTGTTTGGGGGCTAATCTCCTGGGCAATATGTAAATCCTTAGTTTGTCCTAGAGTAAGCAGAAGAAAAAACAGTCATTCAAGAGACTAAATGAATGTAGCAAGAAACTAATTCTGATGACCGTCAAAAGTTGTCTATAGTAAGGTTACACAGTATTTACAATATTTCATATACTGTACTAAAACTTCTGATATTTGCTCATTTAAATGATTTTCATGCAACAAAAAAGATGTTCCTGGTTTCTTGGTCTGCATGTTTTAATACCTGCAACTAACCAAAGTTGAACCCTAAATTAGAATGCATGTCCAAAAAGGGATGAGGTTTTTTTGTAGTCCTCTCACCAGAAAAGGCTTTCAATTCATTTTTCTCATTATTCTGTTTAAATGCATTTGCTGCTTTGTACTGGCCCGTGTGTGTGTATGTTGTTTGAAGCTAGAAAATGAGTGAACAGTTAAGTCTATAAGTAGTACAATTTTCTTAGGACCAGACCCAGCAAAGCTTTACTCATGTAAGTCCTTCACTGTGTGAGTAGTTCCATTGAGACCAATGGATGATTTCTAGAAGTAGATGATGGAGTAGTCCATAAAAATAAGACATGCAGGATTGTGCTGCTTGTATATTAAAGTCACCACTTTCTTCCAGTGTAGAATAAACCCGATAAGTAAAACTGTTTAGATAATGCTGATACACCAGTGATTAGAAACTGCGATATAAAACTTTGAGTAAAGATTGACTCCAGGGTCTGATCCTAGGACCCTGGCTCATGTCAATCTTTGACTTACTTCAGTGGGGTTACTCACATGAGGACTCACACTCAGGTGAGTAGGGGGAGCAATGTAAAACCCCAGAATTCATCTTAAAAGGATGACATTAAGGATCAAATCCCTCTTGTATAGAAACCAATGACATAATTCCTCTCTATTTTAATGAGAGTGAATGGAGTCCTAAGGAAGACCATTTAAATTTTGAAATTATTGGCTCTGATGTGAGCATAACATGTATGGCTCAAAACAAAGTAGAAAGGAAATACTTTTATGTTGTACCATGCTTCCACTGGGGTCAGTGAGAGATGTCCATGACTTGAAAGGGAGAGAGATTAGGTCTAAATCTTGGGAAGTGGAAATTAAACATCCCAAAACATGTCCAGAAATGTTAGCTTTTATTACTTATTTATGGAGAACTCTTTTTAGCTCAAAATTGTATTTCTAGATGTAGGTGGTGATTATTGATGAACTGGATGCACCTGAAGAAGGAATGTGTCTCACATGAATGAATGTATGATTAAGAGAGTCAGTTCTTTGAGAGATGAGTTACTATGTGTGAAAATCAAAAGTAAAGCAGGGAGAGTAACTTGCTAATAAAGTGTTTGTATGGATGCTTATATAAAGTACATTTTCCCCTTCTCTCCTCTTGTAATATGTGAATTGGTCTATAGCAGGAATTAGGTTTGGCATGGGAAGAGGGATTCTATTCCCAAAATATGAACATGAGGTGGAGCTGCTCCACATGACCGCTATTCCAGTCCTAGAACTAGAATAGAGGTCATGAAACCAATGTACTATCTGTCCTAGAGTTCATGGACACTAAATCCATCTCAATGCTGCTCCCTGTGACTGAACCCTTGCATTACCCTAGAGGCCTAGGTAAAGCTGGTACAGAGCCAGCTATGCTTCATACCAGGCCTGCCAGCAGGGGGAGAAAAGGGGGCAATTGCCCAGGGGGCTGGGTGATTTAAAAGGGCCCCGGGAGCCCTCGGCAGCTGCTGCAGCAGCCTAGGGGCATAAGCCCTGCACTCCGGGGAGCCCCATGAGCCGGCATGTGCAAGCCTGGAAGAGAGAGGTTCATCACTTTCACCTCTAGGAATAGTCCTGTTTCATATAGGAAATGAGATTACTGCCCTGGGCTCATTATGCCACTGATACCCACATGGGTGAATTTATCTATAGAGAACAAACAAGAAGCTGTGGATTCTTGTCCACTCTGATGTATCATCATAACTGTACCTGGGTGTTATATGGCCCACCGAATACAAGAAGTCCCTTTGGGCTTTAGCCTCTATAAGCTTTACGAATCATGACTGGAACGAGTTGAAAATGCCAATTCTTTTTTGTGGGAAAATTGTATTTTTTTTTAAAAAAAAAACTCATGAATTTTTCAGTTGAAACAAATTCTGAAATCAAACTTTTTTTTCAATTTTCAAAAATCATTTTCAGTAAAGCACTCTTTTCAAAGTATAAAAATTTTTAATAAAAAGCTAAACTAGAAAAGAATATTTTTGATTTTTTTTTTAAAAAAAAAAATTCAACCAAAAGTAGAATTTTCTGTTTTGGTTTAAAAAATTAAAGAACTACTTAAAGCTTAAATAAAAAAAAATCAGCCAGCAGTAATGGTGATATGAAACTCCACTTTTCTGAGTAATATTTACATCTTACAAGCTGTGGAGTCTAGACCACTGGCTCTCAACCTTTCCAGACTATTGTACCCTTTCAGGAGTCTGATTTGTCTTAGTTTAAGTGAAGTGTAACTTTTTGGGTACAATCTCCTTACAAAATCAGTCATAAAAATACAGAAGTGTCATAGCACACTATTACTGAAAAATTGCAGACTTTTTTCCGTTTTTACCATAATTATAAGATAAATCAACTAGAATAAAAATATTGAACTTGCATTTCAGTGTATAGTATATAGCGCAATATAAACAAGTTATTGCCAATATGAAATTTTAGTTTGTACTGACTTTGCTAGTGCTTTTTATGTAGCCCATTGCAAAACTAGGCAAATATCTAGATGAGTTGA
Organism: Dermatemys mawii; assembly: GCA_007922305.1. Classification (NCBI taxonomy): domain Eukaryota; kingdom Metazoa; phylum Chordata; order Testudines; family Dermatemydidae; genus Dermatemys; species Dermatemys mawii. Next base: position 3,829,401 of record ML677351.1, read on the forward strand.
TGCACTGCCTGGAAGACCTCCGTTTACCCACAGAGGTACATATACCCTCGGTTGAGACGCACTGGTCTAGACCATTTGTTTGGATGTGCAAATCACAAGAAAAGTTTTAAAAAGTAACTTACCCTTTTTAGTGCATTAACATGGAGATATACAAATTAGCAAAAATCAGGCTTTTAAAATTTTATACTAAATTTTGAAAGATTCGTTAAGTAATGGATCTTTTGTCCAAGTGTGATACAGTCACACGTGCACTGTACTGAATTGCATCTATTTTGTTTTTCTTTCAATCTTTCATTTGGAATTTACTTTGTGTCCATGAAAATCGGAATAGTTTCTTATTCACCTTTGCATGCTCAAAACACTGATGCAAAGGGAATGAGTCATCAATGGGTAGTCTTTGTTTGATGTGACAGAACACCAGCTTAACAGTCAGCCTTTGCCCATTGCACCCTCTGAAATAATATGCCATTAATGTTCTATTATTATTGTTAACTGTGATCGATATAATATGCTTTTTTCAATGTCACTGATATGCGGAGCCTTCAATAGCAACCAATTATATTGTTCTTCAGAGGTGATAAAGTAAAATTGTATGCAATGAGAAACAAAAGTGCCTAAGAAAAGGATACATAGTTGTCAAGTCTTTTCAGCAGGACAGTGTGTACCTGTTGTGCTGAAATCATTATAGTCCATGTGCTGTCTTGCACCGGCACTAGAATGAAGTAATCTTTTAGTAAAAAGATAAGAAACATATCTGCAACAATCTGAACAGTAGCATAGTGCTAAACATAAAGAACTCCCTCTCAGGTAATTGGCTAATGGAGGCCATTCTTTACATTGACCTGCCACAGTGGGCTGCTCTACAATTTCCAAATGTCCTGTTGAATTTTACTCTCCGTTTCCCTCAGATTTACCAAATAGCAAAATGAACAATGTTTTGAGGGACAATAGTGTTACTGCTAACCAGCTGTACATTAATAGTAATGTTCTATTTATGTGTAAAGTGGTGGCTCCAGAGGCCACAATCAGGCTTGTCATGGTGCTTGGCTCTGGGCACATAGATAATGAAAGGCTGGTCTCTTCCTCAAAGAGCTTGCCATCTAGGTGAATTTCCATCCTCAAGGAGCATGTTATGCTGAAGCTGTGTATTTCTACAGCCTGCGGCTACTGTTGTCAATTTCAGTTAATTTTAAATTGATCAGAGTAGAAGGTCCTTGTCATTTAACATTTTATACCATTTTTAAAAATTTCCTCAAAAGAAGGAAATGTCATTTAAAAATATCAACTAAATAATTGTACACCGTGAGATGATTTCCTCTATAACATAACTCTTCTGACACTGGTACTAAGATAATACAGTAATGGGCTGCAGTATAAGACTCTAAGCTAGATAAAGAATCAGAGGTAGCCGTGTTAGTCTGGAATTGCAGAAGTGACAGAGTCCTGTGGCACCTTAAAGACTAACTAAAGTTTTAGAGCATAAGCTTTTGTGGGCTAATACTCACTTTGTCGGCTTGCATCCGACGAAGTGGATACTAGCCCACAAAAGCTTATGCTGTAAAACTTTAGTTAAGCTAGATAAGATTGACTATAATGGGTTTCTACCAAGGATCAGTCTGATCCTATATTTGGGCTGTTTCTAGGACTTAATACAAATCATGTATAAATAGTGGGTTCGTTCACATAGTATTAAAAGCAAAGAAATATATTTGGGCCCTCATCCTGCGACTTACTGTGTGATGCACAGCAGTGTAATGTTGTTATGCTGTCGCACAAACACAGGTGAAGGCTTTGTGAGAGCAGATGTAAAGTTAGAGCGAGCTAAAGCTGAAATATTGAAATGAAATATTGAAACTCTTTAGAGGATGAATATTTTTTAAAAAAATCAAATTGGACTCGATTCCCAGAAGGCAAAGTAGTGGATCAGGAATTTGTCAACCCTAGGAGAATGTCAACCCCACCTGAAATGACATGTTTAGTTCAGCTTCACAAACTGGCAAAACATTTTATGTGAAATGAAGTCTTTCACTCAGATGTTCTTGGTGGAAGATTTCACCCAAATGAAACTTTTCCCATGGAAATTTTTGATTTGGACAAAACCACATTTTCTGACAGGGGAATATACTTTTTTTTAAAAAAAAAAAAAAAAAAAAAAAAAATTCTAGTTTGGACCCTGAAAGTATCTAGAAATAGCACTGAGGTGTTCCCATGTTAACTGTGTTTCAGTGATTGCATAACATAATTGCTCAGTTTACAAGAAACAGATTCATTTTCCTCACTACCAGCCCTGTAAACTCAGCCTGGGGTCTGAAAATCAGTCCAAGTCCTCTCCCTCTTGTGTGTTGTCTCTAGGAATCAAGACTCTGTCTGGCCATATTATGTCCTAAGTTACACCTGTATAATGTCATTGCCTCCAGCTTACACCCTCAGTATTATCCCTGTAACCAGGTGTAATTGGGGCAAATTTTGGCCTGAAAAAAACACTTGTTGTGATGGTGATGAGACAGGAGCCAGAAGGAACCCAGCTTGACTATTAGCTTCCAGGATCAATGGGGAGGGTGGGCAGTTCTGAAAATGACAGAAAGTACCTTTTTACTTGTGAACTGAGTATAGTTGGTCTGACAGTCACCAATACACAATAAGCACAAAAGCCTGAAGTCAGTGGATGTTGGCATGATCACAGGGGTCCATCTACATGAAGACAATGGCAGCATCAGAGCCTTAAATACTACACTAATTGGGTATGCTAGAAAACCCTGAAATAGGCCAAAGGAAAAAGCAGAAGTGACTGGAGATCAGTGGAAATGAATAGATAAGGAGGATTACATTTTTGGTATCACTTCAGTGATTTTAATACTTTTTTTAAAAAAAGTGAATGTGAATATAGAGTCTATGCCAGATGGCAGCATTCTATTGGAAAATGCTGCTTCAATAGAATGAAAATGGTCCATGGGAACAAATCAATCCTTCTGAAACTTTTGAAGGAAATGAGACAATGAGGTAGGCTAGCCAGCCTACCTTCCAGCTAGTCCATCATAGAATAATAGAATCATAGAATATCAGGGTTGGAAGGTACCTCAGGAGGTCATGTAGTCCAACTCCATGCTCAAAGCAGGACCAATCCCCAACTAAGTCATCCCAGCCAGGATGGGTGTCAAGCCGGGCCTTAAAAACCTTTAAGGCTGGAGATTCTACCACCTCCCTAGGTAACCCATTCCAGTGCTTCACCACCCTCCTAGTGATTTTTTTTTTTTCTAATGTACAATCTAAACCTTTCCCTGACTGCAACCTGAAACCATTACTCCTTGTTCTGTTATCTGGTACCACTGAGAACAGTCTAGATCCATCTTCTTTGGAACCCCCTTTCAGGTAGTTGAAAGCAGCTATCAAATCCCCCCCCTCATTCTTCTCTTCTGCAGACTAAACAATCCCAGTTCCCTCAGCCTCTCCTCATAAGTCATGGGCTCCAGGCCCCTAATCATTTTGGTTGCCCTCTGCTGGACTCTTTCCATTTTTTCATATTCTTCTTGTAGTATGGGGCCCAAAACTGGGCACAGTACTCCAGATGAGGCCTCACCAATGCCGAATAGAAGGAGTGATCACATCCCTTGATCTGTTGACATTTTGGGTTGTATAAGTAGGGGCATTGACATTCACTTTCTTGGCAACAAGGGAACATTGTTGACTCATATCCAGCTTCTCATCCACTGTAACCCCTAGGTCTTTTTCTGCAGAAGTGCTGCCTATCCATTTGGTCCCTAGTCTGTAGCAGTGCATGGGATTCTTCCATCCTAAGTGCAGGACTCTGTATTTGTCTCATCAGATTTCTTTTGGCCCAATCCTCTCATTTGTCTAGGTCCCTCTGTATCCTGTCCCTACCCTCTAGCATATCTATCACTCCTCCCAGTTTAGTGTCATCCGCAAACTTGCTGAGGGTTCAGTCCATGCCATCCTCTAGATCATTAATGAAGATATTGAACAAAACCGGCCCCAGGACCGACCGTTGGGCACTTTGATTGATACTGGCTGCCAACTAGACATGGAGCCATTAATCACTGCCCATTGAGCCTCACAATCTAACCAGCTTTCTATCCACCTTATAGTCCATTCATCCAGCCCATTCTTCAACTTGCTAGCAAGAATACTGTGGGAAACCGTATCAAAAGCTTTGCTAAAGTCAAGGAATAACACGTTTGTTGCCTTCCCCTCATCCACAGAGCCAGTTATCTCATCATAGAAGGCAATTAGATTAGTCAGGCATGACTTGCCCTTGGTGAATCTATGCTGACTGTTCCTATCACTTTCCTCTCCTCTAAGTGCTTCAAAATGTATTCCTTGAGGACCTGCTCCATGATTTTTCCAGGGACTGAGGTAAGGCTGACTGGCCTGTAGTTCCCTGGATCCTCCTTCTTCACTTTTTAAAAGATGGGTGCTACATTAGCCTTTTATCAATCATCCAGGACCTCCTCCAATCACCACAAGTTTTCAAAGATAATGGCCAATGGCTCTTCAATCACATCCGCCAACTCCTTTTGCACCCTCAGATGCAGCGCATCCAGCCCCATGGACTTGTGCTTGTCCAGCTTTTCTCAATAGTCCTGAACCACTTATTTCTCCACAGAAGGTTGGTCACTTCCTTCCCATGCTGTGCTTCCCAGTGCAGTAGTCTGGGAGCTCACCGTGTTCGTGAAGACAGAGGCGAAAAAAGCACTGAATACATTAGCTTTTTCCACATCATCTGTCACTAGATTGCGTCCCTTATTCAGTATGAAGCTCACACTTTCCTTGACTTTCTTCTTGTTGCTAACAGCCAGCCACCTGCCCAGAAGCCCATCAGGTAGGCTGCTACAGAGCCAGGGCTTCAAGGCTCCCTATCAGGTGAGCTGCCATTGAATGAGGCTCCCCAGGGAGGAATCAGAGTCAGCTGTACCAGCTGTGTCTCCTGAAATGGAATTTTTCACAATTTTTCCTCCCTTGAAGTTTTGACTTTTCATCCTGATTTGGGATGAAATTTATAAAAATTAAATATTTTAGGGCCACTCCTCCTTTTTTTAAGGAGAAGCCCCATGCCCTAGTGAGAATTTCTTCTTCTATAAACAGCCAGGTGAGGAGCTATCAGCTTGTTGTTGCTAGTACCAGCAGTTCAGAAGTTCAGGTATAGTTTAAGTAGAAAACAGTGTCCCTCAAAGGAATGTGGTAGCAGTGATCCAGGGAGAAATCTTCCCACTTCTCCATTAGATATAAAACTAGTTAGAGCTAGAATAGAGGAGCTGTCCTAGGAGGGTATAAGAATCATCTATATCACAGGAGTTAAAAGGGTAGCTCAGGGCAAGCAATTACTGGCTATTCAACTCCCTCTGACAGTCTAGTGAAGGCACCTATGTGCCTGCAGAGATGCCATCTTTCACAATATTTAACCTTTATTTAAAGCCCCAGTTTCTGGAGTGCTGTAATTACACAAGAATCTCAGCTTTTAAAAAAATAATAATAACTAGAAAAAGACATTTCTAGCCTTTTTGATACTGGAGAAAAGCTTGAAAATGTGACCAGGCAGCACTCTGAAAGTCCAAAAACCAAAAGGCAAAAAAAAAAACCCCTCAACTGTATTTTTGTTGTGTATCATTATTAAGCCAATCTCATGATATGGGGGAGACCGACTCATGATTTCTGAATGCTGGGGGCTAGCAATTTTGTGCCTGCCTGAGTTTCCTCCCAACAGTCCACTGATAGCCTAGATCCCTATATTATGGCTGATCCCCTTAGTTCCCATCCAAGATGGGTGATTCCAAGCAGATTAGAGAGAGTGGGTGGGAGAGCGAGCAGATCAAAAGGTCATTGGGAAGAGAATTCAGGCAGGCAAGTAGCTCTTACTAGGCTGTGCTGTGGGAGTACAAAGGCTCAGAGGCTGGAATCACCACATGAAGCTGTCTCTGTACCCTACAATAGTTCTCCTCCTATTTCTGCCACACCGCTGTACAATTTATCTTGCTCTGTCTTACCCCTCACTTAGATTTATGCCTATTGGTATAGCAACAAATACAAATATTTATATTCATGATGCTTGTGATGGGGTGCATGCCTCCCACAGGTGATGAAGCATTAACTGGAGCTGACATGTTTAATTAAGGTGGTCAGTTCCACATGGCAGATAGGCCAGGTGCAATTAAAGATGAAGCTCAGCTGGGGAGAAGCTGAGTGATGTGCTAAAGTGAGGAAGTGTGGTATAAAAGGAAGTTTGGTAGGGTGGGCTAGAGAGACAGTTGTAGCTGAGTGGAGAGGAACAGAGAATTGGGAGGCTGAGTGGAAAATTGGATGAGGTGGAAAATTGTCTGACCATAAAAGAAAGCACTTGTGAAAATGAAGAGATGATTAATAGACTGGGAGGATGGATATTAAGGGTGGGTTGGGGAGAGTAGAAGAAGATTCAGCTAGTAATGATATAGGCAAAATAGTAAAGCTAAGAAAAGGAAAGAAACCAAAATGTTATACGTGTAAGATCACTAACCAAGGACATAAGAATAGGTGATGTTAACCCTGTAAAGCTAGCTAGCTAGATTTAAAAAAAAAAACAAAGGGGATATATTGAGTCATAAGATGGGGATCTTTTAGTTGAATTTAAAAACAAAAAGCAGGCTGATAAACTGTTAACTGTAATTTTAGGGAAGGTTCAAATAAGTTGCCAGCTACCAAACCATTTAACTGAACCAAAGGGGAAGATATATGGGATACCATTGTAACTGATCAATGATGAGACAGCCAAATGCACAGGAGAGGACAGTGTGTTAATAAGTAAGCAGCACTTAGTAAACAGGGAGTAGAAAACAAGCCATCAACAACTGTACCAATTACATTTAAGGGAAGGACTCTACCTGAGAGAGTAATACTAGGGAATCAGATATTTAAAAATAAGCCTTATATCTCCTCCCATCACCACCACCACTTCCCAAGGTGTTGTAAATGCCAACATTGTAAGTATGATTGTTTCTAAAAAGGAAAATTAGACATGGTGAATGTGGAGGAGAGTATTCCTATGAAAACTGTATAGAAAGAGCCAACGTCAAGGGTAGTAGCTGCAGTGGCAATTGAAATCTAGCATATAGAAGATGTATTGTGGCAAGACAGGCTAAAGAGATACATAAGACAGAAATTGTTAACATATATTATGTCAAAGCTGTTTTGGGGGTCTCAAAACATCAGGAAGAAAAGAAAGAGAAACAGAGAACTAGATATTCTTCTATACAGAATGATAAATACTTCAGAAGGAACAGGCAATGATATATTAATAGTGAAAAAGAAGTTCATTGCATTTATGATAGAAGTGATAAATTGAACATTACAGACAGGGAAAAGCAAAAAAAAAAAAAAGAAAATTATACCAACGGGAGCAAAAAAAAAATACTCACATGTTAGCAATTTGTCAATGGGTCACATTCATGCAATTGTGAATGAGATGAAATATGACTACAATGGGAATCACAATCTTTTGTTGGAATGTGGACAGTTTGATGGCACATGGTCAAGAATTAAAAGAAAATATACTGGAAATGAGAACGAAACCAGATATCATCTGTAGCTAGAAACATGGCTGGTTGAAAAGCTTCTTTTTAAGATTCCAGGGTCTTGCCTAAAGGTAATATGCCAAAAACTACGTAAAGGAAATATTTGTACTTTCTTTGGGGAAAGATTAAACTACACAGAAGAAGTAAGTATCAGATATAATGCTGCTGAGATCTTAAAGCAGAAGATAAATCTTTAAGTATTTATATCTATAATTCATGTGAAAAATTGGAATACTTGGAATTACAAGAAATAGTGAAGAATTTATATATGGTGACCTAAAAAGACATAATAAGTTGTGGGGAAGTAGGACAACTGATGATAATGGTACATGCCTAGAGATATTCCTAGACAAATACAATCTAGTGATTTTAAATGATAGCACCCCAACTAGATTGAATGCAGCAGATGGTAGGTTTGCTTGCTTAGACCTGGGAATTATAACAGCAGATATTGCATGCAAATACAACTGGGAAATATATAGGAAAAAAGAATAAGATGAAATCATTTCCCAAAACTTATTACTTTTCAAGGACATGGTAAAGTTGAAGGTAATGAAAAATTATCCACCTTGAATTTTAAGAAAGTTAACTGGGAACTATTTCACAAATTCTGTACATTTACTTGTAATGATCATTGTGTGAGTGATGTTATAGAGAATTTCAATGACAGAGTAATAAAGGAGATAATAGCAGCAACTACTGTTGCAATATATAAGATATTGAAGTACTCCACAACTAAAAGCTCACTTTGGTAGAAACAAGAATACAAACTGGCAATTAAAAAAGGAACAGAGCCTTAAGAGAGCAAAAACTACGACTAGTGAAGATCTAATGAAGTATTTAAAAAAGCGTAAGGGAATACAGAGAGAAATGTAGAAAGTATTATGGGACCAGAGCAACCACTAACAGGAGGTGCTAAAAAGAAAAAAGCAAGTATATTCTGCCCACCCATGAGGGGGGTATGCCCACAGTAAGTCATTCCTTCTACAATGCTCAATTCAAATATCATCTCAGTGCTCAGATATGGCCATTTTTACATCAGCACAGTCTCACCGTTTTATGGTATTTCACACTCTTACTGTTAATCTTTCAGGCTTTGATGTTTTACTATTATAGCCACAGCTACTGGAGTCGTGATTATGTGAGAAGCACAGCTATCATTTTTAAAAGAGTAAGCTTCTAGTCTCATGGTTGTGGAAAAAAGTTAGGAACTGTAACCCTTCAATGTCAGAAACCAAAAGTCAAATCAAAAGAACCTCAATGTTGTTGTTTTACAATCTTCATGATTTGTTTTTAAGTCAATCTTATGGGGTTTTAGGTGCCTCACTCATGATTTTTAAATGCTTGGAGTGGGCAATGTTGCACTATTGTGCTTTGTTCTGTATAATACACATAAAAAGATAGACCTGCTCTAAGCAGTTTACAGAATAAGCCCTGATCCTATAATCTATTTTGTGCAGCTAGTCAATGGGTCTCTGCAAAGATGCAGAGGTCTGCCCATGCACAGCAGTTTGCTGGGTTGGGATCTAAAAGATAGACATATGAGTCAGAGGTACTGGGAAACTCACATGAAGAGGCTGCTATGGGTAATTGTATTCGTTTAAATTACCTGTTCCACTAACACTACCTTCCAAAAAATATTTTCATCTAACCAAGCATTCTTTATAATGTTGAGGCTGTTTGTATCTAGAGGTCCTCATAACACATCTTCTAAATAGATCATGGCACATGTAAATCCTATTAATAAAATATGGAGATTAATGTCTTGATACCACAGCAAGAATTTTCTCTCTGGAAATACATTTCCCTCTTTGAGTCAAAGGAATAATTCTGCAAAAATAAGTTAAAAGAGCTGCTTCTACCTAATCATTTGGAAAATTTTCAAACAATTCTTAATATCATTAAAATCTGACTCTCAGTGCTTCATAAAAGCAAATTTTGTTGGCTTGCTGTACAAATCTTTTTTGTTCAGAATATTATCCTACAGTATATTTGAATGAATTCTATTACCAGGCCTAATAGCTTAGCTGGTAAAAAGTTTGTGTTTGATATATATCAGAGCATTTTATTGACTTGCACTTTAAACCTTGATACATTTATCCTTTTAAGTGACACTGTAAGTAATCAGTAATAAGATTTCAAATGAAAAATCTCTTCATTGGCACTTTTGGAAGAGCAGGAAAAAGCAATGCCTAAAATCTTGGCACTAGCAGCTTAACAGTTGTGAAATTATATTAAATTAATCAAGTAAAGCAGCTGTAAAGCAGAGGCTCTTCATTGTTTTTACTGTAAAGCAGTTTGTTAGTTGCTGAAGTCCCTAGTTCAAATTCTGCCTTTTTGTTACAAGTGATAGTCAGTTTCATCACCGAACAGTAACTGGACACTTTCTCACATTCCCCCAGAAAATGACATAACTGGTCACAACACAGTGTAACTGGAGGTGTTGCTAGTGGTGCTGGAACAATTTGCATGGGGGGGAGGTGCTGAGAGCCATTGAATCAAACTGTAAACCATGTATCTGATGGAAACCACTTCAAAATGAGGGGAGGGGGTTCTGCAGCCCCCTGTGCTCCTAGTTCCAGCACCTATGGGTGTTGCTCAAAAGAGGACCATCTCTATATCAGCAGGAATGGCATAAGCCAGGAGTGAACATTGTCAGAGTTCATTACATGGGCAGCTTGTATTGATGGCAATCTGAAAAACTGAAACTTCAGGGCTTTTGAACAGTGGTTGTTAGCCTTTCATTTATTCCTCCATAGTTCTAATTTTTAAATTGAAGTGTATATGGTTGGTGTTTTAAATATAGTACACAAACAGCTATATTTCTGTCTAGCATCTTTCATGCAAACTATAGCACAAAATGATTTCCAGAATTAAATGTGTTACAAATTTAAAATAAAAATGACAAGCACAGAAAGAGTGAGTTTAAGATCAGAGCTACTTAAGAAATTTCTGATGAAAGCCATTTTGCTGGAAAATGGCAATTTATCAAACTTGAATTTTTTCCTGTGAAAGATGGTTTCAACAAAAGTCTCATCAGGATGGCTGTGTAAGCCCTGCATGGAATCCCAAGGAGGGAGGGAGGGAAGGGAAGGGTCATCTGTGTCTAGAATAGCCAATAGCTTGGTGGTTAGGCGATAGGACACCTGGGTTCAAGTTGCAGCTCTGAATGAGGCAAAGCTACAACTCAAACCTAGTTTTCCATAGCCCCTGCATCCCGTGTGAGTACCATAACCATCAGACTATTGGTGTGAGTTGGGTGCTCCTGCCCTTACATTTTTCATGAACAGTTTCAAAAAGTCTCAGTTTCATGCTACTGCAGAATGGGAACTTCTTTAAAATTTGAAAAAATTCTCACAGGATGGGAAAACCACTTCCACCTTGCTCTAATTAAGAGTTGCAATGTATGCAAGGAGTGGGGAAAGATCTATTTTCAGCTGAGATATGAGATAATGATTCTATAATACAGAGACAGGAATGTTGTTTTAGATGGCTCCCTCTATGCTGAAGAGGAATTGGCCTTGTCTTGACTAGAATTTTAGAAGGTGTAGGTTAGTTAGTTCAGTCTGACATCATCTGTCATCACATTTGTAGGTACTAGTCCAGACAAGGCCTAAAATAATGGAGCTAAAGTTCGTGTAGCTTTTACTTGTGTCAATTACATAGATTTCCACATTGTTTTATGAGTCATGTCTCTTAGCATCAGTGTCTGTTCCTCTCTTTCCTTCCTGATTTTTCCCCTCCTCTTCTTCTCCCCTCTTTGTCTTTTTTTTCATTCACTGCTTTCTTTGAGCTTCAACCTATATGCCATTTTAAGTCTATGGAAACAGCTCAGTGGTGAATGATGGCAGGGTGACCTCACAGGGGTGCTATAATACCTTTGAATTCCTTCCCATCTTTTCTCCCTCTGCTGCTGCTCAATGGACCGCTCATTATTGGGGTGGTGGGATTGTGACATCAATCTTCACACACTTATTTTTTTCTCCCCCTCTCCCTCCTTGTCCTTAGTTCATTTGCATATTTCATCCTATGGTTTGGCACAATGTGAACTAGCTGGGGATGGGATTTAACACACATAAATGGGAATAGATAGGTAGATGTTTTTCCCCAGGGTTATTAGAAACTGGAGAAATATTACTAGTGAATATCCCTAGACTACAACTGCTTGAACTGCTCTACATTTCAGTTTCCCTGTGGCAATAGCTCTTGGGGACACTGAAGTTCATTGTTCAAAACCAAGAGAAGATACAGCTTATTTGCTTTGTCCAGACTCTATGGTAGAGTCTTTTGATATCAAATAATTATAGTCCCATATAAAAGAGATTCTTGCACTGTGAGAGGAGCTATGTTGTTGTTGTGATAAGATTAAGTACCTGAACCTGAGTTTGTGTTTGTGTATACATGTAAAGTGAACAAATATCTCTTCATTCAAGTTTTATGTGGCTGGTACTACAATTAGGAGAAACTAATACATCATATGTGAATAGAATAGAGGAATAAAAGAATGTTTGTTTCCATTCACATAGCAATAAATACATGTTTTGTCACTATTATTAAACATTTCCCCTAAATATAAACCTACTCATATTAATTGATGCCCATCTCCAAACAGTGACACAATACAAAACTAAAATAATAAAATAATACTAAATAATAAACATATAATAATAAATTCAGCAGTTATTTTATTTCCATATGAAGAGATCCAATCTTTTTGCTAACATTAAATGAACTTCTCTACACCTTTGTGTGACAAGAATTACTATGCGTTTTATGGTGAAGGAAACTGAGTCAAAAAAATGAAGTCAAGACAATTGCTTGATGTGAGATATCTAGGGCCTATTTGAAAGAAGTGCTGAATACCTGCATTTCCCATTGACTAGGAGGGAAAAATTATGACTTTCCTGAAGTCAGTAGGAGACTTGCAATTAATTCACTTGGGCCAGGTTATCATCTTAGGAGTCTTAAGGAAGGTACATGTCATGGTTCCAAGGCTAGTTTCACCTCAGTTCCCTTTGTAGTTGTCAGGAACCTAGCCTGCAGCACAGCCAGTCTCCTGGCAACCTAAGGAGTGCAGCTGGCCCAGACAGGGGCGTCTGACTGTGCCACCTGACTGGCTGCAGGAGTCAGCAGGCTAATACCTAAGCTCCGGTGGCTGCTCAATGCGTTCCTAGCCTGTAGCTATGTTTGGTGCTGTCCTTTCCTCTGCTGTCTGTAACCTTGCCCCCTAGCGTCTTTCAGACTCCCAGTTCCAGAAACCAAAACCTAGGCCAAAGGGTTAACCAAATATCCAGCTATCGGTGACAGGTTTACAATAGCACCAGTGACTCCATGGAGTCAGGCCCATGCTGAGAAGGGGCCCGGGCCTGCTCTGCTTGCACTGCAACCCGAGACTCTGCTGGCTCCCCGCTGCCCATCATTTGCTCCTCAGTTGAGGGATCCTCTCTGCTCCGTGGGCCCACCCCCCTGCTTCTCTCTGGCCCCTGGATGGACCCCAATGCACCTCCTGCTCTGGGCAGTTTCTGCTTCCCACCACCCGTAGGGCCCCACCTGTCTTTCTGGAGCTGAGCTGCCTGGGACTGGTGCAGAAGACTGGCCAGTCTTAGCCAGATATGGGGGGGAAAGAGTGCAGGGGGGGTGGGGGGCTTGCCTGGGCCCTTCCAGGCAAGTGCGTCTTGAGAGAGCCCATTTGGGGCCAGCTCTGGCCTGGCTGACTGTGCCACTCACGAGGGGCTGGAGTGATTCCTGGTCATGGGAGCAGCTCTGGCTATACTACCAGATCAGCCGGGCAGACACAGTCACCTCCCAGCAGGGCCAGTGAATGCAGCTGGGGGGTGGGGAGTGGGTCTCTGGAAGGTGCTGGGCTGTGAGGAGGCAGGGAAGATCTGTGTGTTGGGGGACAAGGAGTGAAGGTTCTGGGCGGGGGTGCTGGGCAGTTGTGGTAGGGCTGTGGGCAGAGGGGCACTGGGCAGAGTGGGCAGGGGGGCTCTTGCCACAGGGAATAGGGGTGTGGGTGGCACAGTGCGGGCCCACCCCGTAGGAGAAGAGGCATCCTGACAGTACAGGGTTGGGCAGACCACTATGCGTCTGGCAACTGCTGGTTTGTAAATAGGGCCCTCACACTGGCCTGGGTAGAGCAGGGCTGCCCCTGCCATGCTCCAATAGTCCCCGGAGTGAGAGGCAGGCCAGGGGAAAGTCCCCAGCACCATGCTCCGTTGCCCCCACAGGGGCCCACAAAAGGTTAATCTGGCCCTGATGACCCTTGGTTCTGCTCCTGGCTCCACCACATATGGACTCAGTTCTAAATGGTAGACTGGACTCTTGCTTCCACCATCAGGCCAGACGGCTCATGACTCATTTGCTGACAGGAATCACCCTGACTTTACTCCCCTTGGATGTCTGGACTCTTGCCTTTGCCTGTTGTAGGGAAGAATATCGTGATTGTTCTACTCTTAGACCAGGACTGACCCACTCTATTCCATGTGTACCAACCAGTTATCACCCTGCAAGTCTAACTGGATTTCCAGGCACCTGACTTTTTATACCAAGTCTCCCTGCTTAGTTCAGCTCAGTTCAATTTGACTCCTGGCCACCAAGGAGCAATTAACCACTCAGATTTCAAACAGCAGGGCTGATCAAAGCTCCAAGGTCAGAGCCTCATGTCCTTTACCACGGCACCAACAAACAGACCAGTTTCAGCTGCTTTATTAGGAGCTCATGACCCAGCTATGCAGCCTGTACACAGAGACCAAACAAATAGCTCACAGGTGGACCAAATGCGCCACTCACCAACGCTCAGCACAGTCCTTCAAAACTCTATTAGCTGCCTCTTTTTGCAGCCAGCTTCACTTACATATATATTTATCTAAAGAAAGAGCTCTTCACTGGAAAGGCCTAGCCACAGTCAGAAGTTAAGTGATCAGCAAATGAGGAAGACATAAATTTATGTGAATGAAACTGGGATTAAGCTTCTCAGGTGCCAAGCCACAGAAGCCGTGCCACAAACTGCACTGCTAGCAGCCATGGAAATTGAATTTCTGCTGAATAAGATGGTAAGTGAGCACTGCTGCTGAAGCAGACTCACTGAGCACTACACTATATCATATTTTACACTGTCAAATCTGGTTTTTGCATATGTTAGACAAAACCATAAATTTCTCCTGACAGATCCCTTGTCTGTAGATATGCTGCCTGATTATGTTGTTAATACAGGTTGGCTGGCTCTAATTTAAAAAAGGATGCAAGGATTATTTCTTTAAATGCAAACTGACATTCTGTGGCAAAGGTGAGGCACCTGTGCATCAGAGAATGAAGGGCATCTACATATGAATGGCTAATTATCCAAGAGTGTGAAAACACTACTTTTCTTTCATAGCTGAAATGACTTCATCCTTTTCAGAAAAATCTGTTGGGAAAATAATTAGCATAAAGGAGAAGGAGTTTTGATAAGTAACTTGGTTTATAATTATAGCAATTTTTTGTATAATTTGTGTCTCATTTCTACTCCTGTTTTATTTCACAATTTTCTCTTTCCATCATAAAAGTTTGTCTAAATAGCTTTAATCTAAAATTTAATACCATCTCCCTAAACAAAATTATTCTTTATATGTTAACAGCAGACTTAACACAACCTGGCTTTTAGGATGATTTCTTTCCAGCTCTCTGAATTTGTCTTTCCTTGTAAGAAATTGCATAAACTTGTTGGTATGTACATCAGAAAGAATTTAAAAGTAACAAAATAACACAAAGGGAATGTGTTTTAGTTGTCTGATTCTATATTATTTAGTGTATTTTAACTTTAATCTATACTCAAATGCTGTCATTCAAAGGGGCCAATAACAGAGTATAGAAATCATCAGGATTGTTACCCTGAGATGTTAGCCTATCAGTTCTCAACAGTAAAAAGGAGCGTTTCTGACTGAGCTCTCAGATATATGGGGACTGACTCTCAGTTAGTGTAAATCGGCATAGCCTTGTGCTCTCAAATACCCAGAGGGCACATTGTGCTGTGTCTGTTCTGCCTTCAAAACTCATAATGTCCTCATTTTGCTATACTTCTGACTCATTTTCCGTTCTGTAGGCAGATATTTGATTGAGACACTTAATCAGAACCCTATTGTTTTAAAAAATCTTGTGTAAAGGTCACTTGAAATGGAAAATTTCTGTGTGTATACATAAATAATACTGTCCAGATCCTTTCAAAGATAATTTTGTGTTTGACAATTTCTCTTTCCTTACTACCAAGGAATCAGTGACTATGCTGAGCTAAGTGAATATAGATACCTCTATGGTGGTAAATTGTTCTTATTGTTCAATGAGAGTTTAACAAAAGTTGTTTGATTTCCAACCTCTGCTTTTCCATTTCACATTCTGTGTTTTATCTAGAGTTGTTGGACAATCAAGAGGTCTTGTTTTATGGAGGTTTGCATGAAAATTCTTACTGTGAAAATTCTTACTGCCCCTCTTCATGAATTCAAAAGACTCTCTACTAGTAGGATTAGTTCCACTGTGTGTGAGGAGGTTGGCTGGATTTCAAGATTGCACAGAGGGACTGCACTCCTAGAACTCAGTTTGCATGGTCACGCACAGGAGGATCCACCTTTACACAAATCCTCTTGAATGAAATCTTGGTCCCACTAAATGGCAAACTCCCATACCGTGAAGCCAGGATTCACCCCTGCTGATTCCATCTTGTGTGCGTCAGGGTGGGGGAGTGTTGTCTTCAAGTCTTAACTATTGGGCAGGGGCACACTCCATGAAAAGGTTTCATTCCCACTTTGCTGCCGATGGAAGAAATCCCCAGTTGCCAGCCCAATTATTCTGGGTGCACAGGGTGGGCAGGAGCCAGACTTGTGCCTTTGTGTACTTCCCATCACCCAAATTCTGTTTTGTAGAAACTTTCATGAAATTGTTGTTTTCATTGAAATTGTGCAAATTTACAAACTTTCAGTACAAAGCCTTCCATTAATTGAAAAACCCACATCTCTCAGCAAAATGTGTGGGGTTTTTTTGGTTTTTTTTTTTTTTAAAAAAAAGGGTCCATTCTTGAGACCATAACAAAGTGACAGAACTTTTCTGATTACTTAGCAATTTCATATATTAATTCTTCACCCCGCAACTGGCATAGTTTTTCATGCCCATGAAAAACAAATAAAAGGTGGGTGTGATATGCTAAGATTCTCTTTTGGTGGTATTTTACTGTTATCTCTTACATAGGCGCTGATTCCTGGGCGCTCTGGGGCTCAAGCACCGACTGAAAAAAATAGCACCCCCAGGGCAGATTAATCTTTTGGGGGCCCTGGCATCTGGACCACAGCCCCGACCCTATTTCCCCTCCCCCATGCTCCGCCCCAAGGCTCTGCCCCCACACGGCCTCTTCCACCCAAGGCCATGCCCGTCGCTTGCCTGGGGATAAGGCGGTGGAGAGGACAACCCAAAGTCAGCTCCTTTGATCTCTTAGAGAAATCATAGGATTTACTGCAAAAGTGCAAGTAACAACTCTAGCACACACAGGCAACCCTTAACTTCCTCCGAGATCCAAACCAACAATTTAACAGGGTATTATAGCACAGAAAAATCAGTGGCTAGGACATGCGAGCTGACTAGAAGTCCTGATTTGGGGGTCTTTTTCTTACATAGGTTCCTATTATCCCCCACGCTCTGTCCCAATTTTTTGCATTTGCTGTCTGGTCACCCTACAGCTGACTCAGGCTAACAGGACTTGATCTACAGGGCTGTTTCATTGCTGTGCATACTTCCTGGCTTGATTAGGAGCCCATGCTCTAGGACCCTGAGTGGTGGGTGGGTCCCTGAGCTTGGGCTTCAGCCCCAGCCTGGACATCTACACAGGGTGAAATAGGCCCGCACTCCGAGCCTGACACAGCTGGCATAGGCCAGTTGCAGATTTTCCTTTGCTGTGTAGACATACCCTAAGATAAAAATACAGCACCATCTTTTGGAGGAGGTGCTGTCCGTAATCATTAGATTATCCTCACTTTGCCCGGTTGCATAAGACACCAGCTGCTGAAGGGCAGTGAAGAATTAGACCTCATCTGATCTCAAAGATTGTTTGTCATGGGGGGGGGGAAATTGGTAATGGTTAATATCCTGAATATAGGTTGATGTTGTAAAGTACCTAACAGTGAGTTAAGCCTTTGACTTTTCATAATCTCTCCTGCTTTTAGAACCAAGGTTTCAGTTTAAAAGAGAGGCAAATGAAAGTAAGCATTCTAAGCATCTCATTAGTGAATCTATCAATAAGTATTAAAGAAATAAAGATCAGAAGAAATGTTAGGAGTTAGAACTCAATGTTAGTAATCAGGCAATTAACAAATGATGTGGGAGAATGTTTCAAGTCTTCATTAAAAGCTGCTTTTGATTATAGTGATGAAAGCCTTCATCTGTTTTGGATCCTATCACTTCAACTTATATAGAAGAGAGTATTGTTTAATCCACATCCTTTCAACACAGTGGACTAATAATATTTTAGAAATTATTATGAAATGATCCTTTCGTAATGTATCTTAGTACTTTAGACCTTGACCTGAAAGATTGTATTTAATCCTACAGAAACTTCATGAGGATGAAGTTAATTTTGCAAGTACTCCTGTTTATATGAAACCCTTATTATCTGAACTACCACATTATTCAGATCGCAGCCCTGTACCCCCAACATGAGGTACATGCTGCAGAGGGCACGTCTCTTATGCTGAGTGTATAATGCAGAGTTTTGGAAAATAGAGTGGAGACCCCAGGGCTGGACTGCAAGGAGGAGGAGTCTAAGGCCGTGGAGAAGCCCACCCTGCTGCTGAATGGCTCCTGCCCTCTTGATTATCCAGACTCTTGATTATCCAAATAAAATCCACGTCCTCCACGCTATTTGGGAAATCGGGGGTATATTATAATTAGTTAACATGGTTAGCCCAGCTGTGCCTGCATGAGTTCTTCATGTGTGTAAAAAAAGCAAAAGACCCAACACTCTATTGGAAAGGCAGCAAAGGAAGGTTTGATGTGGAACTTGCCTGCTCAACAAACCAAAAGAAGTAACTTTATAGAGAATGCCCACTTCATATAAATATCTACTTTTGCAGCATTTTTTTGCTGCTCCATAAATGCCAACAAATATGATTTAGATAAAGGACGTGCAGTATGCAGTGGCAGTGTTTCAGAGCTGGCACTGAGACAGGACTTCCTTTGAGAAAAGAGATCAGGTGGTCTGACTGTGGACAGATATAAACTCAGGCAATTAAGAGATCAAATTGGTGCGTGACTTGGAGGTATGTATTGAGAAGATTGCTTGAACATTCTTAGCTGGCTGTTATCCAGGCTGATCTTATAATACATTAAACCATGACATAATGCAACAAAAGATTTTGGTTTTACAAAGGCCATTATCATCTGTTCACATAACACATGGTAAAAGAAGAATGCTTTATACAGGGAGCATGAATGAGGAGAATTTCTTTGTCATCCTGGAACATTGTGTGAAAACTAGAGCCTGCATCCTGATTAACACTCCCTGAAAAGCAAATCTGAAAACAATATAAAAACTTCTTTCAATTCAAGAAAGTTTCTAAGAATTCTTCTCTTAAAACTATCAGAAGTTTTAAACTAAATATTTGCCTGGAAAACATTCCATGGTCCCACACACTGTGATATAATAGTGCAGTGGCGACTGTCAATATCCTTATCAGAGCAGAGGGTGAAAATGCAAATATTGAGAAAATTCTGCTGAAATCTGAAATATTTAGATTTTTAAAATGCTGCTGCATTTCTTCATGGAAGTTGATTTGGATGCTTCATGCTCCTGTTCTCCATAAACCAGGCTCTTTAGTCCGATTACATTTCCAAAGATTCTAAGGCCAGAAGGGACGAGTATGATCAGCTAGTATAACTGTGTAACACAGGCCACAGAACGTCCCCAAAATAGCTTCTGTTTGAGCTACAGCATATGTTTTAGAAAAAATCCAATTCTGATTTTAAAATTGTCAGGGATGAAAAGTAATTCTAAATCCATATTGACCGAATAAATAACCACTTTTAAATGTATGATGTATTGTTCAACTGTTTTATCTGCTACAGAGATGAGTCTATTGATTTTTTTTTTTCTCTTCACGCTGCCTTGAGGCAATTACTGTGGTATCAGATGTTATGATTGCTGTTAACCATTCTATTGTATGGGCAGTGACACAGTCTGTGCTATTAGTTAATGTGCAGGTTAATACCAACCAACTATTTTCAGCAATAAAATGTAACAGTACCAGACACTGGTGTGTGTTCAGCATTTTATTGTGACAATCTAACAACTGGAGAAAATTTCAGAGTAGAAAACTACATAACCCTTTAAATTTATGCTGTAACTTTTGTCAGTCTGTATATGGCAAAAAGCAACATTTTGGTTTTAGTTTGGGGGAGGGAATCCATTTTATACAAATACTTATTCAATTTGAATATTACTCAAGAGAGAAACCAGTTTCTTGAGCTGTAGTGCCCATAGACTTTAGTAATGCTGCAGAACAAAAAGAACTGTTCTAATTTAAAGAACAGTGACTTACTGCTAGTCCCCTTTTGCCCAAGCAGTATTGTTACTAATATTTGGATTTTTATAGGAGTGTACTGTGCACTTAAAGAAACAGTGTCAAATGTTACTCTTCCATCTCAAAACCAGTGACTGCCATTGCAGAGCCCCTAAAATTACAACCACTAAAGAGATCAGATGAAAGTATACTTTCCTCAGCTTTTTTGAAGTTTGTTTACTTTGTGCATTTGACAGCATTTTGCTTACTGTCAGTGACTCACTATAGTCAGTCAAGCCTAGGGTGACCAGACAGCAAGCGGGAAAAATTGGGTCAGGGTGTGGGGGGTAATAGGCAGGACTGGCGCCAGCTTTCTTGCCGCCCTAGGCGGCAAAGTAAAAGAAAAAATTCCTTGCTAGCACTGGAAGCTGCTGGCGAATTGCCGCCGGCGGCAAAATTGGCAAGTGGAAGAGCCATTGAGCTGCCGCCAAATTACTGCCGAGTCTGCCAATATGCTGCCCCCCTAATTCCTGATGCCCTAGCTGACCGCCTAGGTCACCTAATGGCTAGCGCCGGCCCTGGTAATAGGCACCTATATAAAGAAATAGCCCCCCCCAAATCAGGACTATTCCTATAAAATTGGGACATCTGGTCGCGCTAGTCAAGCTTCTGTGCCACAACTGACTCTGAGGATTGATCCTCAGCTAATGTAAATTGTCATAGTTCCTTGACTTCACTTTGCACTAGCTTAGGATATACCTTAAGATTAGATCCCCACTGGAGTCAATGGGGCCTTGCCCTGGTGGTTCCCAATACAGGACTGAGGACTTAACCAGTTTCCGTTTTCCCTTGTATGGGTATTTTAACCCCAATAGGAGGAGAAGTCCTTTTTTTAAGTGACAAGAAATCTACAGCACAAAGACTCAGGCACAGGTATAGTATCTGAAACAACATTTAACTGTTCAATATGGGCATGCATTCAAGCTGGTGCTGATCATGAGATATGTCAGCAAAGCTTATTGGTAGAAGTGGGCAAAATATTCTTTATTTTTTAATTAGATGCTAGCCTGTTTACAAAAGCAATCTTATAACAATGTTGAAAAAATATTTTTGTTCAAACTTTCATAGTGGATTTTTCAATCTGAAGGCTGGTGGCAGCTGGAATAGGCATTTCTCCTTGAAAAGACTTATGGAACTTGAAAAACCTCGTTGAGAAGGTGGTGGTTTCCCCTAACATTCATGCCATTCATAAGCACTGAAATTCCTTGGTAGTTTGCAAACCTATGAGCCTGATCTTGCAAGGTGATCTGAGTAGTAAAGCTGCTTGCAGCCATGTGGAGCCACACTGAAGTTGAGAGCACTCTAACTGGACACCGTGGTCCATCCACACAGATCACAGATTCATTTGTTCAGCAGCTAACACAATGGGGTCTAGCCCCTGACTGTGGCTCCAAGCAATACACAACCTGACTAATACAGTAATAATATTGTGACAGGCAGTATTGTCTTGAAATAATTTGAAAGATCACATTTTAAATAATCAAAGTTTAAATCAGACAAGTAGTTTGATGTATAGATCATTACACTTTTTAAAAGATAGTAGGAAGCAGTAGCAATTCGTATGAGAAAAAAATACTAATTCAGATCCTCTAGTCTTGTAATGTTGTTCTAGTAGCTGGTTCCACAGCATTTATACTCTACCACATGCACTTTTCATTAACAGTGCATTTATTCTGTTTGAGAGAAATACTTCTTATGGAGTACTGACTTGTATATTCCTGCATGACTGTAATGACTTCAAGTTTTGCCTTTAAACACAGTGTAAAAATATCAGACTTTGCTAACCTAAGGCTTTGTCACATTATTCCAGTACAGTGTTTTGATCTCTTCCAGCGTACAATGATTCTTCCAAAATTTCCACATCTTCAAGTATATTTTGCATGTACGCTGTTAGCCCATGTTTTGGATGGTTGACAACAGCGATTTTGACATAGCCATAGATTTTACATCTGGCAGCTTTATGGTCATGGTGACTAATACAGTAATAATATTACGACAGGCACTATTGTTTTGAAATAATTTGAAAGATCATATTTTAAACTTCTATGTGTGTTTCTTGGAGGGCCACAATGTCAATATGATGGTCTTTGAGGGTCCTTGTCAGAGAAAAAGCAAATTATCTTTCATTGCCCTAGCTGTTCAGCATACAAGCCTCTGTACCATCATCTGCACCCTGACCTAGATCTTAGCACAATGGCTGATTATTTCCAATGCTGGAAACTTAGGCCAACCATTGCCCTGCCCACCTCCACCCCCCAAAAAACCAGGGTAACTGCTTTCCATCTGAACAGTAAAATGTTGAACACCAAACTTGACGTGTAGTTCTGCATTGAGCATGTCAGCCATGAGGCTAAATGAAAGTGTCTTGGCCTTACACTGGACTGGAGTTTGATCTTTCAACACCACCTTGAACACCCATGACAAGGCAAGACACATTGTCTTGTGTCGCGCTTATCAGAAAACTGGCCGGAACATCATGGGGCTCCACTCCACAGATCTTGCGAACAGCAACAATTTCCTCAGTATATTGTGCACCAGTGTGGTCTCGCAGAAGTTACAGTAAACTCCCTCAATAATGCTATGTGTATAGTGTCGAGGACTTTCAAATCGACTCCAGTTGACTGGCTCACAGTCCTATTGCACATCCTGCCTCCACAGATTAGAAAGAGCTGCTCAGACATCTTGCTTTCCTAACCGTATCAGTGCAAACATGAGGATCCTGCTGCACCATGACTTGCGGAACCCGCCAAAGGTGAGAATAAAATTCTGCAACCCTTTATGGAATCATATCAAGACCCTTACACTCAACTTCGATACTGAGGCTCAATGGAGAGTCACATGGAGCATTTCAACTGCTCAAAACAGTTTGTTGTTGATCCTGTTGAGGAACCACCAGGTTCTGATTTATGTCAGAAAGACTGGTGCAGATTGAATCGCATCAGGATATCTCATGGAAGATGTGGATAAATCCTTTTTGCCTCATTTTCCATTTAAACACATTTATGAGACTGTGGTCACCAGGAACAAACAATAGAGTACACCATATCTAATTGTTTAGCTAAATCGTTAACACTTAAGAGATTTTTTTTATTTGCATTCCTATTCCTGAAAAGGTACTGAATATCTCATGTTTGATGTACTTTCCTAGTCTTTCAAGCCCAAGTAGTGGCACTGAAATTTGATGTAGTTGGAGGCCTATAGATAAATGAAGACTATTCAGTGTCAATTTTGTACTGGGCAGGATATTACCACTAAAATAGGAGAAACAGAGCTGACATCTCTTTATTGAAAACTAAATGATTTTTCCATTACTATTAGCCTGTACCACTAAAAGCCGGGAGATTTATTACCAAATTACTAGGAAACCCAAAGCATTCAATTAGGGCTTGACTCTAAGGTCACATGTTTTTAATTCTTCTGCCCATACATCTCGCACGAATTTTTTTTTTACCTGTAGTTTCTGGAATATATTATGAGAATATGTTTAATATGTTCACTGTCCTCAAAAGACAATAGAAGGAAGTCAGTTATTTTAATACATTTTTAAATCCCATAAGTCTTGACAAATGTGTTTGCCGTAAAATTACAGTACAGTATATTCAGCTGATTGAAAAGCACAGTGTTATACCTACCACATTACCACTGAATCATCAGTAATATATGAGTAAAGTTACAACATAGAATATTTCAGGATGGATTTAGGTGATGTTTTTCTAGCACCACTAGGATCCTGATTTCTCTAGAGTCATTCAGATATTAAGGAATACGTGGCCAGATTGTACAACCTGTACTCCTGTGTTGCATATCCATGTATTTTAGGTATTTACATGCCCCCCCCCATTGCTGCAGTATCTGAGTGTCTCATCTTTAATGAATTTAGCCTCACAATGCCCATGTGAAAAGGGGAGAATAGAACTTCCCTATTTTACAGATGGGGACTCAAGGCACAAACAGATTCTGTGATTTGCAGGAAGTTTGTGGCAATACAGGGGATTGAACGCAGGTCTCCGAAGTCCCACATGCTGCTAGCAGTCCATTGCAGTTGGCCCACAATGATTAGACTTTCATGTGAATGTTATTGACAAGTTTAATAATACTGGTGCTGGGATCCAGATCTAGATTTGAATGCCCCACTGATCAGGGGATGCTCAGAGACAGGGCTTGAGCATAGCCTTCTACAAAGACAAAGGCCATTTTTAAAACTTGGATGTGGGTGGCTGTTTGAAAAGACTCCCCTTCCAAAGCTGATTGTTGTTTGGGTCTGATCCTAATGCCTAATAAAATATGGTGGTTTTGCTCAGTGAACCAAAGCAGTAATCCTCAGTCTTGCAGAGTAGAAGAGCCACTTCAATGGAGCTGTATGGAGCAAGTAAGTTACTGTAAACTTGTGGTCTGATATGGAGGAAAAAAAAAAATCAACCCATTGTGCCACGATTTCTTGTGGCTCATTATGACACTCGGTTCTCTCTTCTTTCACCTCATTTCTTCTCTGGCTGTCAGAAGCAAAAATAGGGTGTTTCTCCTTTACCCTCCAAAGTCAAAGGGCCTCTGATCAAAGCAAAAGACTCCATAAGAACCACATACAGTATCCTAAAGAGTGGCATGTGGTATTAGAACCACAGATTGAAGATCATTATGAGAGCATAAAATATCTAGGCCAATAGAACACAAGCCCAGAAGTGCACTTGTCAGTGTATACTAATGGAACCTGTTTGCCAATAGACTATTCCTCCTTTATCAATTTGGAGGCTCTAAGTTTTAACAGAGGCCAGTGCTGTAAACTTGGTATAAGATAAGGGACAGTAGTCCATCTGGGAGGAACATTGACCTGATTGATAATACTTAAGTGTTTTTGTTTTAAAGGAAGTCTCATTAGACCTTGATTCCATTAATCAGGCAGGAGTTACTTTCAAAGAGGGATCATTGTAGACTGGAAGTCAACTGGAAACTATTCAGATGTCACCAGAGTCAAATTGAATGACTGTTCTCATTCCCAGTGAAATATATTTCAAACCATATACTCGCAACACATTTGGAGTAGCTTTGAGTCTTTGCCAGACATGAATTAGTGATAAATTAAAAAGAAACCTGTTTTCCTGGAGCTCAGATGAAGGAAAACTGAAAGATACAGAAATGCCACTTTCCTGCCTCTAGCTGTATCACAGCCTGTTGTTTAAAGAAGAGGGACTTCAAGTACCAAATTGATACATGAATGGATACATTCACTGGTCTTTCCTGTTCTGTTTATAGACTTTGTCACATAAATAATTCCAAATAAGTGCCACATATTAAAATTCCAGAATTTTTATTCTCACAGAAGCCATTAAGTAACTATCTTTATCAGTACAATCATCATGAACTCTCTAGATTGGCAGAATGAAAGAAAGAAAGCAGATGCGGTACTAGCTAGATACACATCCAAAACCAATGAGGCCATTGGACCTAAGTGGTCATCAGCTAAACTGTAGCTTGTCCTGGTCAATGAACCATCGTTGACCTGCTGTACTCAAAACAATATTGCCTGGATAGTAAGTGAAATGTTTGGTTTTTTTTTTTGTTTGTTTGTACCAACATATATTATACATCATGATTACTGGACTACTGCAAGATCTTTGAATTAGAACTCAATCTAGAAATGTAAACTTATTAGCATTTTAGGCTCTCTCTCTTCTGTAGGATATTGCTTAATCTATTTATTTTAATTCCCTTGCCTGTAGAACATCTCTCTGTGTCTTGGAAATAGCATTTGACAAGGACTTGAAGATTACAATGTTAAGATTATAATAATAATTAGATCCATTTGCAGCATTTCCTAGTTAGTTAACTTATAATATTGTACCATTGTAATAAAAATCAAATATCAGAAGTTTAATAGGGAACACTTAGTATTTCCTAGATGTAGGGCCAGATTCTCAGCTGATGTAAATCACCATAGTACCTTTGACATCAATGGAGCTACACTGATATGCAGAAGCTGATTTAGCCTTTATCTACACTTAGCTTTCAGAATACCTTTCAAAACCTTGAGTATAAAAATTCTTTATCGAATAGAAAATGCCAGTTGTTAGAGAAACTTTTCTTTCCCCATCCTCATTTTCACTGGAGTTAACATGGCTTTTTTGAGTTTGGTTCTATATTTTACAATAATGTGGATGAACATCAATTATGTTAGCACAGCTCCCAATGGGAGACTTCTTATTTAGTTTATGGTATTATCTGGCTGCCTCAGCACAGAATAATACTACATTATTCATCAATACATAAACCAGGAGTGACTGTTTTTTTAATTTCTCAGACACGCTAGCAGACTACTGTAGACATTGTTTCATGTTCCATGCAGGTTGCTATAGACATTACGTGAAAACGGAATTGATCAGAAGTTGCCTCAAAATTCGCATCCATAAACTTGCAAGTTTACAAAAGAAGGATGCAATAGTGTCTTTCCTGGCCTCATTGCATCACTTCTCAATTTACTACATTCTATGGAAAATGCCACTGACAATTATATTCCTCTCCTGGGATCTCTGATCATGACACTTCTGTCTTCCAATCACTTTACTGGCCCTCCACTAACCTTCCACGTTCTTCTCTCCTGAAGGTTCCTTTTGTATTGCCCTCTCATTCTTTTCTGTGCACTCTTCTGACTCTTGGCCTTTAGCCACTAGGGCATGATGATTTACAATTTTTAATTATCAGACTGCTTGAGCTAGATCAGATCTTGATCATTGCTCAGCACTGGGGAAAAATACTGAGCTCTAAGTTATCTCCTTGCAGTCCCCTGAGTTTGTATGAGGTACATACTGAGGGAGGGGGTGGGCAGAGCCATATCTCTCTGTGCTGTGATGTGGTGATGCCCAGCTATCATAGGAGAATGTAGAAGGCTGTTACAAGCTGGTGTAACTTAGATCAAGCCTGAGACTGATTTTACTCACCTCCAGAGCTGCGCTAACATATGGCACTATCATTTCTGTCGTCCTTCACACCCCTTCTTCCCTGGCTCACAGGTAGGTTGAGAGCAAAATGTGATGCTGGTAAATCAGGTGCCAGCTCTTGCAAAGACTGTAGAGGTCAGCTGAGAACTGACAAACTTATAGCTGAGAACTGACAAACTTATAGCTGAGAACTGACAAACTTATAGCTGGGAACCAGACCAGTTGTATGTAAATATTGTTCAAGATGGTGTTTAGTCTTGTAAGTATGTGTTTTAATGCATACAGTAACTTACAAGTATTTTATAGAATCTAATCTACTTATAATGTTTCTATCCCATGTTTAAGGTAATATGTAAGTTTTGCTTTATAACTGTAAAAATGCCTGCTCTGAACTAGTGAACCTAGGCAGGAAAAGTGGTTTTTCCACCATCCTGAAGACTAAATGTGCCATTGCAGAATATCACAATACAAAGTCTGGTTTAATGACCCTCTTATACTCATGAAGGTGCAATTGCAAGAAAGCATATCCCATCAGCTTGAATTCTGTAAGAGAAATAAAGATAGCTAACATGAAGATTTTTCATCTCTTTGCTGTTTAGACTCTTACAAGGGCTGGAGCTAAGAAACAAAAAGCAGAAATACCAAGAATCGACTTGGGGTAAGCTCTAAACAGATATTCAGTGCAGACAGATTACTACTACATTTCTGTCATCTTTTGGAACCATAGACTGAACTCATTGTGTATATATTTTTACCTACTTTAATGTGTAAATACATTTCTCATTTATTTTTCCTAGTTCATAAATCTTTAATTAGTTCACTATAGGATTGGCTACCAGTGTTGTCTTTGGTGTGAGATCTAAGGTACAAATTGATCTTGGGTGACTGGTCTCTTGGGACTGTAAGCAACCTGAATTTTTTGTTACATTAAAAAATATATATTTTAATGTAAGTGACCATTTACTATTAAGACTAGCTTGCCTGGATGGCAAGAAAGACCAAAATGCCCAAGAGGATGGTCGGTGACTCCTTGGTAAGACTGTTTAGAGTGATTCAGGAGTTCACATTTGTTATTGGGTGGGTTAAATCTAATTACAGAACATACCATCAGTTTGTGGTCTCTGCTCTGCTTTTAGCAGTTTGCCTTGAGGTTGGCACTCTCAGTTGTGAGCCACTCCTGACAGCATGACACAGGAGAACTTCCATTCCTGGTAGCACGTTCCCAAATGATATGCCTATTAAATAAGGGGTGAGGAAGGTTAAATGAATTTTATTAAGGTTACAAAGTATAATTAGGAAATGCCCAGAATTAAGGTTGCCTGTGGATGCGTCTACACAGGAATAAAAGATTTGTGACAGGAATGCCTCTGGCCCTGGTCAGCTGACTCAAGCCCACGGGACTCAGGCTGCAGGAATAAAAATTGCTGTGTAAACATACGGCTCTGGGATTCTCCTTCCTCATTGGGTCTCTGAGCTCAGGCTCAAGTCTGAGCACTGCGAGCCCAAGTCAGCTGACCTGGGCCAGCTTTGGCTACCTAACTGCTGTGTAGATGTGCCCTGTGTAATCATAATTCAGCCCCCCTTGTACATATATATTATGATACAGTGTTTAAGGGTGCCTGTCTCGTTCAGCATCTAGGATGGGCAGTGGATGAATCAGGCATGGGCAGTAAGGAAGGTGATGTATGTGGGACACCTGCCTGACTCTCTTTAGAAACTGGAAGATGCATACAGAATAAGGAAGTGCACTGCCTGTGGCATCTTAATTCTAGTGTTTCCTAATGTTTGAATGCTCTGCAGTCTTAATGTTTTAGAGTCACTTTTGTAAGTAATTTCCTAGGGTTTTTTTAAAAGATGGAAAAACAGATAATATCTGCAACTAGTCCTCCACCCCTCTCCCATAATCATAGTTTGAACTCTAAACTTTTAGTATGGAAACTGAACCTTTGAGCTACAGGACTAACTATGTAAGCTGGCAAAAGTACAGTATGTTTAGAATATGTGAAGCAGCCACTAGAGGAAAATGCGTACTACTAAAACAGTGGGTTACACTTCCATGGGTAGCCCTGTTTTAAAGTTGGCATAGGCAAAGATAATGATGCCAGGTTGTTACCGAGTGATGGTGTATAAGTGGATGGGATTTGGTGCTGCTAGATGAAATCTGTCAGTTCTGTTCTCAGCTTATGTAACCTTTTTGTAGGTATGAGGTCTTGTGCAATAACAAGGGGCTACCAAATGTGCAGAATTAATAATATCAATCAGTACAAAGTGAGTCTGGAACTCATGGTATGCAGTGCATGTCCACCTAAGACAAATGGTAGTTTGATGGAGGAAAGCACTGGCATCAGCAAGAAGACTATTTTTGCCAGTGTTCTGTCCAGAATTTGAGCTCCGTGTGGACTGCTGAAACAAGACGACAGGGTAGGACGTGCACACTGTTGAGGGAATTCTTGCTCTCTTGCCAGAAACAAGCACAGATGAGGAATGGGGGTTCTGACAGCCTGTAAGTGCCAATCTGAATGGATTCCCATGAGGCTAGCAAAAGGCATTTCCTTGACCTGAGGGCTATGCCTCTTTTGCATTTCCAAACTCTGCTGCCAGCTCTGCTGCAGCTCTTCAGAAATAGGTTCCAAGAATAATTGATAATGCACAGCGTTCAATTACTTTAACATAGTTCTTTCTGTCCCATCCCTCTTAAGGGAGATTACTTTGTCCACCTCTAAAAACAGCCATTGGAGAGCAGCAGTAGACATAGCTTACTTTTACAGAGTGCTATAGGATCTCTAAAATCCATGCAGACCAAACAGGAACTAGATTTATGAACTATATTACAATTTATGCATAAACCACTATGTCACAATTTCAAACTATGAGAGATTTTTGGATGCCTCTGTGATATAGTAAGCAGCATGTAAGACAAAAAATTAATTTCAACTGTAAGTCAAAGGATCTGTACATGTGACTAATGGTTTAGCTAGGCTCTATCATTTGCTGATCTCTGAAGAACATTCAGCTTCCTATTGTCAAATAAGGAATGACTTCCGTTAATAACAAATGCTTTTCATTAACTAAATATGATTACAATTTCCTTAATATCGTCATCATCCTCTTCACTCTGTGACCTGTCTCCTGGAAGGCAATCTCTGACACTATGAAGTAAATTAATGGGCCATAAAACATGCATTTTGTTGAGTTTGAACAACTACAATTCTTCAAGTATTTACAGGATTTTAGTTATTTATAAAAACATCTTTCATAATCTTCAGAAATGTTCAAGGTTTCATCAAAAAATATTAACTTTTGTGCTGATGGATTTTTTTAAACTGTTACATAACTTACAGAATCCAACAAACCATCACTGTTTAAACATATATGCTTGCTAAGCTATTCCACTGCTTGAGGTCTCTGCTTGTCAATCAAAATCTGAGAAATAATTTCTTATGAAATGGAAACCAGACCATTGCAATAATTATTAGAGATGGGTAAACCAGTAGGAACCTAGAACCATCTGGGTTTTGCAAGATTCTAAAAAGCTTTGCAAATTTGAAAATAATTTAAGTTTTATTTTATTCAAAGGGATGCCGCCGTCTCACAGATCCTGGGTCCTGATTCTCCACTGACTTGCACTCTGTGTAGTTTTTTACCCTGAAAAAGTTCAAGCAAAGTAGAAGGGTAGCATTTTTCATCTGCTGTGCACAAGGGTCAATGATGAAAGATGCAAACTGTCACCATTCCACTTCGATTGTGTATAAAACCACTTAGCATGAATGTCAATAACTACAGGGTGCAAGGTAGAGGAGAATCGGGCCCTCATATGTTACAAACAAATAATTTCACAGTGTTACAGATAACACCTTAAATTATTAACTATGAAAGATTTTAAATGAATGGTTTATTTTTTTAGTCTTTATGCTCTGTGGTTACTTTGATTACTATTTCTTTCAACTTGGGCAGTTAAGGCAGTTTTCAGTTTTGTTTACAGTCAGTTTCACTTCCAGGTTCTTAGTTTACCAATGTTTGGATTTCAAACCTAGGAAAATGTTTGTTTGAAATCAATTGTCATATCATTTGTATATATATTTTAATCATGGGAAAACAAATTATGCTTTGGTTTAATAAAGGCATAGTTTTAAAAAAATATCTAAATTTTGAGCTAAAATTAAAGTTGCATATCCATTTAACATCTGTGTGGAACGGAATAGAGATGTATGGTCACTGTACATATAACACAGTCCCAAAAAACTCCAAATCGAGGGCCCACTCCTGCAATCTGATCCACACAAGTGGATGCTTGTGCTTGCATAGACCATCATTAACTTCAGCTGGAGCCACATGTAGGATCAGGTCTTAGGACAGGAATGGAGGGACACAGGCAAGGAAGAAGGTTACATATATTCTTGTTTTTGCAAGGTGCACATCATGTTAATTCCAGTTTTATTAATTTAGCCCTGGTCTACATGGGGGGCTGGGGTCTATACTGTGTTGGCTTACCATGTTTAATTTATATGCCAACAGAGACAGGTGAATAAACATCTTTTGTCTGACAGAAAAACAGTTTGTCAACTCTGCCTCGATACGGACTTTCAGACACAGCATACATGCATAACTCCTCATCTAGTATTTGTTCATATATTTCACAATGATAATAATGACCCTGACTTTCATTTAAGATCTTACATGATATTTGCTGGTGAATCAGAATGTATATACCAG
The DNA here is from genome assembly GCA_007922305.1 of Dermatemys mawii. Lineage (NCBI taxonomy): Eukaryota > Metazoa > Chordata > Testudines > Dermatemydidae > Dermatemys > Dermatemys mawii. The sequence continues at coordinate 3,861,180 of ML677351.1, forward strand.
AATCAGGATATTCTTGTCACCCCTTTGCCAGTTGGCATTGAGGGGGTTTGGGCCACAGGATTTTAGGTCGCATTTGAAAAAACCCTAGAATTATAAATTGAGTGTTGGTTACTTTACTTTGGCAAGCACATGGAAATCATCCTAATCATTCAACTTCTCCATGAGAATACCCCACTAAGAGAGAGACTTTCTGTACTGGTAATTTTACAAGATTAGAGAGGAAGATTTCACCAGCTGCTTCTGTAGCTCCCAGAGGAATATTCCACAGCTAAGTATCTGCTTTGCGCAGGATCAGAGTAAGCGTAATCAGGATCTAGGTCCACCATAATTTATTCTTTCTTTCTTTCGACACATATGTGAACTGAAATGGACTTTCCCTCCACCACCAGACGTTCCTCCCACCCAAATCGGACACCCCTTCACTTTCTCCTCCCCAACCCTGAACCTCCCTGCTTTAAAGGCTCATGGTGGGGCTATAGAAGTGTTTCCCCAATCCCACCCATCAAGTCCAGCTGGCTTAGTGCTGGGACCCACCACATGCCTGTCCACCGACCTTCCTCTCTTCTGACCCTATTTTAAATCAGAGTCTACTATCTAACATATTATAATGTTCCAGAATATGTCACACAGTTCTCTGGTGCCCAAAATTGAAAGATGAGACAGAGATGGGAGACAAGAAATCAGTTCTGTGATGATTTGGTTCCTTGTGCCTCCCACCACATTTACCAGCCTCAAACATTTGTAGGGAGTAGACCCTTCTGTGGGATGCACATGTTCTAGATTGAGATGCAGAGATCTGGTCTGACTCCAGCATTAAGAATTCATCTTTAGTGAAACCCTAATCTTGTATTTGCACAGACATCTCCCAGGTTCTCAACTCCATAGCAAAGAGTTTTCAGTGCAATTCTAAAAGGAAAGCAACGTTCTTTAGTTAGGCATAAGGAGAAAAATAATGTACCAGGAACTTGGGCAACTTATCCAGGGATATTTGTCCCACATATGTCAACTTTCATGATTTTAATGTGAATTTCATGATATTTGGTGTTTTCTATAAAGCCCCAGCTCTTCCAGTCCTTTGGTTATGTGATCATTTCAATCTTCATTTATAAAAAGGGGGGGAAAGGGGAAAATAAATTCCTATCCCATATGAAGAAAAGGTTGAAATGTGAACCTGAACGTCTCAAAAACAAGAAGGCAATTTTTAAAAGGCATTTTAAACGGCTTAATCATGAGTTTCTCAAGAGTATTCAGTAAGGGCCTGACTCCTAGTTTTCTCAGTGCTTGGTATGGGCTATACTATCTCTCTGGAAACCCTCCATAAATGTTGGACTCGTTTTCTTTTATTTTCTACTTTGCTCCATTCTTATATTTCAATACCTGACATCATTCTAAGACACAAGGAGAATCCTTCTAAAATATTTATTGGATTATTAAAGTGTACTGTCTTTCATAGCTAGTGGGTCATGTTCTGTAGGAATCCCACTAGTTCTCAACACAGGAGTCAGGTGATGTTCGCAAAGTTTTGCTTCTCATATAGGCATTGAAATAAAAGGACACTCAAGTTGCACAATCAAACCTCCTTATTGCAAAGAAAACCTACTGCAGAAGAGTTAGGAAGGTTCTTTAAGAGGAAAGGCGCTAAGGACAGTGGGCAAATTTTGCAATAATAATGCTCTGATTTAGCACTTTATATCAATAGATGTCAAAGCATTTGACAAAGAAATTCATTATTAAGGGGACTCACCAAAGCTGCTTAGCTGCCCGGGAGGCAAGACTAGCAGCAGCAGACCAGCCTCCACAGGTAGAGGGACCTTGGAGCTCCCACTCTCTGCAGTGGTGGGGGACCCGGGAGCCCCAGCAGCAGTGGGTGCTGAACCAACCTCCCCCTTTTGTCAGGGATATTTTTAGTGAAAGTCAGAGACAGATCACAGGCTTCTGTGATTGTTTTGTTTTGTTTTGTTTGTTGTTCATGACTTTTACTAAAAGTATCTGTACAAAAACGTAGCCTGAGTCATTATCCCCATTTTACAGATGGGATTCTGTGGCACGGGGAGGAAAGTCACTTTCCCAAGGTCACCTAGCAAAGCAGCAGCAGAGTTGGGAATAGAGCCCAGATTTCCTGAGGCCCAGTGCAGTGCTCTATCTATTAGGGACCACTGTCTCCCCCCTCCATTGACTTTTACCAGCCGTGAATTGGGCGCAATGTGTACATGAATCAATAAAGTCAATGAAAATACATATAGTGTACTTGGCCATATTCATGGCAGGAATAATCCACTATCTTCAACCGGTCAGAAGCATTGCAAGGTTACTCCAGTGACTTCACTGGAGTTACCCCAGAGATGAATTTGGCTGATTGTTATATTTTTTTAGCTAAAGGCAAAACAACTTCACTTTTTTTAATCCTGATTTTTAAGTAAAATGGCAAGTGCCCCAATTATCTAAATAATCAAATGAATGTTTGAAGAAACAAGTATTTGTAAATTCAGAATTTGTAGCCCAATTCCTGTGACAGGGCCATTCAAATGAATGGACTATCAAAATGAGAATAAATCCAGTCAGCAGCAGAACAGATTATGATCTGCTGTAATTTAAGATTAGTTTATTTTTAAAAACAGCATAGCTCAAATTCAAGTTTCAAAATCACATTGATTATGCATCGCTTGGTAAAGAACTGGAATATATTGTCAATGAAAGGGACTAAAGGGACAAGTTAACAGTAATGGGAATACAATGTTCATCTGAGGAAAAGAAGGTCAATAAGATCCTAAGCAGCATCTAAAGTTGTACTATAAATACAAGTTTAAAAAATGTATAGCATTGTACAAGGTCACTGAGAGGTCCCACCTGGCATAAAGTGTCCAATTTTGAGCATTTTGCCACTCTGGGGAAGTATAACTTCTCTAAAAGTTTCAGAAAAGATCTATTAAATTGATTGCTTTGGAAGATGTCTGCATGATTGATTTGCTTTTGCAACATAAAATAGGAGGGTTTTGGAATCAGTACTGGAACACAGCTATCAAGATTTCTGGAGAATGAGCAAACTGGGTGGCATTTCATGTCATTTTAACTTTTAGTGACAAGAATAAAATTATTAAGAGAAATAAACTGGTTTGCTACCTGTATGAGATGATCAACTGAACCAATTTAGGAGATATGGATGAAGTGGGATAAATTAGTTACAAACAAATAATTACTCTAGGTTTTCATATTTATGTGTAAATAGAACACACAATGTGTTGCCTCTACTTTTTACATGTATAAGCAGTAAAAGGAAAATAAGCTCAAATTTTAATTCTACTTCTCTCTAATAAAATGAGTAAATTAATTTCTGAGAACCAGATAATCCCTGTACCTGGCATGGATGTGCAAAGTGGATGTTGCAAGATGCTTTTCTTCCCACTTTGCATTCCTTCATGGAGATTAAGAACAACTGCCGTTTCCATGCTGTCTTGAGCACAGGAGCTGCACACCTGAGCTGGCTGAAATTTTTGAACTTCAAATTTGAAAACGTGGAGGACAAAAACAGAAAAAAATAATATAAATTTATTTTCCCTCACTTCACTCCATTTCTTTCTTTGGACTAGCTCCTGCTGCTCCCTTGTAGCGCCTGTAGGGTGTTGTTCACTCCAAAGAGAGTAGAGCAGTGGCTTTCAACTTTTTTTTCATTTGCAGACCCCTTTGGAAATCTTAGACATAGTCTGAGAGGCCCACAGACCACACGTTGAAAACCACTGGAGAAGGGAACTATCACAGCAACACCTCTGCCCCTTTCCTTCACTCTGCTCCAGCCAGCAAAGCTGGCCAAGAGGAATAATCAGATGTGAAAAGGAATGCATGCAGCACTCCAAGTGTGTTGGAGCGCTCCTAGAAGTACTGAGCATCCATGAGGTGCAATGCCTTGTAGAGATTTCCCTGGTGATACACCTCCAAATCAGGCCTGTGCCTCAATGGCACAATCACACTTATAGCTCAAAATAGTGTAGGTTATAAACTCCTTAGCTACCAGCAAATGAACACCTGTGTAATGGGGTGGCTGACTCATAGAGGAATGCAGTGTTCTTCTAAAATCACCCTAAGCTACTAAACTACTACATAATGATTCTGGGTAATTACTGCTGAGTGAGGCTAGCAAGTGGAACCTATTAACTCTTATCATGAGATAAGTGTGTTTCTGTGGGCCAGGCAGAAGCAGGGAGGGGAGACAGAGAAGGTCCTGGAGGAAACCTTAGGGTATGGTTACACTTACAAAATTATAGCGCTATTGGTTATAGCGCTCGCCTTATACAGCAATAATAATAGCGCTATTGTATGTCCACACTGAGCTGCTCCAGCGCTATAGCATGGCCACATTTGCGGCAGTTAATACGGCATTAAGAGCAGCGCATTAGGGCAGGTATCCCACAGTACACCTCTTCCTGATCTGGCGCAAATGCTTGTGGGAGGGGGGGCGTCACTTGCGGGGCATTCTATATCCTGTTTGAACTACCCATGATGCTTTTTGGCATATCCCAGCAATCCCTGTGTTTCCTTCCACCTCCGGCGCCATCTTTCAAGGGTTTCAGCAAGGCACGCTCCGTCTTCCATTGTCGAGTGCTGCAATGAATCCAGAACTGCTGAGGGACATGCTGACGACTGTCGCCAGCACATCTCTGTGTGCAGTGGAGTTATTCCTTGACATGCAGGATGACAGTGATGATTCTGAAGACGAGATCGAAGCGGTGAATGCATTCGACACAAAGCTGCTTGTCTCATTAACGGACATGCTCACGGCTGTTGAACGCCGCTTCTGGGCACGGGAAACGAGCACAGAGTGGTGGGATCGCATCGTCATGCAAGTCTGGGACGACGAGCAGTGGCTGCAAAACTTTCGAATGAGAAAAGCCACTTTCATGGGACTGTGTGCTGAACTCGCCCCTGCCCTGCGGCGCAAGGACACCAGACTGAGAGCTGCCCTCCCGGTGGAGAAGCGGGTGGCTATCGCGATCTGGAAGCTGGCTACCCCAGACAGCTACCGATCGGTGGCCAACCAGTTTGGGGTTGGAAAGTCGACCGTTGGAGTTGTGCTGATGCAAGTGTGCAGGGCCATCAATCGCATCCTGCTACGAAAAATCGTGACTCTGGATAACGTGCATGACATCGTGGCTGGCTTTGAAGAAATGGGTTTCCCTAACTGTGGTGGGGCGATAGATGGGACCCATATACCCATTCTCGCGCCCGCCCACCTAGCTGAGGAGTACGTTAACCGAAAGGGGTACTTCTCCATGGTTCTCCAGGCGCTTGTGGATCACCGTGGGCGTTTTACTGACATTAACGCTGGCTGGTCTGGAAAGGTGCATGACGCACGCATCTTCCGCAACACCGGCCTGTTCATGAAGCTGCAAGCCGGGACTTTTTTCCCAGACCAGAGGATCCCCGTGGGGGAAGTGGAAATGCCCATAGTGATTCTTGGTGACCCTGCTTACCCTTTAATGCCCTGGCTCATGAAACCGTACACAGGGAGCCTGGACAGCAGTCAGGAAAGGTTCAACTACAGGCTTAGCCGGTGTCGAATGACTGTGGAGTGTGCTTTTGGGCGTCTGAAGGCGCGCTGGCGTTGTCTTTATGGGAGGCTAGATTTGGCCGAGGGTAGTATCTCCGCGGTTATTTCCGCATGCTGTGCCCTACATAATCTTTGTGAGCGGAAGGGCGAAGGCTTCACTCAGGCATGGTCCTCTGAGGTTCAACGCCTGGAGGCCACATATGCCCAGCCAGAGAGCAGGGTTCATGGAGGGGACCAGCGCGAGGCTGTTAGGATCAGGGAAGCCTTGAGGGAGCATTTTGAGGCTGAAAGCCAGTTCTGAAGTGAGGTGCAGATGGAGGGAAGGAGGGAGGGAGGAAGGGAGCATTCTTTTAACAGGAACAGGCATTTGCTTTTCTGTAGCCTGTAATAATGTATGTACACTTAATAAAAAAAACCCATTTATTAAGAAGACAATTCATTTATTGAACAGGTACTTCGGTTGCTGAAAGAAAATATTGTGATGCATGTGAGGGGGAAGGCAGGGGAGGTGCAATGGGGGTGTCGTGGGGTCAGTCAGAGATCGGAGTATGTCCGGGTCTCTGAGTCTCCAGTGCCCTCAAAGTGGCCATGTCCCCCGAACCCCATTTGCGGTGGCCAGTAAGGCATGTTATTAGGGGTAGACTGCAGTGGATAATGGTCTGGGGTCTGGGGGTTGTCCGGTGAAGACAAAGGGGTTGGAGGCAGCTGTGGATGGTGATAACCATTTAGCTGATGATACTGGCCTGGAGGGTACAGAGGCAAAGAAGGGGAAGGGAGTTGGGGCAAACGATAATTGGGGTGGTGGGTGCGGAGCTTCTGCTCCTGAAGGGTGACAAGCCGCTGCATACTCTGCAATTGAAGCTGCAGTAATGAGAGCAGCTTGTCAGTGCTTTTCCGGCGGTGAATCGCGTTCTCCTGCCGCGCCTTCTCCCTCAACTTGCTCTCATTCTCCCTCCACCTCTGTGCAACTCGATTCTCCGTTACAGCCTGTTGCATTACTTGCTGTACAAGATCCTCTTTGCTCCTTCGTGGCCGCTTCCTCAGTCACCTGAGCCTCTCAGCTGTTGATAAGAGCGATGGCGAAGGGGTGAAGGACGACCCTTCTAAAATAAAAAGATACATTTCACAGTGGTTCCCTAGTAAAGAGCAGACATGCCTATCATTCCCCCGCATTCCCCGTTTGCCTGTCCCGCAGACAGCACAGATACAGCAACGGAGCCCCTGCCATGGTGAGTGGACTCCAGAGGCAAGGGAAATGATTTTTTCCCTGCCCTGAGAAGCTGTGGCGGGGGAGGGGGTGGGGAGTGCCGGTACGTTGCAGGAGCCACAGTGTGAGCAGCAGGCAGGGGGAAGGATTTCTTCCCTGCCCTGAAAAGCTGTGGCGGGGGTGGGGGGGTGTGTGGAGTGCCGGGAAGTGGCAGGAGCCCTACTCTGAACACTGTTCCAACATTCTCCGTAGGTGTTTGTTCTGGAAGATATCTCGTTGCTTCGAGTCACTGAGGAGCAAAGGGAAGGGATTTTATTAAGATGCGGCTTCCGCCCAGGGCCATATGCAGCGTGCCTATGTGCAGCAATGCTCCCCCCACCCATTGTAGCACAGTGGCAGGGACTAGTGACCGGGACCGGGACGGGGACCACGCTGGCTCTCCCGGGAAACCTGCGCAGGCGCATTGCAAGTGCTCTTTTTGAGACCTTTGAAGAGATTACTGATGATGACTACCGCGAGGTGATAGACTACATCAATGCACTATTCCACATGTAGGCAAGCATGCAAGCATCCCCTTCCACCCCAAGCTGCCTGCCTTCCCCATAGAAAAGCAGCTTTACCGCCGCAATGCACTGCTGAGCTGGCCCCTGCAACCGCCGGACGCTGTGGCTGTCCGCCCTCCTCCTGGCTTTCGAGGAGAGCTCCTGGCTGCATGCCCCCCTGCCCTCCTCCTGGCTTGAACAGAGCACCAGGTGGAATGCCCCCCTCATCCCTTTCCACCCCAAGCTGCCAGCCTTCCCCATAGAAAAGCAGCTTTACCTCCGCAATCCGCTGCTGAGCTGGCCCCTGCAACCGCCGGACGCTGTGGCTGGCTGCCCTCCTGGGTTGAGAAGAGCTCCTGGCTGCATGCGTCCAGGGACTCCTCCGTGCCCTTGATCGCTGCTGCCTCGTCCTCATCCTCCTCCTCTTCTTCATCCTCCTGCTCTTCGTCGTCCTCCTCACCCCCCCCCCTTCACTGGTGGGCTGGGAAGTGTCCGTGGTGGTCGATGGAGTGACCGTGGGATCACCACCAAGTATCGCGTGCAGCTCCTTATAAAATCTGCAAGTCACCGGGGCTGCCCCAGAGCGGCCGTTTGCCTCGCGGGCTTTGCGATACGCATTCCTAAGCTCCTTTACCTTAACACGGCACTGCAGAGTGTCCCGCTCATGGCCTCTTTCTGCCAAGGCCTGTGATATCTGCCCATAGGTGTCAAAATTCCTGCGGCTAGACCGCAGCTGAGACTGAACAGCCTCTTCCCCCCAGCAGCTGATGAGGTCCAGCACCTCACTATTGCTCCATGCTGGGGATTGCCTATTGCGAGGAGGCATGGCACGTGGAGTCATGATGATCAATCTGAATGATCACCTGCAACGATTCCCTGAGACCACGCCACGCAATCAATCAGATCAATGAGAATGATCACCTGCAAGGATTCCCTGAGACCACGCCACGCAATCAATCTGATCAATGAGAATGATCACTTGCAAGGGTTCCCTGAGAGCACGCCACGCTTGGCTGGAGCAAACAGGAAGGGGATTTTCAAATTTCCCTGGAACTTTAAAGGGCGGGTCTGACGTGTGGTCACCTGAGGACAGGACAAAAGAGTTTGCAAGTGATGACCAGAGTGGCTCGAACGGGAATTATGGGACAGGCTGGAGGCCAATTAATACGCAGTGGGTGTCCACATTCTTCCTGTAGCGCTACAGCAGGTGCGCTACAGCCCTTATTCCCCATGAGGAGGTGGATTTATAATAGCGCTATAACTCCGCGGTTATAGCGCTATTAGTGCCTTGCCAGTGTGGACGGAGAGTAGGTTATAGCGCTCGTAGGGGCTTTATAGCGCTATAAAGTGCCAGTGTAACCATGGCCTTAGAAATAACCAAACTCAGAAAGTGTACCAGCCCTCAGGATGTGGTGAGTTCACAGATTGAATTCCTAGTTTGTTTGTGCTTCTGAGGATGGGGTGAGGACTTGGGCTACCTCCTCAAAGTTATTTATGTGTGTAACTCCCATTTATTTCAACAGGAATTATATTCCTACACACTTTTGTGAGTCTGGGCCTCAGCCCATTCACAAGCAATATACCTAGTGAAAAGGCACATTCTGTATCTCTGAGAGTCTCAGATGTGGCTCTGGAAAGGCTTATTGCAATGTTAAAAGGCAACAGCCAATTTATTTTAATGGCTGTCCTGAAAAATCCCTAGATGTGCTGAGAAATCCTCTAACAAAATGCTGGAGTTGGAGACATGCAATCTAACTTAAAGAATACTCGTAACACATCAGAGGGTTTATGACAGGATTCTACTTAAGCTACTTTTGCTTAAACTGCTTGAAAATCAGTTTGGTATAAAGGAAGGAAATTATTGAACCTAAGGAAAACATTTGTTTGATAACTGCACAATCACGTTTTTGTGACAGGCTATTAAATGCAGGTGTTTAGCTGTGCATTACCTTTTCAATTTTGGTTTCACACTGTTTTTAGTAAATGACAGAACTGAAATGAGGCTAGTGGATATTTCTCTAAATTACTCCACTTTCCCAAATGGATTCATATTGATTTTGTGAATGCATCTTCAAAACATATAATCTTTCTGCTAGTTAGACTGCCAATCTGCACTTCCACTTAATTGCTGCACAGACCGTGTTGCAGGAGATTGGAATAAAACTTTGCTAGTTGAGAGTAAAAGAAGAAATTCTAAAAACACTTCTTTAGATATCTGTCCACAATAAATGAAGCCATCAGCCATTTCTTTATTTTCACTTCTCCCCACCACAAATTATTATACCACGATCAAGGTTTTATATGGGGGTACCTGATAATCAGATCTTGCAAAATTACATTATAGATACATATGTAGAGACTATCCTATTATTTACCAGCATATTTATATGCTGTTGGTGCAGACCATTAGTGCTCTCATTTCTTAAGCCCTGGGATCCATTAGTATAATTTTGCAAACTGTTCATTAATTTTAAGCTTAATTTTCCCTCTATCCCTTTGCCTTTCAGTCTTGAGGCTGATATGAGAGGATTTGAGCTTCCAGCTAGTCATTTGTTCATGGTTTGTTTTGCCAGTGGCCTGGGTGGTAAAAATATTGACTAACCTGTAGCTGAAAGACTAAATTCTTTGGGGAGAGAAATAGGAGAGGGGGCACAGCTGGCATTCTTTGGAACAGAAAATATATAAATCTCTCATTTGGTTCAGTCTAGAGCATTTTTTTTTTTTTTTTTTTTAAAAAAAGTCTGAGAATTTTCTCTGAGACCTAAGAATATAAAAGTAGCCAGATTGGATCAGACCTGAGGTGTGTCTATTCTAGTATGGTGGCTAATACCAGATGCTTCAGAGGAAAGTGTAAGAACCCTGCAGTAGGCAGAGATGGGATAATCTGTCCCTCTCATTGGTCTCTACTAGGTACATAAAATTGGTAGGGATGAAAATCAACTCTGACAGAGATGATCTCACTGTACCCACAGAGCAGAGGTTCCCAGACTTGCTTTGCGGCTTTGTTCACTGTAAGCCCCTGACAGGCCACAAGATGTTTTGTTTACCTAAGCATCCGCAGGTGCGGCCACTCACAGCTCTCAGTGGCTGCAGTTCATTGTTACCAGCCAATGGGAGCTATGGGAAGTGGTAGTCCAGCCTTCATAAACATAGATACAAGTGATCATGACTTGGTCAATTTTTAATGTGCAAAAAGAATAAAGTCCCTCTAAACAGTCAGCTGGGCTGGCCCTGCTCACGCTGCTTTGTTGGAGATACAGCCAACCTCCCAGACCCTGCTATCACCCAATGTGACAACAGGTGACACCACACAACCAAACTGAGCTACCTGAGTGCTTCACCTAAGCCACTCAGACAGGCAGGGGAAAACAGCCAATTTCCCAGCTCCTCCACCTTGCACCTTTGCTGGAATATAAACCCCAAATTATATCCTCTTGCACGGCACAGGGATCTGTACCACGTAAGCTCATTAATAAAATTTGCATTCCTCTGAATGTGGGCAAGATATGCAACAGCCTTTGCTAACAGAGCTGAGATTTTTTTGCTAGACACTTCACTCAAAACACACTAGTTAGGATAAAGCATAAAACAAGTCTACTAACTACAGAAAGATGGATTATAAGTGATAGCAAACAGATCAAAGCAGATTACCTAGTAAGTAAACAATACCACAAACTAAGCTTAAAATACTAGATAAGACTTGAATTAGTGATCTCTCACCCTGACTGATGACACAAGCAGTCCATCAAGTTTCCACACGCAGGCTAGAACTCCCTTTAGTGTGGGACCAGCACTTTCCCCAGTCCAGTATTTGTTCCTCGGGTGTTTTCAGGAGTTCTCTTGTATGGGGAGTCAAGCCCCTTGATGATGTCACATCCCACCTTGTATAGCTTCTCTATATGGTGGGAACTCTTTGTTCCAAACTCAGTTCCCAGTCCAATTTGTGGAAAAATACAGGTATGAAAATTGAGTTCAGTGTCATGTGGTCTGATTACATGCCCCAGTGAGCCTTGCTGAGTCATAGCAGCCATTATTCATAGGTTGTCTAGAATGTTCTCAGGAAGGCTCAGCTGGTGAGAAGCTTCTCCTAAGGCCTATTGTTTCCCTTAATGGTCCATTACTTTGAATAGGCCCTTTACAACCAGCTCTCTAGACTGGAAGTCTTTTGCCTCCTGAGTGCTATCCAGGTGTAACCACATTTGAAATACATAACTTTTTCCAATGACACCTCACAAGTGTACCAGATTCATCATAATTATGTTATAATCATACAATTATCAAGAATATGGGGTTTAGTATCACACCTGCATCTAAGAATTTTAAACTAGCTTGCTGAAAAGCTCAATGAATCATTAATGCTGATTTCCAATAAGAGTTGGAATACCAGGGATGTTCCAGAAGACTGGAAGAAAGTTAATGCGCCAATATTTTAAAAGGGTTAATCGAGTGACGAGGGTAATTATAGGCCTGTCATTCTGACATTGATGCTGGTCAAGATAATGGAGAAACTGATACAGGACTTGATTGACAGAGAATTAAAGGTGGTTAATATAATTAATGCCAATCAACATGGGTTTATGGAAAATATATCTGGTTGAACTAACTTGCTTTTTTCATGAGATCACAGGTTTGATTGATAAAGGTAGTTGTGTCAGTGTAATATACTTAGGCTTCCATAAGGCATTTAACTTGTTACCACATGGCACTTTTGTTATGCTATCTGGAGTAGCTCAGATTGCAAGTTCCTACCTCGGGGCAGACTGTCAGAAAACAGGGCAGAAACGTCAAACTGGTGGTGTGTTCCATAATTAAACGTTACCTAGCCAGTAAAAAATGTGATCCTGGATCACTATATCAGTCATACCACGGAGTCATAGACAATCCTGTTGGACTCTCCAGTCTATCTTGCCACCCAATCAAGCTGGTCTTTGTGATAAAAGGTCACTTGCACCAAAAATCACATCACATTTAAGTTGCTTCAAGTCCCAAGAAACCAGTCATTTACTCCAGATCAATTGGTATCTTAGTGCAGTGGCTTTCAACCTTTCCAGACTACTGTATCTGTTTCAGGAGTCTGATTTGTCTTGAATACCCCAAATTTCACCTCCCTTAAAAACTATTTGCTTACAAAATCAGACATAAAAATACAAAAGTGTCAGAGCACACTATAACTGAAAAATTGCTTAATGTCTCATTTTTACCTTATAGTTATAAAATAAATAACTTGGAATGTAAATATTATAATTGCATTTCAATATATAGTATATAGAGCAGTATTAACAAGTAATAGTAAGAAATTTTAGTTTGTGCTGACTTTGCTAGTGCTTTTTGTATAGCCTGCTGTAAAATAGGCAAATATCTAGGTGAGTTGATGTACCCCTGGAAGACTTCTGCGGATTCCCAAGAGTATGAGTATCTCTGGCTGAGAACCATTGTCCTAGATCTCACACCAAAGACAATGCTGATAGCCAATTCTATAGTAAACCAACTAAAGGTTTATTAGCTAAGAAAAGGAAATCAGAGTTACTGAGAGGATAAAGCAGACAAAATATACATACAGGTGACTTGCAGTCAATAATTCCAAGTGGTAGCAGAGATGTAATTTGCCAGTTTCTCAAAAGTCTCTCACAACTGCCCAAAGTAAGTCTGGGGATCTCCATCTTCTCATTCACTTATTCTGCCCTGTTAGAATCCAAACAGTCCAGAGATGAAGGATCTTTCCCGGAATCCATACACAGATTCCATACACAGAAAATAAGCTGGCAGGATCATTACTCATGTGGGCTCTTTCTTGCATAATAGAAAGTGAGGAATGCATCTAGAGTCTCTGACCTCTGATCATCTCACACAATGATCAGTTGCTTTGAAATTAGCTCTTTTCTGTTAAAGTTCCTCATTTGCATTCCACGGGGCTTCTTTTTTATTCAATGGGTTATTTAGTTACAGGGGTATATACAATTTAAATGTCCACTACTACATTCTAATGGGTTACAGATAAGTGAAAACAATTCAAGTAAGATCCCATTAGTTTGATTTAAAAATTAGAGCAATATCAAATTAATATGGCACATGTTAAATGTAGTGACAGCTGGCTAACTGATCAGTGTCAATGGAACTGCAATCTGGGAACTATCATCAAACAAGTGTGTTTAGAGAGGGGTCCAGCAGAAATTGGTTCTTGTGCCGACACTTCTTAATATTTTTATCAATAACGTGGGGAAAAAAACATAAAATCATCACTGATAAAGTTTGTGAATGACGCAAAGATTGGAGAAGTGATACATAATGCAGAGGACGTCTCACTGATCTGGATGGCCTTGTAAGCCTGGCACGAGCGAATAATGTGCATTTTAATATGGCTACATGTAAATGTATACATCTAGGAACAAAAACTGTAAGCCATACTTCTAGAGTCACAGAGTCTTTGTCCTAGGAAACAATGACTCTGATAAAGATTTGAGGGGCATGGTGGATAATCAGCTGAATATGTGCTCCCAGTGTGATGCGGTAGCCAAAAGAGCTGATGCATAAACAGTGTAATGTTGAGTAGGAGTAAAGAACTTGTTTTACGTCTGTATTTGGAATTTATATGAATACCTATTGGAATTCTGTATCCAATTCTGTTGTCCACAATTCAAGAAGGATGTTGATAAATTATTCAAAGAAGACCCATTATAATGATTAAAGGCTTAGAAAGGTGTAACACGATCCAATGGCTGGAGGTTGAAACTGGGCAAAGACTATAAGTGAGGTGTAAATTTTTAATAGAGAGTAATATTTTTGGAACAATTTACCAAGGACTGTGGTAGATTCTCCACCACTGACAATTTTTAAATCAAGATTAAAACTTTTTTAAAAAAGATCTGCTCTAGACATTCTTTTGGGGAAGTTCTATGTCCTATGTTATACAGAAGGTCAAACTTAATTATCACAATGGTTCCTTTTGCTTTTGGAATGTGTGAATAGAGGGAAGTTCATGGACATCTACATAGGCTGCACCAGCAAAGCACATGACAGTTTATTCTGGAGTGACCATTTTTAAATACAAGTAATCTTGGATTTTAGTCCTGCACGGGGCTTTAATTCTCTCATACAATTTCCAGAGCCCCCAGTACACACTATATTCCAGGCTCGCAGCTTCAGCCCCACAGGACTTGACAGAGCTCAGGGCTTCTGCCCTGTGTGGCGCACCAGGGCACATCCTGCGGGTTTGAAAATATTTATTGGCGCTCCACTCCATACAGTTCTGGCTGCATGTAGTCCCTGGTCCTGCCTGTAATATGGATACCAGCAATATCAGTCCCCACATCCCTGCATGAACATCTATCCTGGTGTGACAGCACCTGGTAGTAGAACGTTTAATTACACACTGAGCAGGTGCAGGGCGGTGGTGGGACCCTATGCCTGACTGAAGACAAGATGATGCTGCCTACAAAGTGTATATAATGCAATGTATATTAGTGGGACATGTGGTACGCTGCACAACATATGTGAGGATAAAGGGGAGTACTTCAGGCAGGACTGGGTTAAAGATTGTACTGTTTATAGGCCCTGCACAGGCAACCAGAAAATGTGCTTCTGAGAACTGGTAAACACTGTACAGAGCTGTATGAAATGGTAGGTGACTTCCACTCCAGAAGCAGGAAATAGGTAGATGAGGGAAAAAATACAGCCCAGGAAGAATGATGGGAAGGCACTGGAGGACTAGTGGCACTTGAATGATGCTAGCCTGCATTCCCACTGCAAAGTGGCTGTGTCAGTCTATCGAATTTTAACCTATAGCCCCTCTCGGGCCAGCCAGCTCAGGTTAAAAGCATCTCCACACTCAAATGAGAGGTTTGTGTGTGTGAATGGCACGGGGCAAAGGGGCAGCACCAGAGTTAGAACTCAAATTAACTTTGCAGTGAAGACGAGTTCTGGGCAATGGAGAACTACACCACACCAGTGGGAGCACTGCAGGGATTGTGCCTCTTTTAGACAGAGTGCAATCATTAATAGAATATTTCAGATGATGTAGCTTTCCCCTTACGCATTGTGGGCCCAGTTCATCTGTGCTGACCTACAGGGGAGTGAACAGTCCTAGCCCTGCCCATATGCCCCTTTCAGATAATGAGGACAGACACTCAGGGGGAAATGCAAAGGCTAAGGAATTATGCCCGGCCCTTATTCAGGTTCACGGGGGGATGCTCTTCCCTCTCAAGCAGTTATTCTGAGGTAAGAGGTGCTAGTGTGCTGTTGGGGCAGCACATCTACTCGCTGTCCCTCACTTTGAGATCTATGATAGATTAGATCTCCTGTGTAGATTATGATTGTTAACTGCAATTGCATCCTGGAACTAGGTGGAAGCCAAACCAATCTAAGGAGTTCTGATGTAAGAGAGTAATGTGCTTTCTGCCTGAAATACAAGAAATGAGCAGCCACACCTTCTGAGAGTAGAAGTTTCTGAATAGTCTCCAACTATATGCTTAGAGCACATTGTACCGGTATTCTATAGATGGCCATGGCTTCCATTTGCTCTCTGGGTGCAATTCCAGATGAAGGTTTTACTATACCAAGTCTTTAAGGTATAATGCGGTGCATAGCTGACAAAGATCTGCACGGCCATCCAAGAGGAAATCTTCTTGCTAAATAAATACATAGAAAATATTTTTTTAAAAAAAAATTAGCTCCTGTTTGGTTTTTTAAAGGGGAGTGGGAGGGACTTCTCAGCTTTCATAAGTCACTTTCCAACTGCATTTATAAAAGAACAATGGAAAACCACTGCTGTTATCTGGAAATCCAGGAGCACTTGAGGGGTCAATAGAACCTCCAGCTTGTGAAATGTTTTAATAAAAGGTACATGAACCATAACAAACAAAAGCAAAGATCTTCCCTATCTCTCAGCTACACTCTGGAACTCTACCTTTTGTTTCATTTTTGTACCAATATACATCAGAATCACAGTCCCTAGCTGATTACAGGATTTTGGTCCCAGGTTTGTTATTCAGAAACCCTCATTATATCTATGCCACAGACATCACTTTGCTGTCTGGCCAGCATAGTAGCAATTCCAAGCTTGAGTTTTAACATAATTGGTGGCAGAGCCTTGCTCTTTAATGTCAAAATAAATCTTCTGGCTGCTTCTTCCACCCTGCTGTTTTCAGTGTTTAATGCATGTGCTGAGTCTGAAAGTCCCTTACTGCCTGCAGTCAGCAAAATAAGAGCTCCGAAAGGGGCTGATGCCTAATTTACTGTGACTAGAAACCATGTGATGAACATACATGTTTTAATGCCTTCAGTAATTAAAATTAATTCCTTTTCCTTATGTGTGTACAACAGAAACAAGCCTTCCATCAACAAATGTTTCATCTATTGTTCTGGCGACAAAGAGTCTTGTAGCACCTATACACTAACAGATCTTAGGGATCGTAAGCTTTCATGGGCTAAGACCCACTTCATCAGGACTATTGTTCAGTTATTAAATGCAGTTAAAAAGTGAATTATAAAAGCTGAAATGTTCCCACCACACACACACACACTCCTCTCCACCATCCCACCTAACATATGAACTAAAAAGCAAATCAATGGAAATTATGCTTAGAGCTGATGGCTCATCTATTTCTCTTCTTTTGGCTTCTTTTCCAAGTAGGTAAAGAGATGCTGACTTAGCAGTCTTCAGACTCACATCAGAGCAAAGCCTTTCAAGAGTGATTTGGGATGACTCTTTTTTCAGATGCGAGGGAGGTCCTTGGAGACGTTGAATATTCAACAATTTCTGAAAATCTGGACCCTTTAAGGCATCTCAAGTTGGGCATCCAAAATCACCAGTCACTTCTGAAAATCTTGGCCTCGGATTGAGTTGCAACAACACTTAATCTGAGATTCAGATTTATATCTGAATCCCATCAGTTGTCTGGAACTGAACCAAGCTGACAGAATTTTCCTGAGAACAGTTGTTCTCATGAGACGTCTGCTATTTCTGCCTTTCCCATCTTCCCTTTTGCTCCCTTCCAGCAGGTGGTGCCAGCTATGAACATTGAACTGTTGTTCCCTATTACCCTGCATTGCAGAGCAGTGGCTTGGGAAGTTGACTGCTTCCCAATGCCTTCAAGGAGGCCGCATGGGAATATCAACCAGACACCACACCTTGAAGAGTGAGAGACTCTCTACCTTGGGGGAGTGCCCTGTAACCTCCATATTCATCATTTATATATATTTGTGATATTTTATGTAAAAGATTCCATGTAAGGTTTCATGGGAATGGTTATGATCGGCTGAAAACCATTGTTCTATGTAAATATGTATATAATTAGTACACATGAGGTTATGAGATTGTGTTGTATGGTTGTCACTAAAGTATGCTGTGAGTTGGAGAACTGCCCAGATATTCAATCCCCCGAGACAACAACAACAGAGATAACTAATGCCCGGGTAGGTGTCAAACAACTATTAATAGCCAGCCATTGTCCAGCAAGGGAGTTGCAATTCAACTACACACTTGCACAAGGCCAAACCAGGGGAATTACTCAGCCTTACCTGGTGACTTAGCAATGTCTACCAGACATGCCTGGACTTGTGTTCTCCAAGCACACTAAATGAGGATATAAAATAGAGAAAAGAGACCACATGGTTTGTTCTTTTTTCTCCCGCACTTATGCTGACGGCAATGAGAACACTGGAGCTGAGGATACTGCATATAAAAGACTATAACCAAACTTGAGTATCCAGTGGGGTGAGAAAAACTGCTTAGTCCAGATATTGCCTAATCTATTAAGGTTGAATATGTAGGCTGCATGCTTATCTTTTATTTTTCTTTGGTAACTACTCTGACTTTTGACTTATTATCACACAAAATCCATCTTTTGTAATCCATAAACTTATTCTAATGTTTATCCTTACCAGTGAGTTTGACTGAAGTGCTTGATACATCTGCTCAAGTTACAAAGTCTGGTGTGCGTCCACTTTCTATTGAGACAATTAATAAAGGGTCTTGAGCAGTGCAAGATGGTGTATTCCTGTGGTAGAAGGCTGGGAGATGTGGTGATTTGGCTAGAGCCTTTCTCTGTGTGATTCATGAGTGGCTCTGGAAGCATTCATGCAATCTAGCTAGGTGTGGGGCTCCATATGTGGTTGCACTGAGTGATAACAGCACCTGGAGGGTTTGCTGTTTTTCACCATGGAGGCATTGTGAGGGATAACCCAAATTAGCGAGTTAAGGAGGCAGAATGGTCCCGCAGTCCGAGGCTGCACTCCGGAAATCCTGTCATAAAGAGACAGGAAGGGGTAAAGATCTAGAGACCTCCCCCACTCATCGTCTCAGTTGATAACAATATGTATCGGGTGCTCCAGGGAGTGAGAGAGTAATAAAGGGGCAAAGTGAGAAAACCCGGTTTTAGCTTTTAAGCCTCAGAAATGTGAACCAGTCCAAAAATGGCAGGAGAATCTCACCGTACCAAAATATTTTACCATTATGATTCCAAAGGACTGTTCTCCAGTCACACAACACGGTCTAGCCTGAATTATGTCAGTTATGGAGGGCATGAGGCTTGTAAATACAATGTTTATCAACTGAGACAAGAAAGCATCTATCATGTCTGCAGATTATCCCCCAAAGATTGCCCACTGAACTTTGCTACCCTTCTTTGAAAAGATCTGATCCAGAGTGTTTTTTTTAAAACTATCTAATTAATGAAAGCTCCCTGGGAGAGGGATCTTATTCTTAGCAAAAGGCTGTATATGCTACCCACAAAACTAAGTGTTGTGTTAATTTAGAGAACTACATGAATGATATACCTATAAAATTAGATAAAAGCAGGCTCTCTTTGAAAAACAGATGCTGCTGCTGAGTTGAATAAATTGTATTATGCATTTATATTCTAAATTTCAAGGGAAAATAATTATTCTGATTTCCTTTTCTTGCAAAACTCATTTCTTTTTAGCAATAATCACTTCACCTTTCACATTTGAGTTCGGAAAGAATTTAAAACAAATATCCCAGGTGCAAAGTAACAAGGCAGTTTGTGCTCTAATCGATTCCATTTGAATGCCCCTATTTTTCAATCATTCATCCAAAAGAGTATCACTCAGAAGGCCTTTGAATAAGCACTATGCATCTTCCTGCTCTTTTACAAATGGTAGACTGACCCTAAAAGGCATGGTCTACTGGAAACTGAGATTTAATGTGAACAGCTGTTAAAGTGTGTGTGTATGTGTGTGTGGAGAGAGAGAGAGTCTAAATACTAATGCTGTGGGGGATATTATATATTTGTAAATGCCATTCTGCTTTAGACTGCCAGGGTTTCCATTACCTTTATTAAACTTTCAGCAGTTTTTGTCCTCTCACAAGTTATCACTACTTTCTTCTTATGCAATAGATATTTCTCGTTACTAGTAATTTTCAGTCTCATTTTAATGGGGGGGAGAGTAATAATGAAAGTGAAATGCAATAAACCAATGTTTAACTCAGGGTTACTTCTTAAGTAAAATGAACTATTTCTCTTTCATTGGGTACTATAAATCCATTGTGCCTTTTTTAAAAAAAAAAAAAAAAAAATCTGCGGGGAAATATAATTCTTCCCTAACCTTCCAAGCTGCAATATCTTGCTTTAAATAAATATTACTAGCTTAGCTCCTTCAGTTGTCAAAAATGCTGTTCCTCAGGCCAAAAAAATATACCACTATGAGAAAAGAATGCTATTCTTCCAATAGTGAGCATTGTTTCATACATATACTTTCCTCTTAATCTCCTTTTCATCATTTCTACAGCTGTCTTATTCCTGAATCACACTGCATATTACCTCCAAGTCAGCCAGTTTGATTCTCAAGCTTGTAACTTTCAGTGGCAGAAAAGGAGTTATGGACTAAATGGTCTTCAATTTCTGATAAATCTAGTATTATGTATATCCTGAATGTGCAGCCAGAGACATTCAGAATAGCAGTGCAGTTTGTCGAGAGTCTTCATCTGATACCTTCTTCACAGGACTGTCCTCCTTCTCTACTCATAATCAGGAACTTCTAAGAAGTCTCTCTTAATGTTTAAAGCACAGGGTTGCTGGTTTTTTCCCCCTACAGTATAGCCAAACTAGATATGGCCTTTCAGCAGCTTGAAATAAGGTGTTCTCCGACATGTATGGAAACTAAATATTTCCCTTGGGATATAAATCTGAAAGATATTTATCCAGCTAATATGAAATACTGTCCTTAAAAATACAGCTTTGTGACTCCTTTAGTTTCTGTGGAGATCTTTATGCTGATTAAAAGTTCCATTGTTAATCTTGTCCCATGCAGGTTGAAATGAGTGAGGGTAAACATTAGTTTGCTTAATTATATTTAGCTTTGATGAGTAAAAACAAATCTTGAAATATTCTGTTACTCTTTAACTGTGAGTACTAAGGTTACTCCAACTGGCTATCTGAGCAAGCTACTGATTTTGGTGAGAAATATAATTGTTCACAAAGTAAAAATCAGTAGTTGTCCCTCAATTAAATGTTAATGGTATAAATTTGCCAACACAGGTTAAACTTCTTCCACCCATCTAAGAAAACAGGGCAATACCTTATTTAATTTTTTTAATTAATACTACAATACAGACTAGATGCTATATTGCTGCAGTTTGTGTTACATGGTGCTCTTGTTGTTTGGACTCTAACATCCTGACTGTTGTTTGACTCTGTGAACTAAGAAAGCACCATTTATTTCCTTTAATATATATAGGGGGCAGGTAACTTCAAGGAGAAACAAACACAACTGTCACACCGTATCCTGGCCAGCCATGAAACTGGCTTTCAAAGCTTCTCTGATGTGCAACATGCCCTGCTGCCCTCTTATAATTGCCCTGTTGTCTGGCTGTGTGAAACTGGCCACCAGGCGATTTGCCTCAAATTGGCCACCCCGCCATAAATGTCTCCCCCTTACTTTTACCAATATTGTAGAGAACACAACAAGCAGCAATTACAATTGGAATATTGGTTTTGCTGAGATCTAACCTAGTCAGCAAACAGCACCAACGAGCTTTCAAACATCCAAATGCACATTCTACTGCCATTCTGCACTTGCTCAGCCTATAGATGAACTGCTCCTTATTACTTTCCAGGGTGCCTGTGCACAGCTTCATAAGCCATGGCATTAGGTGGTAAACTGGGCCCCTGAGGATAACTATAGGCATTTTAACTTCCCCAACAGTAATTATCTGGTCTGGGAAGTGAGTCCCTTACTGCAGCTGTTCAAGCAGACCAGAGTTCCTGAAGATGCAAGCGTCATGCACTTTTCCCAGCCATCCCACACTGATGTCAGTGAAATGTCCCTTGTGATTCACCAGTGCTTGCAGCACCATCAAGAAGTACCCCTGCGGTTTATGTACTGGCCACCCCAGTGTTCCAGTGCCAAGATAAGGATATGTGTTCTGTCTATCGCTCCACCACAGTTAGGGAACCCCATTGCATTAAAGCCATCCACAATGGTCTTCACATTTCCCAAACTCACTACCCTTGATAGCAACTGGTCAATGATTGCATCAGCTACTTGCAGCACAACAGCTCCCACAGTAGATTTGCCCACTCCAAACTGATTCCTGACTTACTGGCAGCTGTTGGACATTGCAAGCTTTCACAGGGCTATGGCCACTCGCTTCTCAACTGTGAGGGCTGCTCTCATTTTGGTGTCTTTGTATTTCAGAGCAGGAGACAGCAAGTCACAAAGTTCCATGAAAGTGGCCCTACACATGCCAAAGTTTTGCAAACACTGGGAATCATCTCATACTCGCAACACTATGCGGTCCCACCAGTCTGTGATTGTTTCCCAGACCCAGAATCAGTGTCACACAGCATGAACCTGGCCCAACATCACCATGATATCCCACTCACCACAAGGCTTTCTTCTAAGAACATCTGTGTCCATGTCCTCATCACTATCATGATCACGCTGTCGTCACTTCCTCAGCCAGTTTTGCAGGTTCTGCACATACTGCTAAATAATGTGATAAGTATTTACAATGGTCACAACTGCAGCAGTGAGTTGAGTGGGCTCCATGCTTGCCGTGATATGGCATGAAATGATTGTCTTCCGTACCTTGAACAGAGGGAGGGGTGACTGAGGAGCTAAACCCAGAATTCCAATGGGCAGCAGAGACTACGGGAGGTGTGGGATAGCTATCTACCATGTACCACTCCAAGAGTTGATGCTAGTCTCCGTACTGTGAACACAATCTGCCGACTTAGCTTATTTAGTGGGGACACACCCAATTGAATGTGTACAATCTGTTCAAAAAAATAGACTTCTATAAAGTTGATATAATTTCATACTGTAGACATATCCTAAATGCCAAGATTTTACCATATGAGTGTATTTCAGTATTTCTAAAGTATCAAAATGAGCAATCCTTTTCTGTGTCTTAGACAAAACAAGGGGGGAAGACCACCATCATGGATATCACAAAAAGGGAATGATGTTCCATCTGTTGTGGTACAAAACTATAGTAAGTTCTCTAATGAAAATGAAGGCAACCTAGGTTTGACCATTTAGTATTTATTATTAGCCTAACCTTGCAAATCCTTATTCAAGCAAGTTGCTCTTGCTTGTTGAGAATGTGAATGTTTGTGTGAGTAAAGGTTGGCAGACTTGGGCCCTTTTTCTGAAGCTGCATATCTTAAAAAATTGAGGTGTACAGGGAAATCTGATTTTTAAAAATGTTACACTGAGTACTCAGTTACTAGAGATGGGCCTGAATCAAAATTAAAGATATGGCTTTCCTGAATTTTGGGAAGGTTCAGATCCTGTTGGAGTTCAGGCCCATGTCCATAAGATGTACATGAAATAGCATGAGTTACTAGACTCTCTAATGGCAGAGACATTCCAGGGTGACCATTGGAGAATAGTTCCCTGTTCACAATGACACTGCAAGATCATGGTGGACAGATGTTGCTTGTTCTCTTCTGCCCCATATAGAAATAATTCTTCGTTTGATCCTCCTTTTTCCTCTCCCCCTTTAATCTTTGCCCAGCAATACGTATTCCTCATGTAGAAAGAAACTGATTCTAAGTTAGCTTTCTCACTCTAAACAGTATGGTATGTAATGCAGCTTACATAACTGTCAGGCAGCATGGTCTAATGGATCAATCCATAGGACTAGAAATTTGGAGATAGGAGTTAATAGTCCCAGCTATGCCACTTGCCATCTGGTGGCCTTGGGCAAATCACTTAACCCTTTTGTCTCTGCATCACAGTCTGTAAGATAGGTAAGTGTTATTATCCATATTTTAATATATTCCATTACAATAATTATTTTATTCTATTATCCTTCATTTTATTTTATTTTAAACTTTTGCCTTCTTTTGGCCATCTGCAAGTTCTGCATCTGCCAGATTATAAGATTTTCACAGCAGGAAAGCGTGTGTATGCATGTGTGTTGTGTTTTTATTTTAAAACGTGCACACACACAGAGCAACATGCAAAATGATTGTCATATGTAATTTTTAGCAGTAGTACCTCCAAAGGGATAATGTAAGGATTAGTTATGTACATAAAGTGTGTTCATAAATGCTAAGAACAATTATACGTCTCTTTGGATACCACAACGATATGGTATTTTGAAATTGTTTAAGTAAATGGATAGAACTGGGAAGAAAGAAGGCATTTTAATATAGTCAAACCTCCCTCATGAAAGGTAACACAGCTGCTTCTTGATCTGCTAAAGTTCAGTCGTAGCAGGCCCCAGTATAATCCCAACACATTCCAAAACTTGGTAAAATAAATGTAACTCCTGTATAACTTTGGCATGTGACCAACTCACATTATGATTTTGTTTGGTTGAGATAAGAAGTAAGTGATATAAAAAAAATCAGCCATGCATATTCTCCGAAAGGCTAAATTAAACCTGTAAAATAATTCATGTGAATATGATCCTAAAAGCCTTTAAATTATTAGGTTATCCTTAAATGGATTGCAGAGGTAGAATAATGGCTTCACACACTCTCACAGATCAATTGCACCCAAAGCTGCTGTCAAAGTGAGACTTATGTAATTAGCAGATCTATGCGACACTCTTTCTAACATTCTGAGATACTGACTGAATCGCTGTACGAGCATCCAGAGAAGAAAGAAGCATGCTCAAACTTTTCAGTTTGTTTCCAGAACTCAGATACAAAAAAAATAGTATTAAATAGCTGCTAGCATCCTGGCTATTAATATCAATGAGCTCACTAATGCAGCATTCAGAATTTCTGAATACAGTGCTAGCAAAACACGGCAGCTCAATATCTACTTATGTTTATTTACACCAAGTATACAATCTCTATTTACCATATTTAACAAATCCATCCTTAAAGCAGTTACTCATTTAGGCCCAGATTTAGTAATGCATTTAAATGTGCTTAAATCCATCCCAATGCAGCAAAACATTTAAGTATGTGCTTAAACTAAAGCAACTGTAGTTGCACTGAAGTCAATAGGACTTGAATGCTAAAATTAAAGCATGTATTTAAGTGCTTCGCTAAATTCAAGCCATGGGCTTGTGAAAGAAAAATAGGCAATAAATAGGCAACCATATCATTATTGATGCTGGTGGAATATTATCAGTAAACACGATGAGCAAATGTGGTCAGAAAATGTGGGGGGAAGGGGTTCCCCCATGGAAAATTTTGACTTTATGGTGAAAAATCAAAAACAGAAAACCAAATATTTCTGTTGGGAAATGCTGCTGCAGTTTCTCCTGGGAGCTGTAGTTCAGGTACCTTATGGTCCTGATTCCCCTTTACAGGCAAAGCTCTCTGGCTAGATTACATCTCCCACGATGCATCACAATCTCCCCTCTTGCTGCGTCAACATGGTGCTTCATAGGAGTCACCTGTCATGGTGGATCATGGAAGATACAATCTGGCTAGGAAATTTAACTCAGAGGAGAACGGAAGCATGAAGCTCCTGAAATACAACTCCCAAGAGGCAACATGAGAGCATTGCTGGCTTAAAACTTTTCAACTTTGGCCAACTATTTAAGTGTTCATTTGTTTTATTTTTGGATGTCCAGATTTTCAGTGAAAATTCAAAACTTTTTGTGGAAAACAGAGACTTTCCTCATACAAAATTTAGTTAAAATCCAATTTTCCATTATTTTATTTTTTTTTGCCAGAAGATTTCCAGCCACCTCAATGGTGTGTACATTCTTCTGTTTTTTGTAGAGATATTATTTATGTTCACAAAATGATCAATAGATTACTGGTGAAAATGTTTGGTAACTCCAAACAATTCATTAGTTGGTCTGAACAATTATTCATGTGAAAATTTGTACTGGGACGTGTATTATTCACTTTCAGTTACTTGTTTTTCAGCTGACTTTAAAAGTTTGTCCTCTAATCAGAATAAAGAAATGACACCATGTGACTTCGGTGACCAATCACACACCATGAATAGAGAACAGTCAAAATCAGAGTTGTGATGAAGAGTTCATAAACAACCGAAAGGACAGAAGTGGTTCATGTGACCCAATCTGATGACTATTAAGAACAACGAATTCACTGCAGGAACTGGTTCTTGTTCAACATGTAAACAGGAAAAAAGGGCTAAACCTGTCATCTACCATAGTTTCAAGAACAATTCAATCTAGGGTTTATGATCACACGTACAAATGATGTATGATTATAGAGGAAATTGAAATGCAAAAAAATGACTAAGGAATTGATTTGTTAACCCTTCCAGTGATGCTTGACCTATATCAATCAGTATGTCTGCATCTCAATTTTGAGAAGCTGTCTGTTCAAGAGAGTGATATGTGCAGCAGCCCTGGATAGCCATATTTCATCACTGACATACTGCATATAGTATAATCAGCAGAATTAAAACAGTTAGAGAGTGTGTAACTGGCTGCCAAAAAAATTATACTTGACTGTTCACTTATTTGCTAGCTTTTCCAGCAAGTATGTAAGTGGTACTAAGTGGTTGGCGGCGGCTGCTGCTGCTGCTTGAACAGCCGGAACAATCTGCTGAGCCCTGTAAATTTGTCCACTTTACAAAATCCATGAAATTCACACTGATTGATCTATAAGGAAAAGCATTCCATTACCATGCCTTCCAAGGGCCTTTTAGGAAAAGGCAAAATCAATACAGTTCTGTAAATAAAATGGGAACTATATCAACATGACTATAATTTTTTTTTTAAAGTTGGCATATTTAAACTAATAACCCTTTAATCATATATATTATCTGTATATTGGTAATTATTTCCCTGTGGCCAAATTCAACTTGAGAGAAAATGAAATAACTGATATAAAAGGAGAGAGCTTATAATATCAGATGGAAAAGGTTTTCTAAAGCCTCCTCCACCTTTCATTATTTTTTAAATGTATTTTAAGGTTGTCACTCGGGTCTGCATTTTCTGCTAGGTTGAATCCTGCCCACAAAGCTATATTTAGCTGAAAGACTTAAATATTCCCGGGAAATTATTGGGGCTGTTCAGTGCCAGAGTACACCAACATCCTAAAGTGTCAGGTGTACCATGGCTCAGAGGCAAGCACTATGGGTATTTCAGCAACTGTGCTTTATAGGTACTAGCCCTGGTGGGTCCCAATAATCACTCAGATACAAGGCTAAGTGGAATGATATTTTACTAGGGTTGGAAGGAAAGGGAAAGTCTGCAGCTATCCTAGGTTCAGAGGCTTAACAGTTACAGTGCAAGAGGAGTAAATGCTTTGGCCCCTGGAATAGTCTATTTGAGAATCAGGGTTCTTCTGGCCTAGTGCCTAGAGTTCCCTCTTCAGTCTAGTCTCTATTCAAGCGAACAGGGGCTAGTAGGTTTCTAGGCCAGGCTCAGTTATATCCCATGGAGGTCCCTGTAGGCTGGGTCCTTGCACAGCCACTGTTGCTGCTCTTGTATAAGTCCCACACCCACCTGTGGTATCTGGCAGTCATAGTCTGTTGTATGCACAGATCTGTTCACAAGTTCCTGGGATTTTTCTCTGTATCCAGCTTCTCTGTAGCTCCTCGCTTGCCATGTGCTGCCCCTTCCAAATCAAGCCTGGCCTTATCCTTGTTCAAGACCTTTCCCCTTGCCTGGCCAGAGGAAAGGAATCTGCATTGAGGAGGGGCTGCTTAGCAGGTCTATCGCACTAGTGACTGACAGATATTTAAAAGGTACTTAGATACCTAACTCACACATCTAGTGTTGATTTGCAAAAGTGCCTGACTCCCGTTGGACTTCAAGGGGTACAAGGCACCTAATCTGTCCTGGGTAGATGCTTCCGTAAATTACGTTAAGTGCCTACCTGTGTCCTTGGGTGCCTAAATACCTTTGTAACCCTTGCCTTAAAAGATTACACCACTGATACTGAAATGAGCTCTATACAAAGGGACTCCCACTGATTTCAGTGGAGGTCGGTGGGGGTG
Source organism: Dermatemys mawii (assembly GCA_007922305.1). NCBI lineage: Eukaryota > Metazoa > Chordata > Testudines > Dermatemydidae > Dermatemys > Dermatemys mawii. The sequence goes on from ML677351.1 coordinate 3,888,820, forward strand.
TAGGGGTCCATATATGTTAAACCTACTGCAGGATCAGGGCCTTGATCTACATGCTGAGTACTTGTTATAACGATTTCACTCGTTGTGGGCCAGATCTTGGCCTGTCCTGCTGTGCAAGGGGGTAAGGACGTACAAGGGAGTTACAGTAGCTTTCCTGTGCTACTCCAAGGGTAACACAGCAACAGGCTGTCCTTTACTCTGGGTAGATTGCAAGCTGACCAACTAAGGCTTTATTATTCCATTACAAATATTGCAAGGGAAAGGGAAGAATGTTCCAAAATATAAGGTGGATGGATAGTAAATAAAAAACAAAACAAACAAACAAAAATCTGTTTTAAATAACAACTGGGCTCTGCAACGATCTCATAAACCCTAAGAAAAGCCAAAGAAACTATGACATTCCAGCTTTATGTTTGTGTGGTTAGTGGGATGTAAGAACATGAGGCCAGGTTCTCCCTTGCTTATAATCTGACTTGGTTCACTTTGTGAAGATGCCAGCAGTTACTGACACACACAGACCAGCAGACATTGTGAGCCAATCTAGATGTAACTTGTATACTGAGTTTCCCGGGGTATGCCTGGAGGAGATGTGGCTGAAGGCTCTATTTTATTTAAGTATTTATTTATTGGTGGCAGATTATCCATGCAGATGGAAGTGGATATTCAGAACCACTTTGGTCCAGGTTTGGTTTATTTATTTTTTTCAAACGGATGTTCTGGGTCAGCTAATGAAAGCAGCATCAGCTACATGTTGGGAAAAGTTGTAGATGATATATATGATGCTGACACACACTTTGCCACAGTGATGTAAGTGATAGGGGCTGCACTAAATCAAACAGCAAAAAGCTCAAACAGCAGTGTAGTTCTGGAGAATATAGGGTGACCGTATTTCCCAAATCAAAAATGGGACACCCCCAGCCACTCGCCTGAGGGCCCCCCATGTGAGGCTGTTGCCTGTCACTGGAACCGTGTACCCCCTCCCTTCCCCGCATGAGGCTGTTGCCACCATTACTGGAATCCTGCAGGGGCCCCATCAGGATGCTGTCGCCAGTTGCTGGAACCCTTCCCCCTCATGCTGGAATGCTGACGTCCCCCTCAGCTCTGCCTCCCCCCTGTGGGGGAAGGAGTTGCATCTCTACTTGCCCCCTCTGCACTGCACCCGACTTTTTTGACAAAAGTGGGCATTTGTCCCATTTGCTCTTGCCAACTGATCAAGTCAGCAAGACCAAATGGGACAAATGCCTCCTTTTGGGGGAAAAAAAGGACAGCCAGGACAGGGCTTTAAAAAGGGATTGTCCTGGCCAAAATGGGATGCATGGTCATCCTAGGAGCACACAGCATAAGAGCAGGCAAACTTCTAAATCATCAGCAGGCAGCCAGTATGGAGACCTCATATCAGAAACATGAAAGGCAGGGGATGATGAGATGGCATGGTTTATTGGAAAGGAAGCTAGGAGACTACAGGAAGAGCGGAAGGAAGGGATAGATGATTGGAAGATATTAGGATTGAGGAGGAAACTTGAGGAGTATAGAATATCCTGCCAAGAAACCAGAATAGATTATTGAAGTTGGGAGCAAACTGAACTTATCTAAGTATCCTTGGGGGTATAGGGAATTCAGAGAGGTTTGGGCTAGAGAACAGAGTTCATCTCAAAGTGTAAACCAAAACTCTTTCAAGACATAGCCCAAATTTCAGAAATCAGAGCCCACACATCCCTCACAGATCTGTCATCACTATAATTTTTTATTCTCATTGTTAAATTACAGTTGTCGTCTTTATGAGGAAGAGGAGGATGGGAAGTAGGAGGGGGAATAAAGTAGAGGTCTCCAAGCACTTTGAGCTGTAAGTGACTTGCTCCCTGGGGTGCATGTCTGTTTTCTGATTTTAACAATAATCCACCCAAAGGAGTCACAGGTGGTGCTCTTTGGACATTGTTGTTTTTCTTTTCTTACAACAGTGATCCCTGCACCCTTACAAAGTTTCACTTGTTCCAAGAGGAATGCAAGCCTGTGGGAGGTGTCCACAATCAATTCCTAACACTGCCAATTAAATATAAATCATTATTTCAAATGACTATACTTTGTTATACAGATCCATCATCAAACAGCCTATTTCAGAGATGGAATAAAGTGCTATTTCAATAACTGTCCTAGAATGACTCTATTCCAGTGGTTCTCAAACTTTTGTATTGATGATCCCTTTCAAACAGCAAGCCTATGGCTGCCATTCCCCCTTATAAATTAAAAATACTCTTTTTTTATATTTAGCACTATAATGCTGGAGGCGAAGTGGGATTTGGGGTGGAGTCTGACAGCTCATAACCCCTCAAGTAATAACTCTGCCACCCTCAGTTTCAGAACCCCTGTTCTATTTCCTTTAGCCATGCAGAAAACTCTGCTGTGTAACTTGAATCCAGCAAAATATTCATACCTGGTATAAACATGACATTAAAGCACTTTAAGCACCAAGTCAACTATGTGATGGCTAGCCCTGAAAGTACCACTGTTTCTAAAGCTATGGCTACACTATAGCATAAGTCTACATGAGTTATGTCGCTCAGGGTGTGAATTAGCTACCCTCTGTGCAGCATATCTTATGTTGACTTAAGCGCCGGTGTGAATAGCACTATGTCAGCGGGGGAGCTTCTCCCACCAACATAGCTGCCACTGCTTCTGAGGGCTGGAGTAATTAAGAGCTCTCTCCCTTCAGTTTAGAGAGACTACAGAGAGAGCTTACAGCTACATTGGAGAAGCTGCACCGCTATAAACTGTCTTGTGTCACCATCGCCTAACTTCGGAGGAGGCACTCTCCTAGCTAAAACCAAGGGGCTACCAGAGCTGAAAGAGTCCACTGGTGAGTGTTTGTAGAAATACCTACAAAACAAGGCCCTTATCCTGAAATCTGATTCCCATGGGCAGAGTGCCCATGCAAAGTCCCATGGACTTCAAATGGTTTCCATGCAGACATAAAGTCCCATAACCAGATGAGATTGCAAGTTTAGGTCTTGAGACAGTATGTCTACAGTAGGTCTGTCTGAAAACTTTCCACTAAAACTTTTATTTCTATTTTTATTTTTTTTTTATTTTTTTAAAGAAAATTGAGGTTTTGGAGTAAGTAAGTTTTTTTTCCATGTATGATTTCCACAGTATAGTTTGACTTTTTGTCAAAAAATCCAAACACCTGAAATGAAAAAATTTTGATTTGGAAATGCCACTATGGGGTCCCATGGGAGTTTCAGTTCATGGGTGTCATGCCCCCATTCTCCCCTATGGGCTAGATTCCCTCAGAATGCATTGCAGCTATGGGGCTCTCATGAGGTGGTGTCCATCATGATATGAGAACTCTTTTTCCTGTAGTTTTCATCCAGGAGTGCAAGCAGGGGCTCCTGGCTGGAGCAGACAGCTGCGGGAGGTGGGGCCGCACTCTGCTCCTTAAAGGAGCAGAACATGGCTATGGAGGGCATTCATTCTTATGACTTTAACAGCAAAATACATATGCTAACAAACTTAAACAAAGACTTTGTTTAAATGTGTTAGCATATGTATTGTGCTGTTTTACATTGGTCAGAAGTCCTCAAGCGAGAAGCAGTGGGAGGGATGGAAGGTGTTTAAATAAAACAGTAGGCTTTATCACATCAAGTCCACATCATTAGAGGAATGCTTCTGCTTCAACTGACCAGAGGATGTTTGAATTCTGATGTCAGCCCAGTTCTGCAGCCTGACAGGAATTAGCGGTGTTATCCCCAGTGTAATTAAGCATAAAATTCTTCTTTGAAGCCAAACTACTTTAACATGCATTTTGCTAACTGGAAATGGAGCAGCAAAACAAAGAAAACAAATGTCTCGTTTTCCAGCTTTGTGGGCGAGAGAACTATAAGTGAAGCTTATTATGTCGGACATTGATGGCCTTAAACCAGCTGCCTCAGGAATCTGCCAAGAACTTTGCTGAAAATATGTTCCTCATTTTAGCAACAGAGCTAAGACTTATCACACATCTGCCCACCTTTATTCAAATGAAGCTCTTTTACAAACTTGTAACTTAATCCTGTAAACCCTTAATCATTTGATCAGTCCCACTGAAGACAATTGGACTAATCTGCATGATTATGGACCACTTTTGTGAAAAGAGTTTCAGGAGTCTGTTCCTATAATGGAAATTTAATCACACCCCCTCCCCCATTGGGTACAATAAACATTGGGTACAATACCCTAATGCAGTTTAGGATACAGTTCTATTTAAAATTTATCTTTTAATAAGTCATACATATGCTGAAATGGCTCCTCACCTAATTCCCATATTCCATATAAACAGTCTGAATACTACATATTTGGAGGGAAAGTGAGTAGTTAAGCATGTTGATGTTTGTATATGCAAACACCCATTTCACCACTGTACTGGAAAATATAGTTGAAATTAATTTTCTATGGAATTTGATGAAAGTTTAACAGCCCCAATTATTTTCTGTGTTAATCAGTGTGTATCTAAAAAAAATGGCATGCCTTCTAAGAGAAAAGAATCAGTCCACACTTACTGAAAAAAAGAATGCCTTCCAACCGGTGTTCAGAAGATGCTACAAGACACATACATAACCTCATGAGCAGAGGGCGAAGAGGATACCCTCCCACATTATGACCAGCAAAATAAACAAACAAATAAGATCTCAAAGAGGCAGAGGTTCACAGATTTGCAAACCTAAAAATCACCTTAGTACATACCAGGTTTATGAACATTAAATAGTTAACTGGAGGGAACACTGAAGCCCATTAACCTGTATGTGTGCCAGTACGTCCTCATTGACTAGGCTCAAGAGCTCAGTCACAGACGAATAGCTAAAAATTAATCTTGCCCCTTTAGGCTAAATAGAGTCATGTCACTGGCTCCATCTCTGTTGTTACATAACAGATGATAAAACTCCAGCAGGGCATGGTGGTGGAACATAGGGTCTCAGGTATGTGGTGTGATTGTTTTCAGAATTTCTTTTGGGAATAGTCATGTATGTTAAATAGCTAGTACTTATGATTATGCTATTTCTATGCATGTATATTCATCTTAGTATCTGAAGTTATGAATATTAGCTATGTTTTCTACATGTTTGCTCCTGTGGTAATGCCCACAAGGTATTTAGTCAGCACATGAAGGGACAAGTCAAGTTGAATGGCCCATTAAGGAACACTTAGCTCACAATGGACCCTGGAAAAAAACTGTCTACACTTAAAGGACTTTTCCTGTGAACGGTTCTAACTACCATATGAGTGGAGGTGATAGACATGTGACTTGCCCATGTGACTCCAAACACCATCTTTCACCCTGAGAACAGATTTCCTTTCACTCAGCAGAAGCTACAAGGCCCTGAAAACATTTCCATTTTGCTTATCTCCATGCTTAACAGATGCAGTTGTAAAATTTTAGATGGGTAAGAGGGTATCAGAAGGAACTGGGAGAGCATGGGGGCAGGGAGGAGTTATGTGGAGGATCACGTAGGGAGGTCATGTGTGCTCCCCCATCCCCCGGTGTCCCTCCCATGAGTGCAGTACCGTCAAGAAATGATTTCTACTTGCACCACTGTTTTCATCTACATTTTCAACATGTGGGGGCAGAAGGAATTTCCAACTAGCTTTAGTTCCTAGCCTTATGGATGAAGGGAGGGGTCATGGGTTAGGGATGATGTAACTTTTGGTCTTGATTTAATTTGTTTATTCTTTTACTATGCCCTCATTGGCCGAGTGAAAAGAGATCTGATGCTATGCTCCATGTATCTGGTATTTCTTTTTCTTTCTATAGATCAAGGAACTGATTGATGGCACCCATTACCACCTTCCATTATAACAGTACCCCCATGCAAATAATCTCTAACCTGCATGTTGTCCCACCAAAGTTTAAAATGTTGACACTCTTAATGATGACTAATTTCCCAGACAGAAAGTACACAATAATGGTGGAGTGAAGGGAGCAATGGGGGAGAGGGGTGGGTAGGGAGAATGCAGAGCCCTGTATAATGGGGAAGAATGAGGGAAAATGGTATGAGGAGAAAGGGACTTGGGCAATACCGAGAAACCCATGGTGTGTGATGAAAGGAGATATAGGCTGCACAGAGCTCCAGTTGCGGAGGGAGCGGGGCAATGATGACCTATGGTATTGGGGGGTAGGGGCAGGAGGGACACAGAGTCCCTAACAGAGGGATGAATGGGGGGAGCATACAGAGTCCTGGCATGGGGGGCAGAATGAGAGACTATGGGGTAGGGAAATAATCATGGGGTAACACAGAGCCCATCTTTTTACTCTCTAATAAAAGTAGTGGTGCCATTCTGTGCTATTCATTTTCCTCCCATCTGTCTACTGCTGCTCTGAATTGGTGCAGCCAGGAGCAGTAATTCCTGTAAATTAATAAGACACATTGTCTTGGAAATGCCGACTCAGCGTTACAAGAATAGGGCAGTGGACCAAAAGCAATAGCCGCAGAATGGAATTTGCTGCTCTGTGAAAAGGAAATTAATGAATTTAGCAGACTGGAACTTGCTTTTTTTTAAGGTGGGGGAAACAGAGGGGAGGAAAGGAATGAGAGAGAAAAGAAGAAAGAATCAAGGAAGCTTAAGTCTCCAAAACATTGAGAAATGCCATCAGAAAGAATCCAGGGCTGCAGTTGCTGCCGATTGGCTATCTTCTTATGAGTAGCTCACTCAGTCTTAATTATTTGCATGCTTTGGGTTTTCGTAGGCCTCTGAGAGCTAAATTTTGTAGCAAAGCTGGTCTTTGAGTAACTCAGCCTGCATCTATGATTACACCTGTCTTATTTTACCTATTTTTTATAGAAGAAAACCACCAGGTTGACTTTGTACCTTAGCCACAACCAGCATACACATGTGGGCTAATTCTGCCTTTTATTTGCATCTCTACTGCACGTTACTCCATATCATTCCTTCCAGGTTAGAGTTCTCCTTGCTCTATAATAAGACATTTCTATTTTTTCTGCTTTTGATTTTGATCTGTAGTAACCACAGTGAAGTCAAATCAGCAAAGATTGTGGCTTGAGTTCTGTTAAAAGCCTAATTCTTGAACCATCTCCAATTTCACCATAATTAAACCAACGTGCATGGAGTTTCTCAAGCAAAAGCATGTGCGTAGGGCACCCAAAAATTTGGGGCACCATTCTCCTCTCTGGCCGCAGCTGGAATCCTTTCTCCAGCCCCTCCCCTATGCAGGGCTGGTGGGTTTCTCCCCAATCCCACCCCTTCCCTCACTCGTTCCTCAGCCAGCCAGCTGAGGGCCCATCCTCTGACTCTGCCCCAGCCCCGGGGAGCCTAGAGAGGCGCAACCGGTCACTCATGGCATGGCGGCCTGGCCCACCACTGCCCAGAGCGGAGTCCCTTCCTGGACCCTGCCTGCCTGCTTGCGCCACTTGGTCTCCAGCAGGGGCCAGGAGAGGGCAGGACAGGAGGAGCAAAACTTCCAGGTGAGTCATCTGGGGGTGGGAGAAGCTGGGCCAAATTGGGGGAGGGAAAAAAGGAGGAGGAACTTAAAGTAACACTGCACTCACTGTCTCTCACACTTCCCTAGCACACACACACACACACACACATACAGCCTGGCTCTCACACTGACATATATTCTACCTCCCTCTCTCTCTCTCACACACACACACACACACACCTGTATTATCATTACTGTTGTTATTACTGCTTGGTACTTCCTGTCAAAATGGTGAGCCAGCAATGACGAGGGGCTGCAGGAGGGCCGTGGGCTCTGACAAGATGCAGCCCCCATGTGACAGCGTGAAGCCTGCCTTCAGCCACTGCCACTGCCTCTGCTGCATACGAAGCTCGGTGTGTGTCAGCAGTGAGGAAGGTTCCGTGGGTCTGCAGGTGGGGTGGTAGCTGTGCCCCCTCGACACACTGCGGTCAGTGGTGTGACTGGGGACCACCTTTAGTGAAACATAGGGGCACCAGTTTAATAGTACTGCACAGGGCCTCATAAATCCTAGGAATGGCCCTTTGTGTGTATAGCCTAATCTGTTCACTTCCCCAGAGTTATGAGATAATGGTCTGCCAGGGTTCAGCCCCCAGACCAGTTGCAGTAGAAAAGCTGTCATCAGAATGAGGGCCGTGAGATACACTGCTGTGACAACTCTGCTCTTTCTGTAATTATCCAAGCAAAAATACGTACTCTCAATATAGCAAACAGTAGAAAGAAACAATAATGCCAAACATCCAGGGTTTGCATTACTTACAGCATCCTTTGCTGGGACACCTGAGAGTCAATGTATGGTCATCACATGGCATCTTCGACCACACGCAGACCACGAAATATCTTTTATGTTGTGTTATGCTATCACCCACTTTATCTTGTGTATGTACAGAATGGGTTCAACCCCTTTTCCTTAGCTGAAGTTACATACCCAACTTCTTTTGAGGGTTCCCTCTACTAATTGGTTTATTACCCACCTACTTCCCAATTATTACCATATACGTCAATTATTTGCCATAGCATTTCTGTGGTCAGTGCTTGTTAGTTTCAGTTATACATATTCCTTTAACTTATCTTAAAATATCAATAATTCATGTCTGAGATTTCTTGCTTTATTCCAGTCAACTGACTTGTTACACTTCTTTATCACTATACTTCATCATGTGACTGGGGTCACTTGCCTGTCCGTTTCTTATGTCAGACTTAGACCTTGATTAGTTACGTCAAGCATAACTAATATCTACTTTACAGGCCTCAGGCATGTTGGTCCTCCTACTTGTGTTACAGCTTCAATCAATGCTTGTAACTTAACTTATATATGAGAATGGATGTCTATGTGTGTCTGAAAAATCTGAGCTAGATTTGCTGCCAAGAAAGATAGGATTGGGGCATTGTAAAGCTGTCTCCTTCCCAACACAGGTTCAGTCTGGCACTGGTTGACTCCTCAGTGCTGCTTGCCACAAGCCTCAGCAATCAGAGATCAGCTAGGCATAAAGTAGGCCTAGCCTCCATCCCCTACGCTGATGACAAGAAAGCAAAAGGCCAAGGAACTTCTACAGAAGCTCAGTGCTACATAAGAATTGCCCTGTTGAGGCAGACTTCTCCAATGGCCAGCTATGCCAGCAGTAGGGCAATTTAGGGCCCATAAAGTAACCAAAGCTGCCCCACCTTGCTGGAGGATCTGGCCCAATATGTTTTATATTTTGAAATGTTTTTTCCTATAAATGTCAAAAATGGTTCAATTTATTAAAAAAAAAACCAAAAACAAACAAACAAACAAAAAAAACCTCCTCCCCCCCAAAATGGTGAATTTGACTATTTTGTAAAGTTTCAAATTATTCCATAGATTTTTAGAATCTCCAGGAACTAGTCAGGTATACAAGTGGTTATAAGATGTCTCA